>RJVU01061675.1:5684293-5699763 GCA_003731715.1 Anabarilius grahami | reverse complement strand
ATTTAATGTAGTGCATTTAAAAATGTATATATTTTTAATATTATGAATATGCTTTGGACACCAGAATTGACACGCCACGTCATTGACCCATTTCTTTCTTGTACTATGTCCCACTCCGGGGCCATTTTGTTTTACTAATTTAATTTTTTTTTACCATTCATTTTTATATAATACTAAACACATTTTTATGGTTTAAAGTAGACTAATGAATTTGCATTCAGAACGCCAATACTTCATGCTAGAAACGACAGACAAACGGTGTTTAACGATGTTATGGTGTGATGATTTTCCTTTTAAAAACAATAGTTTCTATTTTATTTTTATTCTAATATTTAGCTCTTGACATCATATACAGGAGTTTCAAAGAGTTGGTTTTCTCTTATAGATTTACCAGCACAATGTAAAACTGTTTTTCAAGGTTTTTTTTTTTTTTTTTGCACATACAACAGGAATACTGACTGTATAATGTGGTGTAGTGTGATGATATAGTTTGGGCCCTTTTTTGTGCCATTTTCTTGAAAGTCTATTATTAATACAACTATGTGGTTTTAAGCTGTGTGATGCCACCACAACCTTATGTATCCTCATATGTAGGATTTGGTCTTTTTAGTTAAGAATTAAAAGTTGATAAAATATGATTTTCATTCATATCGCTCAATTTCATGATTTCCTGAGAATGACTAGTGGTAATTAATTTAGCATAAATATTCTAAATTCCCTTCATGTTTTGTTTCAGCTCAGTCCAAATGCAAAGACCAAAGTCATCTGAACCCAGCTGTGTGTCCGTGAAGAGTGACCGGTCGATGGATCCTCCGCGTAACTTTAGTGAACACACTGATCATGGGTTTAGGTAAAAACTTTACAGAACCATTTATCATGTTAAATCTGTTGATTTTAAGAAAATTGTTCATTAATGCCGTAAATGGACTAAAGTAACTGTATGTAAAGCATTTCAGAAGTTAATTAAAAGATCGTAAAGGGTTAGTTCACCCCAAAATGAAAATTCTGTTATTAATTACTCACCCTCAAGTCATTCCAAACTTGTAAGACTTTCATTCATCTTAGGAACACAAATGAAGATCATTTTGATAAATCTGTGAGCTTTCTACCCCCCATTGACTGCCTTCGCAACTACCAATTTGAAGCTTCAACGGCCTTGTTTCCACCTGGTATTAAAGTGTTAGTTCACCCCAAAAGAGAAATTCTGTCATTAATCACTCTCCCTCATGTTGTTCAAAATGCGTAACACCGTGTCCTAACCAGACACGATGCGATTGGATTCCAGCAACAAGCAGTTTGTCTGTCTACACCAGACGCGATGCGACTATGAGACGTGATAAAGGCAATCAAAAATCACAGCCAATCAGAAGAGCCCTTGGGCGGGATCTCTCGGCACTCGCTATGAAATGGATAAGTACATAATCAAATTCATGGATATTACACCATTTTAAAATTATTAAAAATACACAATGAGTCACTGAAACAATTTTTGTCATAGAATACACTTGTCTGTTCACAATGAGTTGACAGTTTGAACATTCTTGTTTCCTTTTATTTATTTTGAAGATCTGAGGGGAATTGTCCACTCTTGCTTTCAGTATGGCTATAAAAGACACACAAAATGATCTTCAAACTCACATTAGACGCTTTTTTTTTCTAACACATGAGAATGAACCTCATTGGTTACACAGCATATTTAAGCTTCTAGAAGATGCTTCTTATGATGCGTTATTCAAGTTGGGTTGAGCTTTTGCTTATGTTCGATGATCAATGTTTAAATGTGAGTAAAAGCCTAAATTAAATCTATTTATTATAACAAGCAATCGATTCTCTTCAGAAAATCTGGACTACTCAACTAATATGGATTCTTTGAAGCGTCAAAGTGGTAGTTATAAATGCTTCTCCTTTGTTCGATGATCAATGTTTACATGCGAGTAAAAGCCTAAATTAAATCTGCTCATTATTGATTTATATGGATTAGTTTTACAATCTCTTTATGAACTTTTTGAAGCTTCAGAGTGCTCATTGCAAAGACTGTCAATGGAGGGACAGAAAGCTCTCAGAGTTCATAAAAAAAAAATCTTCATTCATGTTCTGAGGACGAAAGAAAGTCTTACAGGTTTGGAACGACATGAGGGTGAGTAAATGATGACAATTTAAAATTTTGGGTGAACTAACCCTTTAATTAACTGCTCAGTTATGTAGATGTGCACTTGCCATAAAATCTCCCAACAGCATAATATTTATTAATGGAGTAATTCAGTCACCTGAATCAGTTCATTACAAAAGTCATGAGGATAAGAGTGTGTTTTATATTCACTTGTGTTCAACTTCACTGTACAGACCGGACCCTCCAGAACCCAGCTGTGTGTCCGTGAAGAGTGACTGGTCAATGGATCCTCCACATAACTTTAGTGGACACACTAATTCTGGGTTTAGGTAAACACTGAACTAAACAATTTATCTTGTTACATCTGTGTTAAAAGTAAGAAAATTGTTCATTAATGCTGTAAAAAGGGACTATAGTGACTGTATCCAATGCATTTCAGAATAATCTTAATTAACAGCTCCGATATGTGGATGTGCACTTGATGTAAAATCTCCAACAGCATAATAAATATTAGTGGAATAATTAATTTACCTGAATCAGTTCATTATAAAAGTGATTAATATAATAGTTACATTCACTTGTTGTGTTCATCTCAATGCACAGACTGGACCCAACAGAACCCAGCTGTGTGTCTATGATGAGTGACCGGTCAATGGATCATCCACGTAACTTTAGTGGACACACTGATCTTGGGTTTAGGTAAACACTGTACTAAACCATTTATCTTATCATCTGTGTTGAAACTAAGAAAATAGTGTATTATTTATGCTGTAAAAAGGGAATTAAGTTCAACATCATGCTTGCACTCTCAGAAAATGAAACAACTACAACTGACTTAAAGCCACATAGCCTGAAATCAACTGCCAAATAAATCTCTCAAGATCTCAGCATAGGATGATTAAACAACTACACATACATTACCAGCTTCACTTATTACTAACCAGTTTGACTTTATTTCTGTCATAGATCTACAGAAGTTATTTGAGAATTATTAGAGGTATTGACGTTGATGGTTTATTAAAAATGTTCAGTCACCATTATGGTAATCAGTGTTTCTATTTAGTTGGGTAGTTTGACTCTTGGCTTTTTATGTAAGTGTGGTCTTTGCAACAGTGTTTACCAAAACATAATTTGTTGCAAAGAAAACCAGAAGCAAAGATGATCAATAATATAGTTATCATCATCATCATCATCAAGTAGAATAATTTATTATTTTTATCCCTGACCAAAAGTGGTTATTTGTTATTAATAGATCATATTCCCCCAAAATGTTTTCTTGCCACAGATCAGACATTTTGATTTTTAAAATACATCAAGGGAAATATGTATTTCCTGTAGCTCAGTGGTTAGAGCGTGGCACTAGCAATGCCAAGGTCATGGGTTCGATCCCAGGGATTGCACATACTCAGACACAAATGTATAGTATAATGCGATGTAAGTCGCTTTGGATAAAAGCGTCTGCCAAATGCGTAAATGTAAATGAAATAAAGACATTTAGACAAACAGACATCAAGTATATAAATTGAAACAATGGGGACATGCTTCATGCCGCAATGCATGCTGTGAGTGTGAGCAACCATTGTATAAAACTCATGACTCCCAGCATGCATTGTGGCATGAAGCATGTCACCATTGTTGAGATTCTTGATGTCTGTGTCTAAAAAATTTTTTTGCCATGATGTATTTTAAAAATCAAAATTCTGATCAATATCTGATTTATGGTAAGAAAATATTGTTGGTGAACATCACATTGTAACATTGATTCAATGCCATTACTATTACTATTTTTTTATTTTAAACATTCTTTCCACATTAATTGCGGGTGCAAACGTGATATTAATTAAATGTGGTTAACGTTGTTTCGATGGTTGTTTGCTATCTGGGATATTAATGGAATAATTCAGTCACCTGAATCAGTTCATTACAAAAATCATAAATATAAGAGTGTGTGATTTACATTAATTTGTTGTGTTCATCTCAATGCACAGACCGGACCAGCCAAAACTGAGCTGTGTGTTCATGAAGAAAGACCAGTCAATGGATCCTTCACCTATGCTTAGTGGACACACTGATCCTGGGATTAGGTAAGTGCTATAGACAGTTTCAATAGCAACAACACAAACAAACCTTACTGGCCCAAACTTAATTTCTGGTAGACTTCTGAAAAAAATCAATAACAACAGAGTCCCTCTACACACCCTGACAAAAGTCTTGTCCCCTATCCAAGTTGTAGGAACAACAAATAATAACTTGACTTCTAGTTGATCATTTGGAATCAGAAGTGGCTTATATGAAAGGCAAAGGCCTCTAGATTATGCTTATTTTACCAAAATAAAATCTTATCATGCCTTGATTTTTAATTATTTAATTAGGACAGAAAGGTCAGACTTTGCTTAGACAAAAGTCTTGTCACATCTTTAAAAGATTCAACCAATCACAGATTAGAGCGTCACCTGTGACAAATACTGTAATTAACACATTCCCAGGGGTGTACAGCACATCCAGCCTTCATTTGAAATGCATCCTGACCTCTGACAGCATGCCAAAGATTCAACCACAGACCAAAGTGCTGATCATCAAGAGCCTGAAGACCAAGTCTTCTGCTGAGGTGGCAGACATCTTTAACGTATCTAAACGTCAAGTGGAGAGGATAAGAAAAAGATTTGAAGAAATTGGTGAAGTTCATGACAGCCCCAGGTCAGGCAGACCCCGTAAGAAAACTGTTCGAGAGGACCGTTTGTTGGTTCGACAGTCCAGGGCCAGCCCTTTTTCAACTGCAGCAGAGCTACATAACGACTGGTCACCAGAAACCCCTGTATCTACAAGAACAGTTTGTCAAATTCTGTCACGCAGTGGTCTCAATGGCCGAATTAGTGCTCAGAAGCCAGCATTAAACAGAAGACAACTAAAAAATCGTGTTGCATTTGCCAAGGCCCACAGCTTGCAGGAAGGATGGACAGTGGAAAAGTGGCAGAAGGTTG
The DNA here is from genome assembly GCA_003731715.1 of Anabarilius grahami. Classification (NCBI taxonomy): domain Eukaryota; kingdom Metazoa; phylum Chordata; class Actinopteri; order Cypriniformes; family Xenocyprididae; genus Anabarilius; species Anabarilius grahami. The sequence goes on along the minus strand of RJVU01061675.1, from coordinate 5,694,672 downwards.
ATTTTTCCGATGAATCATCTATTGAACTGCATCCCAATTGTCGCAAATACTGCAGAAGACCTATCGGAACCCGCATGAACCCAAGATTCACACAGAAAACAGTCAAGTTCGGTGGAGGAAAAATCAGGCTTTGGGGTTACATTCAGTATGGGGGCGTGCGAGCAATCTGCAGAGTGGATGGCAACATTAACAGCCTGAGGTATCAAGACATTCTTGCTGCCCGTTACATTACAAACCACAGGAGAGGGCAAATTCTTCAGCAGGATGGCGCTCCTTATCATACTTCAGCCTCCACATCAAAGTTCCTGAAAGAAAAGAAGGTCAAGGTGCTCCAGGATTGGCCAGCCCAGTCACCAGACATGAACATTATTGTCTGGGGTAAGATGAAGGAGGAGGCATTGATACGGTGGCCGGGAAGTGCAAAACAACATTACAAAGTGTTAAACACCTTTACGAAGCTCGAGACAAATTTACATTTTGGAAAACATTCTTACCTATAATAAAACACAATTACATGAGAAAAACACTTTTACCAAGGACGAAACAAATTTACATTTTAGAAAACAAATCAACAAGACGCAAAACACTTTTACCAGTCCCGAAACAAATTTACAATGACAGATTCTTCACGGAAAGGGAATGTACCACACACCGGAAGTGACGCAGTGAAAGGTGTTGTTGTTGTTGGTGAGCGCGGTAAATTTGTGTTGTGGTTGTGGAGTAAATGGCGTAAATAAAGTTTATGGTGACCGAACATGGACTGCGGCCGAGGGATGTTTTGCCCGTTTTGTGGCAAACACGTGAGCAGCTTAACGCGGTTTTGCTTTACGTGTGTTCGGTGTTTGGAGTTTCTAAAGGACGCGGGCCAGACGGAAACACAGGGGACGTCTCGACAGCCGGACAGTGCTAAGCAAAGTAAGTTGTTATTTGTTATTTTTTAGTGTAGCAAAACGCTAGCTATCTGAGGCCATGTGAATAAAAATCAGTAATGCTAATAATGATGTTTTGAGCGGCTTATAACTTTCTGTTTTGAAACGGAACTCTGTCCATTTCAGCAGAACAACCATGCCCATCATACAAACAGTTCATGGAGTACAGAAGCTCGAAGTCAAAAGAACGGCAGTCTTTTAACTATGGGCCAAAAGGAAGATTTATAAGCCTAAAGAAAGAAAACACATCCAGGTAAGTTGTACTGGCCGTCCTATACAATTTTGCAATGCTTTATATGTATTTGAGTGTATATTTATTTTATACATTAATTATATACCTTTGTTATTTTATTAGATAAATGTAGGTTTGATGGCGCCGATTTAAAACCTCTAAGAGGGAAAACACTCCCGTTATTTGCAGACCCGAAGGTAGCAGCACCTGATATACTGAAACAATTCGGTGAAGAATTCGCTCTGATGAACTTGAAACAGGAAATACCACATGTCATGTGTAATGTGATTTATAACAAAATCTTTTTTTATAAATCTTTCTGTTCCCTCTACTACTACTTTACTCAACTACATTATAGCCTTTATCATGGAGCTAATAATTTTGATGTTTTATCATGTTTCAGAGATGCACCAGGACATTCATCAACAATTCACCCAGGACAGGTAATAAGGCAGACTGGCACCATGACATTTCTTGCTTTCAGTGTTGTTGTTTCAGACATTTTAACCTTTTTTTCAGATAGTAATATCTGATGCTGAGGATCTGGATCCACCTAAAAGAAATCTAGAAAAAACTTCTTGCTACAGGTAATAATAAAAAAAAAAAAATCATAATGAATGACATCATTTAAATTTATTTAACTGATTACATGGGGAGGACATTTTTATTTGTAAGATGTTTTAACATGGAAATGATCATTTCCCAACAGTAAATACACAGACCTGTATTCACCAAATGTTGCGCAAGAGGACGAAGAGCCGGTTGCTGTCAGTGTGAAGAATTTCCAACACACAGCAATGTAATATGACAGCTTTTGACTATAGCACTCATGTTTTTTCACTGTAATAAAAATCAGTACAATTACAATAGGGTTTCAGCTCTTCGAGCTTGAAGCCCAAATTATGTATCTGAATTGTTTTTCTTTGCAGAAGGCCAGGCTGCTGTGTCTGTGGAAGATGTTTTGATGTTTGCTACTGGGCTGTCTTCACTTCCCCCATCTGGCTTGGAACCACTGCCACAAATAGAGTTCCTGGATGACTCTGCGTTCCCAATGGCAAAGTCCTTGAAATTACCACTCCTAGACTCATACACTTTGTTTAAGTCACAAATGGACTTTGGAATTCAAAATAGTTTAGGATTTGGCTGTTTTTAAGCTAAATGATGGATGACCCCTAGAGTTAAGACTCGGAAAACATTGTTGTTGTTAAAGGTTCACTTTAAAGTGCAGTTGCCAAAATTGTTTTTATAATGTAACATTATGTGAGCATGTTTTTTTTCCTCACCGTTAACATTTTGAAAATGTTTTAGATTTGTGACTCTTAAACTGGGATCCCTTTGTGAATCACTGTTTTAAATAAAGAAACAAGTAGTTCAATAAGTTTTTTCTATACTACAAAAATTTAATAAATACTTAATCAAATAGTAATAAATGACTTCACACTTAAAAACAATTAAGCTGTGGGTGACAGATTCATAAACATTGTGTTCAGACAGACAGCAGTATTCCACCACTACAAAAACCCCTCCCTTTTTGATCATTTCATAGCTGAGCCATTTCTTTTAGTTTCATGTACAGTTCTGATGCAGACTCCCAGTTCTCTGGCTTCTGTAACTGATTGTGTTCCATGGCAAAGTCCAAGTACTCCTGCATGTTTGGGTCCCCACAAGGAGTCAGACAGGCTAGCGTCAGGAAGGGCATCCAGTTCAGCCTGTTCAATTTGAAATCCGCAGTCTCTGGAGCCAAACCTATGTTAAATAGAAAACATAAGCGTTTCTTTTCATTTAAGCTAAAACGTTAGAATAATACTTTTATCTGTTTATTACCAATGTATCACCTGTGTGGTAAGTAGTAGTAGAGTTCATTGGGCACTCCTCCTGGACCTGCTGCTGTTCTGGAAGGGTGAATCCTGTGACTCACACACTCATCCAAGTCCTTCTGAATAACATCACCAAAGCAATATCTCAATAGGTGTGTTGGAAATTCTTCACACTGACAGCAACCGGCTCTTCGTCCTCTTGCTCAACATTGGTGAATACAGGTCTGTGTATTTACTGTTGGGAAATGATCATTTCCATGTTAAAACATCTTACAAATAAAAATGTCCTCCCCATGTAATCAGTTAAATAAATTTAAATGATGTCATTCATTATGATTTTTTTATTATTATTATTACCTGTAGCAAGAAGTTTTTTCTAGATTTCTTTTAGGTGGATCCAGATCCTCAGCATCAGATATTACTATCTGAAAAAAAGGTTAAAATGTCTGAAACAACAACACTGAAAGCAAGAAATGTCATGGTGCCAGTCTGCCTTATTACCTGTCCTGGGTGAATTGTTGATGAATGTCCTGGTGCATCTCTGAAACATGATAAAACATCAAAATTATTAGCTCCATGATAAAGGCTATAATGTAGTTGAGTAAAGTAGTAGTAGAGGGAACAGAAAGATTTATAAAAAAAGATTTTGTTATAAATCACATTACACATGACATGTGGTATTTCCTGTTTCAAGTTCATCAGAGCGAATTCTTCACCGAATTGTTTCAGTATATCAGGTGCTGCTACCTTCGGGTCTGCAAATAACGGGAGTGTTTTCCCTCTTAGAGGTTTTAAATCGGCGCCATCAAACCTACATTTATCTAATAAAATAACAAAGGTATATAATTAATGTATAAAATAAATATACACTCAAATACATATAAAGCATTGCAAAATTGTATAGGACGGCCAGTACAACTTACCTGGATGTGTTTTCTTTCTTTAGGCTTATAAATCTTCCTTTTGGCCCATAGTTAAAAGACTGCCGTTCTTTTGACTTCGAGCTTCTGTACTCCATGAACTGTTTGTATGATGGGCATGGTTGTTCTGCTGAAATGGACAGAGTTCCGTTTCAAAACAGAAAGTTATAAGCCGCTCAAAACATCATTATTAGCATTACTGATTTTTATTCACATGGCCTCAGATAGCTAGCGTTTTGCTACACTAAAAAATAACAAATAACAACTTACTTTGCTTAGCACTGTCCGGCTGTCGAGACGTCCCCTGTGTTTCCGTCTGGCCCGCGTCCTTTAGAAACTCCAAACACCGAACACACGTAAAGCAAAACCGCGTTAAGCTGCTCACGTGTTTGCCACAAAACGGGCAAAACATCCCTCGGCCGCAGTCAATGTTCGGTCACCATAAACTTTATTTACGCCATTTACTCCACAACCACAACACAAATTTACCGCGCTCACCAACAACAACAACACCTTTCACTGCGTCACTTCCGGTGTGTGGTACATTCCCTTTCCGTGAAGAATCTGTCAATGTAAATTTGTTTCGGGACTGGTAAAAGTGTTTTGCGTCTTGTTGATTTGTTTTCTAAAATGTAAATTTGTTTCGTCCTTGGTAAAAGTGTTTTTCTCCTGTTATTGTGTTTTAATAGGTAAAAATGTTTTCCAAAATGTAAATTTGTCTCGAGCTTCGTAAAGGTGTTTAACACTTTGTAATGTTGTTTTGCACTTCCCGGCCACCGTACATTGAAGATTAAACCAAAGAATCTTGATGAACTCTGGGAGTCCTGCAAGAATGCTTTCTTTGCCATTCCAGATGACTTTATTAATAAGTTATTTGAGTCATTGCCGAGACTTATGGATGCAGTCCTCCAAGCTCATGGGAGTCAAACACAATATTAATTCTTTTTCCACTGCACCATGACTTTATGTTCTGTACTGTACATTCTTTCTGTTAAGTGACAAGACTTTTGTCTAAGCAAAGTCTGACCTTTCTGTTCTAATTAAATAATTAAAAATCAAGGAATGATAAGATTTTATTTTGGTAAAATAAGCATAATTTAGAGGCCTTTGCTCTTAACTTCGGCCAGGCACGTAATCGTGGCAACACGCGTGCATCTGATGAAATCGTCTATACTAAATATTTTTGATTATACATGTTTATATTTACATTTATTCATTTAATAGACACCTTTATCCAAAGAGACTTACATAGCAGGATCCTGACCCAATACAATATGCTGATACAATGTATGTATATTATTTAACCATTTTTTTATCTTACAGTACTGGCCCTCGACACTCCGAAACCCTCAAGAGATTCAGATCAAATCTGAGGAAGAAGTTTGAGTGTCTGTATGAGGGAACAGCAAAGCAGGGAAACCCAACACTGCTGAATGAGATCTACACTGAACTCTACATCACAGAGGGTGATTGTGGAGAGATCAATAATGAGCATGAGGTGAGACAGATTGAGGCTCAATCGAGCAGAACAGCAACAGAGGACACACTTATCAAATGCTCTGACATCTTCAGACCTTTACCTGGACAAAACAAACCCATCAGAACTGTGCTGACAAAGGGAGTCGCTGGCATTGGAAAAACAGTCTCTGTGCAGAAGTTCATCCTGGACTGGGCTGAAGGGAAAGAGAATCAGGACATCCAGCTCATATTTCCACTTCCTTTCAGAGAGCTCAACCTAATGAAAGACAAAAAACTCAGTCTTTCAGATCTTCTTCATGTCTTCTTCCTTGAAACAAAAGAAATTAAACCATTCAGTGGTGAATATAAAGTGTTGTTTATCTTTGATGGTCTGGATGAGTGTCGTCTGACTCTGGATTTTCAGAGCGATGTGAGGTTGTGTGATGTGACTGAATCAGCCTCAGTGGACGTGCTGCTGACGAACCTCATTGTGGGGAATCTGCTTCCCTCTGCTCTCATCTGGATCACCTCCAGACCAGCAGCAGCTGATCTTGTCCCGTCTGAGTGTGTCCATCGAGTGACAGAGGTACGAGGCTTCAATGAGCCACAGAAGGAGGAATACTTCTGGAAGAGAATCAGGAAAAGGGTATTGGCAAAAAGAATCACCACACACCTGAAGTCATCGAGGAGCCTCCACATCATGTGTCACATCCCGGTGTTCTGCTGGATCTCAGCCACTGTTCTAGAGAAGATGTTGAGCGAAGCAGAGAGTGGAGATATTCCCAAGACTCTCACTCAAATGTACACACACTTCCTGATCATTCAGACCAACATCAAACATGAGAAGAACTACGAGAAGAAAATGAAGGATGAAGACATGATCCTCAAACTGGGGAAACTGGCGTTCCAGCAGCTTGTGAAAAGAAACCTGATCTTCTATGAGGAAGACCTGAACGAGTGTGGCATTGATGAGACAGAAGCTTCAGTGTACTCGGGATTGTGCACTCAGATCTTCAGAGAGGAGTTGGGCTTGTATCAGGGGAAAGTCTTCTGCTTTGTTCATCTGAGCATTCAGGAGCATCTAGCAGCTCTTTATGTGCTGCTTTCATTCCTGCTGTACAAGAGGGATGTGCTCAATGAAAGCCTCAGCTCAAAACATTCAAACGAGTTCACATGTCACACAATATCTGACCTCCATCAGAGAGCCGTGGACAAGGCTCTGCAGAGTAAGAATGGACATCTGGATCTTTTCCTGCGGTTCCTTCTGGGTCTCTCGCTAGAGACCAATCAGATGCTCCTGAAAGGTCTTGTGACACATGTTAGAACCATCCCGTACATTAAAGACAAATCAATTGAGTACATTAAAACAAGAATAAGAATGAATCCCTCACCAGAGAAATCAATCAATCTTTTCCACTCTTTAAATGAACTGGGCGATCATTCTCTCGTAAATGAAATCCAGGAGTGCCTCAGATCTGGAGGTCTTTCAGGCACCAGATTTTCCTCGTCACAGTGGTCAGCTGTTGTCTTTGTTTTATTAACCTCAGAGTGTTTGGATGAGTTTAAGTTAAAGAAATACATAAGCACAAATCAAGGCCAAAACCACATGTCACCAGATGAAGTACTTCAGAAACTCTTGCCTGTAGTTGAAGCCTCCAGATCAGCAGAGTAAGTCTGAGGACAACCTACAGATATGCGTGTTGTAGTAATGTGCTCCTTTGTTAATGGTATTATTCATTTGGCCTGATTTTTTTAAAACAAAAGTCACACTTGGATCAGTATACAAAAGTTCTACAAAAGGGATTATAATCCTTATATTTTTTCAGATTGTAATTTACATTAACACACAATAAAGCAAAAGTAAAAAAAAAAAAAAAAAGTAATAAAAACATTAAACACTGATTTAGTATTTAATATCTTAGTCTCTTTGTTGCTGTGTTCTTGATGAACTAAGAGTGTGTTGTATTGATTTCTGCAGGTTGAGTGATTGTTGTATCACAGATGAAGGTTGTGCTGCTCTGGCTTCAGCTCTGAGATCAAACTCACACCTCCGAGAACTGGATCTGACTGAGAATAAACTAGGAGATGGAGGTCTGACGCTTCTCTCTGATGGACTGAAGGATCCTCACTGTAAACTTGAGAAACTGAGGTAAGATCATGCATTTATCTTAATTGAAACAAGAATCAAATTATTTTAAAGGATTATTCTCCTTATGTTGTTCAAATCATAGTGACTTACATTCAAATACACAGTAAAAAAAAAGATGAAACCCACAGATTTAATATCTCAGTCTGTTCTGCCCTTTATCTCAAACACCTTGCTTGAGTATGGAGTCAGATAATGCCTCCCAAAGACAACAGATGTGGAAATCATTTTCAAGATTTACTGCTGTCCAAGGAATAACGCAAAACTGTAAAAGTACAAAATACAGAATTCTAAGTGTACAGAATCAATAACACGTTCACGTAAACACAACAAAGGCTCTTTACATTCCATTAGTTAGCATAAACTATATCCGAAATAGATTGTGCAATTCACGAAATAAAGGGAAAATAAATGAACATCTGGCATATATGGTATAACAATTTAAAGTAAATATGCACAGGAATTATAATGTAGCAATATCTACATACCAAAAGTGCCTTCAAATCAACTTAAATCAAGGAGCAATAGTATGCATGCTCTTCCTTGCTGCTGCTGAAACTAGGCTCACATTTGTGATGTCATCATATAAAGACTTGAACAATTATATGCAATATCCCACTTTGAACAGAAGGGGTCACTCTACTACAACTGGTTAATAAACTGAATGCAAAATGTTCATAGAGAACAGCAGTCTCTCTGTTCTTAGCCAACATTTCCATGTAGTCCCCATGTGGGTTTTTGATGGACTGTCACTTGGGCCCTGCATGGGTAAACCCAAATGAGGCCCATAGAAATTTGTCCATCGGCTCCACATGGGCCCTTTGTATGTTAGCCCATGGGGGCACATGCTGGGTCCATAGTGGGGTCTAAGAGTGTCCCATTTACATGTTCATTATGTGGCCTCACTTGGGTCGCAAATGGATGTTAATAATGGGGCCGATATGGGCTACACACAACCTTATGTGGCCCACATGGGTGATCACAATGCCATTTTCTACGATCTATGCATGTTTCATGAAGTTATAAGCAAAAATGCCATGTGAAAGCTACATCTGATTTTAGTTAGTTTCTTATTGGATTATGTTGATATTGGACTAATTTTAATCGTGAGAATCTGCTGTAAATAATGGTGTGCCAAATTTCCACAATCATGTTTCATGAAGTTACGAGCAAAAACGTAACATAAATGCTGCATCGGTATATTATTTACATATGGGTCTTGCTGGGCTTCACGTACAAAAACTCGCTCGAGTTTAGTCAAAGCCCAAAATAATTATACTTCTTGTATTCTACTCCGTGAGACCTTTCAAATGACATATGATTATATGAGCTGTATGATGTTTTTGACACATTGCAGTACATAGTACAAAAATATTTCATAACTCTCTATGGTGCCTTGTCATTTATTAATGACGCAAAGAAAATCGCATTAAAATACAGTAATAATATTCAGTGAAGTTGCATCTGAATTTGTCAAGTTTTTGACATTTTCACATGCGAGTTCCATATTAAATATAGTAGCACAAGCTGAAATGGAATGTTAATAAAACTTTTTAATGTTTTTTGAAACACTTAGACATTTTCACTACTTTTCAGATAGTAAAAACGCATTTGAACGTGTGTGCATATTGCCAAATTTGCCAAAAATGATTTACCCTAATAGGACATTGTCAGTTATAAATAACAAAATCTTAAAAAATGTCAAATGAAAAAAGTTAATTTTGGAAAATGATTTTAGCCTTAAATATATGTAAAATATAAAGTAATTGTTTTTTTCTAACTGTGATTTCATAATTCGTCCCATAGAGGGATAAATTATGAAAACATTTTTTTTATTTTTCAGCAAATAACTCCGGACTACTTAGGAGTTAAAGGGTTAGTTTGCCCAAAAATGAAAATTATGTCATTAATTACTCACCCTCATGTCGTTCCACATCCGCAAGACCTTCGTTCATCTTTCGAACACAAATTAAGATATTTTTGATGAAATCTGATGACTCAGTGAGGTCTCCATTGTCTGCAAGTTAAAGGATTAGTCCACTTTCAAATAAAAAAATCCTGATAATTTACTCACCCATGTCATCCAAGATGTCCATGTCCTTCTTTCTTCAGTAAAAAAGAAATTAAAGTTTTTGATGAAAACATTCCAGGACTTTAATTAGCCCCAAACTGTTGAAGGTCAAACTAACAGTTTCAGTGCAGCTTTAAAGGGCTTTAAACGATACCAGACGAGGAATAAGGGTCTTATCTAGAGAAACGATCGCTCATTTTCTAAAAAAAAATACAAAATGATATACGTTTTAACCATAGACGCTCGTCTTGAACTAGCTCTCTTCTTCTTCTTCTCTATTAGAAAAGTGTACAGTATTACTGCCCTCCACAGGTCAAAGTTTGAACTAAATTGTTATATACTAGCACTAGTATATTGTATATGACAGTTTAGTTCAAACTTTGACCTGTGGAGGGCAGTAATACACTTAGTAGCGTCTACACTGCCGGAATTCTAATAAAGAAGAAGAAGAGAGCTAGTTCAAGACGAGCATCTATGGTTAAAACGTATATCATTTTTAATTTTTTTTTAGAAAATGAGCGATCATTTCTCTAGATAAGACCCTTATTCCTCGTCTGGTATCGTTTAAAGCCCTTTAAAGCTGCACTGAAACTGTAATTTTGACCTTCAACCGTTTGGAGGCCATTGAAGTCCACTATAAGGAGAAAAATCCTGGAATGTTTTCATCAGAAACCTTAATTTTTTTTTCGACTGAAGAACATTGAAGATTGGACATCTTGGATGACATGAGGGTGAGTAAATTATCAGGATTTTTTTTTTTTTAAAGTGCACTAATCCTTTAATTTACACTTTAAAATTCCCAGAAA
>RJVU01061675.1:5654858-5684202 GCA_003731715.1 Anabarilius grahami | reverse complement strand
AAAAAAAAAAAAAAAAAAAAAAACACTTTTCAATTATTTTTTTAGTGATGGCCGATTTCAAAACACTACTTTGAATCTTTTGTTTCGAATCAGCGGTTCGGAGCAGCAAAGTCACGTGATTTCAGCAGTTTGCCACGCGATCTGAAGCACTGATTCAAAACAATGATCCAACCTTTAAATATGTAGATGTTTAATAATTTTATATTTATTGCAATAGCTTTTTGATTCTACAGCATGAGTTCCGACAATGTTTTGGTAAACTGTTATTTTGAAGGACTTTAACAACATTATTAACACACAGACATCAACAATCAGCATATGAATCTCAACAATGGTGAAAATCAAAAGTTTCATGTTGCAATGCATGATGGGTGCCAGCAGAGCACAAAACTCCCAGCATGCATTGTAGCATGAATAAATTATGCAGCTGAATGGTCTTACCATTTTCTTTATTTGCTTGTATTTTTGCTGGTGTTTTTGTTGTGACTTTTTGTAGCCTTTTTATTATTATTTTGATTGTCACCAATGTTGAGATTCCTGTGCTGATATGTGTGTGTGTATAAATGATGTTGTTCTTTTTTTTGTGCATGGTATAAATATCCTTCATGATGACTAATTCGTTTTTTCCACAGTGGTGGTAATGTAAAATTTAAGTGTGTTAATAGTGTAGCACTTTGATAAGGGATTAGACACTGGACGAGATCAGTGAATCTATAGGCGAAACGCCGCCTTCGCAGAAGAAATAAATGCCTACTTCATCATTGCAATGTAAGCCCTGCCCACTGGCGTGTTAATGAGATGACAAGGAGAGAAGAGTGATACAGCTAGGAATATGGTTATTTATTGTCAACAATGTGAATGTCTCAGTTTAGCATTATTTATTTGTATTCAGTACATTTCACTGTGGATTCTTTGGTATGTTTGATGTAAAAAGCATACTAACATTATAAGTGCACCCCAGGAAACATTACAAACCAATAAAACAATGCAGTTCATGACCCCTTTCAGTGATTCTATTCTAGAAAGTCAAACTAGTTAGTAATAAGTGTAATAATGTGCAATGGCTGGAAGTCAGTTGTGGTTCTTGTCTCTTCTCTTTTTCTGTTCTTGTTGTTCCTCTTTCCTTCAGTGAGTCTGCTTGTTAACAGCAGGTGTTCATCACTAACGCTCAACAATCACTGACATTCACTTAATTATCTCACTGCAGCACTGTGTCAATGTTATTTTTACTCTGTCATGTGGACACTACAGCATGTTCCTGTGGGGTTAAAATAGTTGAAGTTCCTTGCATTTAGTAGAAAAACAAGTTACGTGAACTCAATAAACGGAGATTAAATGCTGAACAGAAGTCTTATTGTGTGTTTTTTCACATAGTGATATAGTGGAGATCTGTTTGTGTTTAATGTTCTATTGGAATTTAAAGGGTTTCTGTTATCTGAGATTTGTGGGTCAATTTGTGCTGAAGAGTAGAGCCTGTGGATATAGCCCAAATGTGGCCCATATAGGACCCTCAAATAAACAATAATGCAAAGCAACCTAACTAGGGCTTACAATTTTAGCCAAGCTGGGGCCCACATTGAGCCTATTAAAGTACCCATTCTGACCCCATGCCCAGATAAAACCCATGTGGGGCCACTTGGACATGTTGGCTGAGTTGTTATGTAGTTCTTGATGAATTAAGATTGTGTCATTGTTCTTCAGGTTGAATAAATCTGGTGTCACAGCTGAAGGTTGTGCTGCTCTGGCTTCAGCTCTGAGATCAAACTCACACCTCAGAGAACTGGATCTGACTGAGAATAAAATAGGAGATGGAGGTCTGACGCTTCTCTCTGATGGACTGAAGGATCCTCACTGTAAACTGGAGAAACTGACGTGAGATCACACATTAATCTTTACAGAGCCAAGTATCATATTATTTTAAGGGATTGTTCTCCTTATGTTGTTCAAATCATAGTGAACTACATTAACACACAATAATGCAAACAGTAATAAAAACATTATAAAACAGATTGTTCTGGCCCTTGATTCTGATTGGTTGAGCCGCCTTCGAAGCCATTGTAAAATTTCAGAAAACATGACCACATTACATAAGTATTGCTGCACCACTGAATGTGCAGCCTATGTGTCTGTCTTAGCAACTGCTTAGCAACGTAAACAAATGTTTGTTCTCAATTGATTTTGCTCACTGAAGCTTACTGAATTATGTAGAAGAGTATTGTGATTCAAATTTAGCATTTTTCCCACGGATCAGTCCTATGTTCATAATAAAACATCCATTTGAATGTCCCCTCCGATCTTGTCCTTTTACCATTTAACGTTAATGGGATTTTCCGTGCCCTGCTGACACTGACTAAGTTTAGTCAAAGCATCTTGTTCTGTGTTCAAAATAAAAGTCTTTGCGACTGAGTGATTCGCTCATAAAGACAATCTTTGTCGCCATCTAATGGCATAATAAATGTAACTTCTGTTGCTGTTTACGGTCACATTTTCTGTTCACATTTTTTTCAAGCGAAAGAAAGCCTTTTAATGATTTTACTTCATGAAAGTTGCATGGCCCCACGTCGTGCCTAACAACGCCCCTTAGCTGTTATAAATCCACTGTGAACCACGGCTTCTTGGGGCTTATTGCTTTAAACCCACACAGATTTAATATTTAATATCTCAGTCTGTGGTCCTGTAGTTCCTGCTGAACTGAGAGTGTGTCATTGTTCTGCAGGTTGTGGAATTGTAATATCACAGATGAAGGTTGTGCTGCTCTGGCTTCAGCTCTGAGATCAAACTCACACCTCAGAGAACTGGATCTGACTGAGAATAAACTAGGAGATGGAGGTCTGACGCTTCTCTCTGATGGACTGAAGGATCCTCACAGTAAACTGGAGAAATTGAAGTAAGATTAACATTAATCTTAGCTGAAACAAGAATAATGTGTTTTTGACTTTTAATTCCTACTCTATCATATTTGATCTAAATAATCAACATGATCAAAAACTTGTTTTACACAATCTACTACTTGCCTTCTCTTGCCTGGTTGATATTTTATAGTTTTTTTTAGCAAGTAAAAGGTCTTTTAGTATAATTTTAAAACGTGTCCCTTCAGCTCTCAGTGCGTCTTTTTGCTATTAAATCTTTACTGATTTTTATTAAGTAAGCATAAGAATTACCTTTTATATTGTTAGTAATATTCTTATTGTTAGTAATATTTTAAGATAATCATGTTCAAATGTATCAAATATGATCCATCAGGTTTTTGAGGAACGTTTATTTGTTCATCTCTCAATCATCATTGTATTGCATTGCATTATAAATTTTAAAATTACAAAGCTTTGATCATAAAACTAAGACATGCTATTGACATATAGAGTGACAGCTGATATTTATATGCATTTTATGTCAGTGATTCTAAACTCTGGTCTTGGGGAGCCACCGCTCTGCACATTTTGTACGTTGAACTGTGAGATTAAAGTGTGTGTCGTTGTTCAGGTTGTATGATTGTGGCGTCACAGCTGAAGGTGGTGCTGCTCTGGCTACAATTCTGAGATCAAACTCACACCTCAGAGAACTGGATCTGACATGGAATAAAATAGGAGGTGGAGGTCTGATCCTGCTGTCTGATGGACTGGATCCGCACTGTAACCTAGAGAAACTGAGGTAAGATCATACATTAATCTTAAGTGAAACAAAAATCAAATTATTTTAAGGGATTATTCTCCTTATGTTGTTCAAATCATAGTGATTTATGATAACACACAATAAAGCAAAAGTAAACAAAAAGTAATAAAAACATCAAATATTCACATATTTATTATTTAATATCTCAGTCTGGTTGTGTAGTTCCTGCTGAACTGAGAGAGTGTGTCATTGTTCTGCAGGTTGAGATATTGTAATATCACAGCTGTAGGTTGTGCTACTCTGGCTTTAGCTCTGAGATCAAACTCACACCTCCAAGAACTGGATCTTTCTGGGAATAATCTACGACATGCAAGTGTGAAGAGTCTCTCTGTTTTAAAAGATGATCCACATTATAAACTGAAGACACTGCTGTAAGTACTGATTCATATAATATACAGGGTTTTTCCTGCATTGAACATCTTTGAGGGCCGCCAAAATGAATTTTTGTCCTGCCAAAGCCTTATTTTCAATTCAATTCAATTCACATTTATTTGTATAGCGCTTTTCACGATACATATCATTTCAAAGCAGCTTTACAGAGTGCATGTCAACATTACAATTTAAAGAATGCAGTTAGCAAATAATGTAATAATTTAGGCAGTTAATTTATAATCACTGTTAGCAGTTTAACTGAACGTAGAAGCAATGAGCTCCTGGAAAAATGAATTACATTAACAATAATCAGGATATAGAAATTGTGCAATGTGCATGTTGATCCAGATGATTGCGTCTTCCGAAATCCTCGCAGGAGTTGGCGCGGTCTTCTTAAGAGGCTGGATCCAAACTGAAGCTGATGTCCTCTCTAGTCACCTCGGGACGGGTGTCCCGAGGCAAAACAGAAAAGCAAATGGAGAATAATTAGCGTAGCTGCTGTTCATAACATTAAGCAAAGATAATCATGTGCAATTGAACTGATATGAGATGCATTATGTGAATGCTTGGCTAAAGAGATGCGTCTTTAATCTAGATTTAAACTGGGTGAGCGAGTCTGAGCCCCGAACATTATCAGGAAGGCTATTCCAGAGTTTCGGAGCCAAATGTGAAAACGCTCTCCCTCCTTTAGTGGACTTAGATATCCTAGGTACAACCAGAAGTCCAGAGTTTTGTGATCTTAAGGAGCGTGAAGGATTGTAGGGCGATAGAAGATGGGTTAAGTACACAGGAGCTAAACCATTTAGAGCCTTATAGGTCATTAGCAATACTTTATAATCGATACGGAACTTAATGGGTAACCAGTGTAGAGATGATAAAATTGGTGATATATGATCATATTTTCTTGACCTGGTAAGAACTCTAGCAGCTGCATTTTGTACTAATTGTAGCTTATTTATTGAGGAAGCAGGACAACCAGCTAATAATGCATTACAGTAATCTAGTCGAGACGTCATGAAAGCATGAACTAACTTTTCTGCATCAGAAATAGATAACATATTCCGTATCTTAGCAATGTTTCTGAGGTGGAAGAAGGCTGTTTTTGTAACATATGAAATATGATTTTCAAAGGACAAGTTGCTGTCTAATATAACACCCAGGTCTTTAACTGTCGAGGATGGAGTAACAGTACATCCTTCTAAATGCAGATTGTAGTCTGAAAGATTCTGTGTACAGGTTTTTGGTCCAATAAGTAATACTTCAGTCTTATCTGAATTTAACAGAAGAAAATTACTAGTCATCCAATGATTTACTTTAATACATTCTGTCAGATCGGATAATTTAGAGATTTCATCTGGTTGTGTTGAAATATAACTGAGTATCATCGGCATAGCAGTGGAAACTAATTCCATGTTTTCTTATAATATTGCCGAGTGGCAGCATGTATATTGAAAATAGCAGAGGGCCTAACACTGATCCTTGCGGCACTCCATAGTTTACTATCGTTATCTTAGATTTTTCCCCGTTTATATAAACAAAATTGTGACGGTCTGATAGGTACGACCTAAACCACCGTAATGCCTGTCCCTGAATACCAGTGTAATTCTGTAGTCGATCTAGGAGTATTTTATGATCTATAGTGTCGAACGCAGCACTGAGATCAAGTAACACTAGTATTGAGACACAGCCTTGGTCAGAAGCTAGAAGTAAGTCGTTTGTAATTTTAACGAGCGCAGTTTCTGTGCTATGATGAGATCTGAATCCTGACTGAAATTTTTCATAGATAGCGTTTTTTTTGCAAGAAGGAGCATAATTGGGCCGACACCACTTTTTCTAGTATTTTAGACATAAATGGAAGATTTTAAATGGGTCTGTAATTTGCTAATACGTTTGGATCTAATTGTTTTTTCTTAATGAGAGGCTTAATAACTGCTAGCTTGAACGGTCTTGGGACGTGACCTAGAGATAAAGACGAGTTGATAATATTGAGAAGAGGCTCTTCTGCTACAGGTAACAGTTCTTTCAGTAGTTTAGTGGGTATTGGATCTAATAAACATGTTGTTGGTTTAGACGCAGTGATAAGTTTATTCAGCTCTTCCTGTCCTATAGTTGTAAAGCACTGCAACTGTTCTTGAGGGGCGATAATTGAGGCTGAATCATAAAACTCTGTTAAAGGTTGTACATTTACAATTGTATTTCTGATACTTTCGATTTTCTCAGTAAAGAAATTCATAAAGTCATCACTACTAAATTGTAATGAAATGTTTTGTTCTGGTGATGTCAGTTTATTTGTTAATCTAGCCACTGTATTTGATCAGTTATAGTGATTTATGTTTGATGTAAATGACTGCTGCGCTTGTGACATGACACGTTAACTGAGGGAGAGAACGATCAGAGCTTCTCCCTCATGGGCACACACTCTCTCTGTCTTAAACTAAGCACTGTCTTTGCTCTCTCTCTCCCTCGCATATATTAACCAGCTGAACCAACACAATGGTAAAAAGTCGGAAGACTGAGCCCATGTTGCATGTGACAACATTCAGAGAATTTTTTTCCTGAATTACCGCTGGGTGTGAATTGTGCTCAAAAAACATCGCCTCATCTTCTCTGACAAGCATTCCGCACATGCAGCTGACATAAACTACACTTTTACTAAACGAAAAAAAAAAAATCTGACTAGGTCCTAAAGAAGACCCAATGATTCCTCATGACACTGCTATTAGCACACAATGCGTCCATATCCGCTAATGTCCGATTTGCTACCTAATGATACCTTTGAACCAATTCATTTTAATAAATGTTTTAAACAACTGATCTGTCCAACACTGAACTCACGAGACTTTACTTTGTCTGAATTGGTGTATAACGAATAATTTTCTCAGAACACCTCTGAAATGAGAACGCAAGTGTGCTTACCCCATTTAGCAAGAGTGGATAATGAGAATTAGCCTTAATAATCCTCAGTATTTTCAGGTTATTTATATTGACAATGTGTAGTAAATTACCTATCAAATCATTTAGTTTAGACTGTAGTGAGGTGAAACCAGAACAAAGGAAGTTCCCAGCTAACAGAATTTTGTTGTAAGAACGTTCTCTAAGTGTTCAGTGTTGGTTCTGGGAATGTAAAAACATGTCCAGTTTTCTTGACGCTAGAGGAACGTTTTTAATAAGGTATAATGTTCCTTGAACGTTGTTTCTTAACTTAATTTTGATTTAAAATCCAACATTCAAGGAACACTGATTTGCAACATTCCAAGAACATAAAAATGTAGTTTCCTTTGAACCTTATTTAAAGTTTAGTATGATGTTACTGAAACATTGTTGTTAGCTAGCCGCTAATTTTATTCAATTGTAAATGGTAGATTAGACTATTTGTTAAAATAAACTTTTTGATGCTACTTTTTAATATTGAAATGATTATACCAAAATAATTATCAGGTCTAACAAAAAAGGATCTTATCTTACAAAGCCATGAAAGCCAGTGGAAAAACCACAGCTTTTTTTGCAAAGAGGATAGTGAGAGTGACAGGTAATTTCTGTCTGATAATTGCATAGCCTATATATAATTTGGAAATTGTTGTAAAACTGAATAATTCTCAGTCACAGTCTACACAGCAAAAACTCCAGTGTTAAATTATCTCTCATCAGAGTTTATTTGTGTCCACACTCAAGAGTGTTAAAGTGTTAAAATAACTCCCGGTTTCACAGACAAGGATTAAGCTAGTCCTAATCTAAAATGCATGTTTGAGCTGTTTTAACTGAAAGCTACTTGCACAGACATATCTTAAAATATGTTAGAGCCATTGTTTTGTCTCAATATGCACAACAGGGGGCGTATTACAGAAAATTTCAATCTTAGGTCTTAACTTAACCCTCTGGAGTCTGAGGCTGATTTGGGGCCTGGAGAAGTTTTGACATGCCCTGACATTTGTGCTTTTTTCAGTTGTTCATAAACATATAAATGGCACAAGTGTCATTACACTGTATTCAGCACAAACTAGGCTACCATAATATGTGAGGAACATGTATGTACATGTTTGTGTTTTTGAAGGAATAACATTTATGCGTGGTTATTGAAAAAACAAAAAACTTAAGTCACTGAAATAAAGCCAAAAATATAATATTATGTATGTGTTTACAAGACTTCTGGGTATTGGAGGTTGTAGACTAGAGTTTTTGCTTCAGAATGAAGTAAAAATTATTCTGGCTACTCGTTCATATAAAACAATAGAGAGATTTACATTTTCTAAGACACTTTTTGTCAAGAAACACAGTATGCGTGGAGGCGTGAGTCATCATGAATAATGGGTCATTTACACCTGAGAAGACAAAAGACCCTCTAATGACCTGCATAAATAATGAGGCCTTTCAGTCAGGTAGGCTATGTGAAAAAACCCTCTGTGATCATGTCTGAAGCTCATCATGGTGTATATCAAACATACAGAAAAAACAGCAATACTGTGACAAATTATTATAAAATAATGGTTTTCTATTATATACTTTAAAATATAATGTATTTCTGTGATGCAAAGTGTCTGAACAATTATGTTACCTCTATGGTATTACATATAGGCTTTTAGCTTAAAAGCACATATGGAGAAATATTGATGGATTCTCATATGTTTATGTCAATTTTCTATACAGAGGAGTAATAATTATTCAATAGTTATTGTCATCACTGTGAGCGCTGGTTACTGTGTTTTCGATTCATACTTGCAGCTGGAGGGCGCTCTGTGCACATTTAGTCCACAAATTCATCTAAAGAAGAAGAGGACATTCAGGAACTAACGGCATGTCTTCCAGAGGTCGCTAAACATGGCTTTAACATACAGATAAACACTTTTCAAGACAATAAATACACGATTGAAACAGCATGTATTGACTGAATTTGCCTCTGAAAAGCGCTGGCTCCGTGGGCGTGGCCGCATTAGTGGATAATGAGCTGAATCACGGACTTCTGACATGTCTCTTTTCATACAGATTACATAAACACAGAATGTTTGTTTTCGATTTGACTTACACGATTTAAAACCTGACATTTCAACGTTTCTTTAGACATAAGTCTATTTTTTTGTCATTAGTATTCACTAAGTTACAGTTTATTTTCTGAGAACTATCAGATTGGACTTCGTTCAGAGGGAGACGAGAGATCACGCATCATGTTAGTTTTCTTTATTTTACAAAAAGCACAACATTGTGTTTTTACTCTGAGTGTACACAAATAAAAGAAGATATTCTATAGTTTCAATTGATATATTACTTATGTCTCTATGACAAGAAATGACAAGAGTATTTCAAGTCTGTTTTGCTGCAAAGTAAAAAAAATCCTGCAAAGCGCACCGGCACGTTTCCCGACTCTAGAGAGTTAAGATATAAGTTAGGATTTTTCACAACTTCGTTTTACAAGAGCAAATCTTAACTTGATTTAGGATTCTTATCCTGTTTTACAAAATCTAATCTTATCTTAATCACAGTGCTGCTGTAATCAATAATGTAAATTTAACTCAGAGATTCAGGTCAAATAAACATAACCAACGCCACCTGATCATCTTTTCTCTTCTCTTGTCTGGATGTTATAATTCAGTTATAACAATCAAACAAAACCTAATATTAAAGAGTCAAGGGTCAAGAGGCCAACTAAAGCAAGCACTGATCTCCACGATGGTGACTTAAAAATTGTGATTTCTCCTTTGTTGATTCTGCTTGTTAACATCAGGTATCTTCAATAATGATCAATCATCACTCAATTATCTTATTAACTTTAACACTGCTTCCGTGTTCATTTAACACTGTTAAGTGTGGAGTCAAATAAACAGTTTTTGCTGTGTAGAAAAAAAATGCTGGGCCAAAAAAAAAAAAGGAAAAAAAATCATTAAGGTAAGAAATCATACATAATATATCAAAATAAGATAATCAAAATCACAAACTGTTTCTTTGCATTTATTTTAAGTTTATTGTCAGTATTGGGCTCACAGATTACGTGGTAGGGTACTTTTTACTTTGTGGGTGAATGACCATGTTTGTCAGCCATCAACGAAGACCATTTTTTACACAGGAAAAACCCTATGATATCATTCAGTCCACTGAACAGAAATGTCAGCAGTAATGCATATGTTACTGTCTGTTTTTTCTTTGCTGACAGCTATTAAATGATGAATATGGAGCCACTGGAGACATCATCAACACTGAAGTCACGTTACCTTTACTGCACTTTACTGTATATAAACGTACATGATTTTTGTATAAGATTCAATAAAGTCAATTCTTTGTTTCGGTGTGTATAAAAGGCAAATGGTTATGATTAAGGTGCAAATTTGTGTCATCACATGATCACATCGTCTCGAGTTAGCCCATATCTCTTCAGAAACAGCTTGTACTACACCATGAGTATTTACATTGAATCAGTTATTCATTTCAGCACAAACAAGGCTTTAGGCTAGTTAAATACTATCTTATAGGCTACACAGAAGTCAGTTATATTTGCTCTTGGAACAGAATGGCTTAACAGAATTATAGATATTTTTGTGAATTTACATTCGAATAGTAATTAAACAAATGGCAGGAAAGAGTGTTAATCGCACATATACTCAGAAGAGCCTATAGGCTACACAATCTCAGCAAACTGTAAAACTAATATTTTAGGTTGTAGCTGCAAAAAATAACCAGAGCAATAATAACATGAGTGAACATTATACATAGAATACACAAATAGAAGAAATAATAGAATTACAAACCAGATATAATGCAGATGTCCAGAAGGTGGCGCTATGGGGTTATCCCCTCCTTCCCCGAATCTACTGAGGCCTTATGAAATGTCATGGGCGAGAATCCGCTCACCAATGGCATTCAAGCGAAGTAGAGGCAGGCTCCCCTGCACTATAGGGCGGCGCTGAACGCCTCAGCAATCTTTTCCTTCAGCTTCAAGAAGCCATCTACAGCTCGCCATTAAGGTACGCTTTTTCGAGGGACGGCAACTGGATTGCCACTTCCTCCGCAGCATTCCGGTGAGTATGAACAAATCCTTTCAGATGCCTCCTGAATACCGCAGTGTTTCTGCCTGGGCATCCCCAATCAGAAGCAGCGCTGCACAAGTCCGTCTGCCCTCCATTCACCTTATTCCGCTCCGCCCACTTTTAATACTTCGCTCTTCCGCATTTTGTCATCTGACTTCCGCTAAACTGACATGGCACGGATTTAAAGGTGCCCTAGATTTTACAAGATGTAATACAAGTCTAAGGTGTCCCCAGAATGTGTCTGTGAAGTTTCAGCTCAAAAAAAGAATAGATTTTTTATTATACCATGTTGTAACTGCCTCTTTTGAGGTGGGATTAAAAATGCTCTGATTTGTGTGTGTTAACTTCATTTTACTAATCAATTGATCAATGTCTATGATCCAATCTTCCTGCTGTAGGCGTATCAGTCTCTGTATCTCTTGCTTACTAAGCCGGATGTCTTTCCTTTGTCACCTATGCTGTCATCTTCTTCTAGCACTCTTCCTCTTCTTCACTGAAGTCTTCGTCTGGCTCGCCTCCACTTTAGGTTGCAACATGCTCTCTTCATCCTTATTGTTAACCTTTGTGGATGGTTACAATCATCAAACTCAAAAACCTAACTTTTACAACTGTTGCTTAGTCATCTTATCTTATAACAAACAAAGGAAGTATTGCAGTTACTTAATTTCATAATCATTCCAGCATATATGGCCTTAACTTAAAAGCAAGCAAATAACAACATTGAAACAGGTAAATAGCAATATCAACATCAAAATCTAAAACAATCTGAAAAGAGGACTTTGGACCACTGGGCAACAGTCCAGTTCTTTTTCTCCTTAGCCCAAGTAAGACGCTTCTGACGTTGTCTTTGGTTCAGAAGTGGCTTGGTACGTGGAATGTGACAGTTGTAGCCCATTTCCTGAAGACGTCTGTGTGCGGTGGCTCTTGATGCACTGACTCCAGCTTCAGTCCAGTCCTTTTAAAGCTCTCCTAAGTTCTTAAATCGGCTTCGTCTGACAATCTTCTCAAACCTGCGGTCATTCCTTTCACTTATACACCTTTTCCTACCACATTTTTCCTTTCAGTCAACTTTCCATGAATCTGCTTTGGCACAGCACTCTGCGAACAGCCAGCTCTTTCAGCAGTGACCCTCTGTGGCTTACCCTCATCGTAGAGGGTCTTGATGATCGTCTTCTGGACAAATGTCAAGTCAGCAGACTTCCCCATGACTGCTGTTGGGATTACTGACCTAAACCCAGTATTTATACCCTGAGAATGGTAATTTAATAGAACTTGAAATTAAATATTCTAATAATTTGAGATACTGATTTTTTTGATTTTGATGAGCAGCAAGCTGTAATCATCAAAATAAAAAAAAATTAAAAAACGTTTGGAAATATTTTACTTTATGTATAAAAAATAACTTTTTCATGATATTCTAATTTAGTGAGATGCACCTGTATATGTATTTTGTATGTAACTGTTTGCCTTTAACACGTTGATGAATTTGACCATGAAGACAATGGGATGTAACGATTCACACGTGTCACAATTCAATACAAATCTCAATACTATGATACATCTATATGTTCTGAGCTCTTTCTTCTGGAATATACATTTAGCTGCCAGGCTCAACTAGCAGCACCAATAGTTCAAAACTTCACACACATTTGAACTTTTCGACCTCATTTATCCTTCTGATTTTTTTTTTACATCATAAGCGCCTAGTTCACTTGTGCCTAGAAAGGGCCCTAATGTAAACCTTGATCTGTTACATTTATGTTATTGTCAGATATTTGATCATCCAAGTGTTTTTTTCTAGAAAGTTCACATATAGTGTAAGTGTCAAACTCTAGAACTTACACCTCTAACATGATATAATGAACATGAGAAGAATGAATCTGATGCTGTGAAAGTGCTGGATTGAGGAGAGTTACTAAAGATCTACAAGAGCTGCTCCAGTCTGACAGTAGAGCAGGTTATTGGCTGAAGTGTGGAGGTGATGAGCTTTGATTTCTGTTTTCTGTAGAGTTTCCAGTCTCTCTCAGCTCCTCCTGAATCTACAGACGTAAATGACGATCCCTTCAGTTCTCTCTCCTCTTTTGATGTTGTGAGAGAATCTGTCCGTCAGCTGAGAGACAAACTGGAGGATTTCTGCAAAGAGGAGCTGAAGAAGATCTCTGACAGAGGTAAAGTCCTGGAGATTCATCTGCTCTCAGAAATGATCCTCCATCATCTCATATCATGTAGAAGATCATATTAGAAATGTCTTAGGAACGGATGCAGGGATCATTTTCTCTTGACATGATAATCACACTCTTCATGTCTGTTGATTTCCACAGTCTCTTTCACCAACATTGTTCCCAGAACCAGGAACAACTTCCTACAATGTAAATCACGGAGAAAACAAGCAGAGAAACTCACTGAGTGTGTTCATGTTCTTCCTGTAGAAGGAGAAAGAAAACATGACAGAAGAGTTTTATAGTTGATCTACATGATTTTCACAGGATATCTGGTAAACTGTACTGAGACACTGATGATATATTGAACATGAAGAGTTCAGATATATTAAAAGATCAAATTCATAATTCCTGATTCTGATGTGTTTTATCTCCATCAGATTCCGATCAGCTCAATCTGGATCTGAACACAGTGAATAAACGCCTCCGTCTGTCAGAGAGGAACAGAGTGATTACTAACACTTTCCCAGAGCTTCAGCTGTATCCTGATCATCCAGATAGATTTGATGTGCATCTTCAGGTGTTGTGTAGAGAGAGTGTGTGTGATCAACGCTGTTACTGGGAGATTGAAATGAGTGGTGATGGTGTGTTTGGTGTGTATATATCAGTGTCATATAAGAGCATCAGCAGGAAGGGATCGGGTAATGAGTGTGTGTTTGGATATAATGATCAGTCCTGGAGTTTGTTCTGCTCTTCCTCCAGATACTCATTCTGGCACAATGACATAGAGACTGAACTCCCTGTAGAGTCCATCATCAGGAGAATAGGAGTGTATGTGGATCACAGTGCAGGAACTCTGTCCTTCTACAGCGTCTCTGGAGACACAATGAGCCTCATCCACACAGTCCAGACCACATTCACTCAACCGCTCTATCCTGGGTTTGGTGTTTATATTGGATCATCAATGAAACTGTGTTGATGAATCTACCCATAATACTTTCATTCTTTCATTACATCAAATCTCCTGGGGAATATTATTCTAAATGAAGTGCATTCTCCTTAAAACAAGCAAAAATATCTTTAAAATAATAATAAAATATGTTCTTTCTATGGCTTCCAAGTTTCAACAAATAAATTAGACTTGAATTGTAATGATTTATGACTGCTGTGTATGCCTAATGATGATGATACAATGCAAAGGTAAATAAGATTTTAATAAATACAAATTATTCTTTCTATGTTAAATTACAAACTAGTATCACTGCTATGTATGCCCAATGGAGCTGTTTTTTATAACAGTATAACAGTATGTTTATATGACAATGATGTACTAAAAGATTTCCTTAAGATGAAGAAATAAAAGGTCTTATTGACATTTTTTTTACAGTGACCAACACCAATAACCAGCAATAGCCATTAGCCACAATCTGACATGTTTTCCTACTTATATCATTAAATGTACTGGGAATTGAAAAATTATATTTTATTGTAAGCAGTCAGATAAGGAAATATTCAATAAAAGAGAATTGTGCTTTTTATTAATTTATTTATTGTCATCACAACCTTGTTGTATGATTCTTCTTTTTTCCTGGTAAGTTCATCAACAATAATTACATACACTGTGACAAAACAACACATACATTATCCCATCAGTTACAAAGAATGAAATACAGATGCATAAATCCCAAAGGAATTAAGAGAATGAACCATCCTATAATAAGTGCTGTTTAAAAATGTGAGAATTTGAAGAGTCGTCTGCCTGAAGGTAGAGGGTTTAAGAGGTGTCCGGCTGGATGTGTGCGATCTTTTAGAATTATTAGTACTTTTCTGAAAACATGAGACATAAATGTCATCAATGATGGGAAGCTCATCATTTTTGAGGCAGACCGCTTCATCCCAACATCATCCACTTCAACAATGCAAAGATGAAGAAGAAGAAACTTATAACTCTGTACATTTTCAATGTCTACACTGTTAACAGTTAATGGCATAACAGCATTTTTCCTCCATCAGAAATCAAACAACATTCAACCTAAGATTATGGGTACAACTCCATTCAATCAATGGCTACGTTTACACGTCCAAATAATCCATTTGTAATCGGATTAACGGCTCAATCAGATTGAAAAACATTCATGTAAACACCTTAATCGATCCAAATGAAATTCTGATCTGATTGGATTGGAAGGGGTATAAACCACCTTTTCTAATCCGATCCAACAGCAAAAAAATGACCATGTAAATGCTTGAATCCAACTACTTTCTCAATCATAATCAGAAGTCTCTGGGCACATGTGCAGTGCGATGTTGACACACATTATGCAGTGGGCAAGTTCACGCTCATGTCTTTAGTTGTAAAGGTGCCGTCGGGTGGAAAGAACTGTTTGACGGTGGAAACAAACTACTTACTGAACATACTAAAAGAGAAAAAAAATTGTGGAAAGACTGTACAGAAGAAAGGTCAGCAATAACGAGCTGTTTAAGGTGTTTGAAGAAATGAAGAGTTTGGTTCCAAAACACGATAAACAACATTTAAAAAAAAAAACTGAGTTATTGCCAAAATCAGTATTGTATCTGGTTGGTATTGAAAAGTCCGTTTTTAATTTTACTCAAAATGCAATATCCGCCGTATTATTCTGTCAAGTTTTTTCCCTATTTTTCCAAACCGTGACAAACGGCAGTCTCCCTTCTCTGCAGAATGTGATATATCCGCTCAAGCAATCTCAGCACACCAATCCATGCATTAACACTCTGAAACACCCGGCATCCTAGTTTTCCTTATCTTAAGTGTGAAGTGAGTGAGTGAAGTGACATGTGGCCAAGTATGGTGACCCATACTCGGAATTTGTGCTCTGCATTTAACCCATCCAAGTGCACACACACAGCAGTGAACACACACACCGTGAACACACACCCGGAGCAGTGGGCAGCCATTGCTGCGGCGCCCGGGGAGCAGTTGGGGGTACGGTGCCTTGCTCAAGGGTCTCACCTCAGTCGTGGTATTGAGGGTGGGGAGAGCGCTGGACATTCACTCCCCCCACCGACAATCCCTGCCGGACCTGAGACTCGAACCCATGACCTTTGGGTTACAAGTCCGACTCTCTATCCATTAGGCCACGATCTGCTTTGTACTTTGTGATCAACAAAAACAGAAAAAATTTCAAGTCATTTTGACGGCAATGATGAACCTGTAGTGGTTTCTGCGGTGGGGAAGAAACGTTTGTTGTTCATGAGCACCTCGAGTCTCCTAATACCACAGCCAGACTTTTGTTTTCTGATTTTTCTTCATCATTCAATACTCTGCAATACATATTCTTGCTGAGAAACTCACCAGTCTCTGATTCCAGACTCTGGCATCCTTGTCTGGTTAACTCACACTAATGTCCCAGAACTGAAGTCGATGGTCAACCACACCTTGTAGGACAGCCAAACCTTTCCGGTTGTAGTAGTTTGCAGAGCTGTCAGGTGAAGCTAAAATCCCAATATAATGCCAGTTTCACATGGCACATGTAAACGGAGAGTAAGCAGCACATATTTTTTCAAGCGCTCATGTTAACAGATTAGAGCATTCACACCCCACACAAAATTGAACATGAAAAATTTCACCATAAAATCATGTGAAGTGTTTTGTGCTTCACAATCACCATATGACATGCTGCGCTGTGAATTAAAAAAAATAAAAAATACAAGAAAACACATCGCTGCCAGGAGTTTTTGTCCAAACTTCAAAGGCATGTTTAAAAGATTAAAAGTAATCTTTAAAAGTAAAGATTACAGAGTATGCTGTCCATCATAAATCAAAGCATGTGACAGACAGTGATCAGAGGAGAACACATAAGAATGTGACAGAATGGACTATACTCTTCTGTATTTGCAGTACACAAGCTGCGGTTCAGCTGCGTGCAACAAATTAAAACAATGTCTATGCCACATAATTTGCCTAGATCCCATGAATTAAGGATGAAGCTATGACTGTCTTCTGTGTAGATATTATTCAGTTCACAAGGTAATATTCAGCTGAAGACACAGTCTTACAATGACATACTGTAGATACATTTAGTAAAGAGCTGTTTAAAAAAGCAAATGGCTCTCATTATATAATTTAAACCACATACAACACTGCATAGATGTGATCAATGGTGTTGTTCTGATTCTCCATAACTTATATTCTTTGAGTGTCTGTCTGAGACTGACATCTAGTGGACGTTTTACGATCTGTGACTTTATGGACTTGCAGACATTTGCACATGTCACTCAAACACAGAACCAGGACACAGGATCACATGAGTTCACGGAAAGAGAAACTGAAGTGTAGTTGAGCTGTTGTGTGTTTGTGTCTCTGTATTCATGCAGTAAAATGGCAGAAGCCAGAATTTCTCAGGAGGAGTTAATGTGTTCAGTGTGTCTGGATCTCCTGAAGGATCCAGTGGCCATTCCCTGTGGACACAGTTACTGTAAGATCTGTATTACAGGCTGCTGGGATCAGGAGGATCAGATGAGAGTCTACAGCTGTCCTCAGTGCAGACAGACCTTCAGTCCAAGACCTGCTTTAGCTAAAAACATCATTCTGGCTGAAATGGTGGAGAAACTGAAGATTACATTTCCTGCTGACTGTTACGCTGGAGCTGGAGATGTGCAGTGTGACGTCTGTACTGGAACACAACACAAAGCCGTCAAGTCCTGTCTGGTGTGTCTGAACTCTTACTGTCAGAATCACCTTGAACAACATGAGACCTTCTTTAAAGGAAAGAGACACAATCTGACTGAAGCCACTGGACGACTGCAGGAGATGATCTGCAAGAAACACGACAAGATCCTTGAGGTTTTCTGCCACACTGATCAGAAGTGTATATGTGTGCTGTGTATGATGGATGAACATAAAAACCACGACACTGTATCAGCTGCAGCACAGAGGACAGAGAAACAGGTATGAACTTTAAACTAGACACTGATGAAATAATGCTATTTATATTGGTTAACTTAACTTGATTAACATTTTATGATTGAAGGCAGTTATTAATACTCAACATAATCATCTAATAATTTTTTTTAATCATATATAGTCGCAGCAGAAACACTGTGAATCTCTATATCTGTGTCAGTTTTGCACTTACACTTCCATTGTAAAAAAGGCCTTATACTTCATGTAAATTCATGTAGAATGGTGGTCAAACTGCTCAATAATCTCTTCAGGAGTTTGAACCTACAGCCATTGGTTATTAACTCTATAATTACTGGATTCAACCCTTCGATGATATAGTGACAGCAGTATAATGTGATGTTCCCTTTCGAAGGGAACTCCACTCTGCGTTTGCAGTAAACGCATTGGGGAACGCCACGTGACCCAGGTGTCTGAAAGCACTATCCANCAGACACCTGGGTCACGTGGCGTTCCCCAATGCGTTTACTGCAAACGCAGAGTCTCGTTCCCTGTTCTCAGGGAACTATGGTTACATACGTAACCTGAGACGTTTCTCCTGTTATTGGTTTGTCCTTTAGCACCAGCTGAAGGAGACGCAGAGGTGGTTCCAGCAGAGGATCCAGCAGAGAGAGAAAGATCTTCAGCAGCTGAGAGAGGCTGTGGAGTCTCATAAGGTGAGTCTGGAGAAGAAGAGAAGTTTGAGAAGTCTCAGTCAGGACTCACTGAAGCCACTGTGTGATTGTGATGTGTGTCCTAACAGCGCTCTGCACAGACAGCAGTGGAGGACAGTGAGAGGATCTTCACTGAGCTCATCCGCTCCATTGAGAGAAGCCGCTCTGAGGCCACACAGCGGATCAGGGATCAGGAAAAGACTGCAGTGAGTCGAGCTGAAGGACGACTGGAGCGACTGGAGCAGGAGATCAATGATCTGAGGAGGAGAGACGCTGAGCTGGAGCAGCTTTCACACACACAGGATCACATCCATTTTCTGCAGGTAACAGAGATCTAGAAGAACAGGATCATAGTGGACTTGAGCAAGAGACTCACAGAGAAACATTTCATGAGAGCAGAATGAGCCGTTGATCTGTGTTCGGTTATTATATAATCATCAGTCAGACTCTCATCTGATCTTCTTCTTTTGAAAGAGACGCACTTACAAATGCAGTTCAGCTCTGGAAATCTCTTAAGGAAACTCTTATAATTGCTAAAAAGTTATAAATGGTCCATCTGCTCGTTCCTGCCATTCACTCCTTGTCAAAATTATTCCAGGGTGCTTTTAATCTTTCCAATCTCTAGACACACAATGTATTAAATGAAAAATAAATGGACAAAGCTTAGAATAAAATGTTATATTATTTCCTTTGATAATACAACAGTATTGTTTCTTCCTTTTCAATAATGAAACAGTAGCCTATTCTTTTTCAATCAAATTTTATTAAAAATTTAATTATCCCAAATCCAAGCATATATTAAATTTAGTAATACTACTTCACAGTCTAAGTAAATTAAATTAATGAAAACAAATTTATCACATATTAATGCCTTTTTATCACACAAATTTGAATTTAGCAAACTTTGCTCTATAATTCTGTGAATAAAACAAAGGCATTAATGACATTCCCTGTATGTTCCAATTTACACAATATAATACAGTTAAGATGGCCATTGATGCATTTGATTAGGATATTGATTATTTATGATTATGTGAAAGAGATGTTGGTATATTACTGACCTTTAGATTTTTTTCCATATGTGAATGAATCACTTTCATGTTTTCTGGACAAATGTTTTTTTTGTTTTTTGTTTTTTATTTAAAAAATTGCATTATTTCACTGCTGCTGTCATTTTTTTAAAAATATATAATTTAAATAATTTAATACATTTAAAATAATCATATTTTTCTTATGTTTACTAAAGTGCTGTGTGATTTTGTTACCATGGTAATGGGAGCATTGAGGTGCTCACTGGCGCCCCCTTCAACTGGTGGGACACTAGACCAATGGCTAGTTTACCTGTGTCTAGAAAAGGCCCTGAATTGACCTGTTACATTTGTTATTGCCAGATGTTTGATCATCCAAGTGTTTTCCTAGAAAGTTCACATATAGTGTAAGTGTCAAACACTAGAACTTACAGCTCTAACATGATATAATGAACATGAGAAGAATGAAGCTGATGCTGTGAAAGTGCTGGATTGAGGAGAGTTACTAAAGATCAACAAGAGCTGCTCAAATCTGACAGTAGTGCAGGTTATTGGCTGAAGTGTGGAGGTGATGAGCTTTGATTTCTGTTTTCTGTAGAGTTTCCAGTCTCTCTCAGCTCCTCCTGAATCTACAGACGTAAATGACGATCCCTTCAGTTCTCTCTCCTCTTTTGATGTTGTGAGAGAATCTGTCCGTCAGCTGAGAGACAAACTGGAGGATTTCTGCAAAGAGGAGCTGAAGAAGATCTCTGACAGAGGTAAAGTCCTGGAGATTCATCTGCTCTCAGAAATGATCCTCCATCATCTCATATCATGTAGAAGATCATATTAGAAATGTCTTAGGAACGGATGAAGGGATCATTTTCTCTTGACATGATAATCACACTCTTCATGTCTGTTGATTTCCACAGTCACTTTCACCAATATTGTTCCCAGAACCAGGAAAGACTTCCTACAATGTAAGTCACTAAGAAACAAGCAGAAAAACTCACTGAGTGTGTTCATGTTCTTCCTGTAGAAGAAGAAAGAAAACATGACAGAAGAGTTTTAGAGTTTATCATGTTAATGATTTTCACAGGATATCTGGTAAACTGTACTGAGACACTGATGATATATTGAACATGAAGAGTTCAGAAACATTAAAACATCAGATTGATAATTCCTGATTCTGATGTGTTTTATCTCCATCAGATTCCCATCAGCTCAATCTGGATCTGAACACAGTTAATAAATATCTCCGTCTGTCTGAGAAGAACAGAGTGATTACATTCACTGACACAGCGCAGCCGTATCCTGATCATCCAGACAGATTTGATGTGTGGTGTCAGGTGTTGTGTAGAGAGAGTGTGTGTGGACACTGTTACTGGGAGATTGAGTGGAGTGGTGAATGTGTGTGTATATCAGTGTCATATAAGAGCATCAGCAGGAAGGGATCGGGTAATGAGTGTGTGTTTGGATCTAATGATCAGTCCTGGAGTTTGATCTGCTCTTCCTCCAGTTACTCATTCAGTCACAATAACATAGTGACTAAACTCCCAGTAAAGTCCATCAGCAGTAGAATAGGAGTGTATGTGGATCACAGTGCAGGAACTCTGTCCTTCTACAGCGTCTCTGGAGACACAATGAGCCTCATCCACACAGTCCAGACCACATTCACTCAACCGCTCTATCCTGGGTTTAGTGTTTATACTGGATCAGTGAAACTGTGTTGATGAATCAGAATAGACTGTAGAGAGATTCTACCCATAACAGTCATTTCAAGAGTTCATGTGCCCATATAATCAAGCCAAACAGAGAGAGGGGCTCGGAGAGAAGCTCGAGCGCAGATTGGCCCCCTATAACAGGCAAAATTGTACAAAAAGGAGGAGAGGGGGAGGAGGAGGGATGCCGAAAGAAATAACAACAGGAAAACGTAAGATGGTGGTTTTATACCTTGGTATTAATTGGAAGATTTTAATAATTTCAATTAATTCATTAAATCAAGTCTCCTGGAAAAAAAGTCTAAATTTCAGTCGTTAATTACTCACCCTCATGTTGTCCCAAACCTGTAAGACCTTCATTCTTCAGAAGTTATATTCAATAACCATATTAGAAAGATGGTGGCGCGCGTGTGTGTGCAGCAAAATTTCATTGTATTTTGCAAAATACAATGACAATAAAGACGTTCTGTCCTTCATTTTTACTCGCATCAAACTTGTATGTTTTCACCTACTAAAAAGATTGTTTAATATGCTAATAAATTAGTTCTATGTGATTTTTTTCATTGCACCATTTTCTGTGTTCAAGAATATTATTTGTTTTACTGTGCTGGACCTTAAATGGCTGCTTTTTACTAATCATGTCCCCAGCTTTAGAAAATATTAGTTCGTTTGAGCCCGACGTGACGTGTCAGTGAGGTAATGAAGTGTAATTTCCACAGGTCATGTGACAGCCTCATTTGAAGCAATGCTCCGGAACACTGTTTCAGAGCACTAGTGTGTCGAAAGCTCGAGACGCGTGTCGAACTACCCATCCCTAGTTCCGGCTTCTTTGTGTGGACTACTTGCCAGTTTCCGGGTTCAGAGTGTCTTTGTTTTTTGCCTTTTGTTATTAAACTGTGTGTGCATTTCTCTCTCTCTCTGCCTCATCTCTTCAAACATGTTACACTTAAAGGTGCCCTAGAATTAAATATTGAATTTACCTTGGCATAGTTGAGTTCAGTACATGGAAATGACATACAGTGAGTCTCAAACTCCATTGTTTCCTTCTTCTTATATAAATCTCATTTGTTTAAAAGACCTTTGAAGAACAGGCGAATCTCAACATAACACCGACTGTTAGGGTTGCCACCCGTCCCGTGAAATACGGAATCGTCCCGTATTTACAGGCAAAATGACGCGTCCCGTATCAAATCAATACGGGACACGATTTGTCCCGTATTTTACATAGGTGAACATTATGCATTATACATTATCCTATTCTGAACCTGATTGTTTCAGGTTCACGGGCCGTGAATCACGGCCAATCAGAGTCAGAGGAGGGCGGGACGCTTCCATTTCATGGAAGATCCTTGCAAGTCTCCTGCACTATATTTTTTCCCAATATACTTTTTTGAGTGTCAAAGCATTTGTTTAATTTATAATTGCTAAGTTATGGGTCTGTTAATTTAATAAGTTAATAAAATATGGTTCCTCCAAAAGCTTATTTTTTGTGGTCTCAGTCACACTTTGTTGGCCTATGTTTATTATTGTCATAGCTGTGTATTCAATATGACCAGTTAAGTTGTGATAGTGAGAGACTGAGTGCATCTGTTCACACTGATTTCAATAGCAGATGTCTTATTATAATGTCCATTGGTATCAATCTCAATATTTTTATGAAAACATGTTTTAAGTTATGATATACCACCACTGGCACGCCATCGGGACTGTGGTCATCGTGGCCCAGAGGGGTGTAACCCCTGCTGCGGCAGGCGTCCCTTATTTTTCTGTATTGAAGATGGCAACCCTACCGACTGTGATGTAACAGTTGGGATCATTAATATGTACGCC
Organism: Anabarilius grahami; assembly: GCA_003731715.1. NCBI lineage: Eukaryota > Metazoa > Chordata > Actinopteri > Cypriniformes > Xenocyprididae > Anabarilius > Anabarilius grahami. The sequence continues at coordinate 5,660,839 of RJVU01061675.1, read as the reverse complement.
CCCAATATTTGCATATGCCAGCTCATGTTCAATGCATTAGACAAGGGCAGGACGTCTGGATGTGCACAGCTGAATCATCAGACTAGGTAAGCAAGCAAGGACAATAGCAAAAAATGGCAGATGGAGCAATAATAACTGACATGATCCATGATATCATGATATTTTTAGTGATATTTGTAAATTGTCTTTCTAAATGTTTCGTTAGCATGTTGCTAATGTTCTGTTAAATGTGGTTAAAGTTACCATCGTTTATTACTGTATTCACGGAGACAAGAGCCGTCGCTATTTTCATTTTTAAACACTTGCAGTCTGTATAATTCATAAACACAACTTCACTCTTTATTAATCTCTACAACAGTGTGTAATGTTAGCTTTAGCCACGGAGCACCATCAAACGCATTCAGAATCAAATGTAAACATCCAAATAAATACCATACTTACGCGATTAGACATTTTGCATGACAAACACTTTGTAAAGATCCATTTTGAGGGTTATATTAGCTGTGTGAACTTTGTTTATGCTGTTTAAGGCAAGCGCGAGCTCCGGGGGTGGGGAGCGCGAGGATTTAAAGGGCCACACACCCAGAATCGGCGCATTTATAATGATGCCCCAAAATAGGCAGTTAAAAAAATTTATAAAAAAAAAACTATGGGGTATTTTGTGCTGAAACTTCACAGACACATTCAGGGGACACCTTAGACTTATATTACATCTTTTGAAAACATGTTCTTCGGCACCTCAATAAAATAAAGCCACGAGAATACTATTTGTGCGCAAAAACAAAACAAAATTTTTCAGCAATATCTAGTGATGGCCGATTTCAGAACACTGATTCTTAAAGCTTTGATGCTTTGATGAATCAATGGTTCGGAGCGTGTATCAAACTGCCAAAGTCATCTGAACCACTAAAATTTCAAAAGACTTATGACATAATGATGCCTCGTTTACTGAAATCACGTGACTTTGGTGCTCCAAACCGCTGATTTGAAACAGATTCAAAACAAATGATTCATAAAGCATTGAAGCCCATAATGAATCATCTTTTTTTTTGCATGCCTAACAACAAAAAAATAAGGAAAGCAGGAACCCAGCTGGTATAATCAAAGGTAGAGTTCAAGCATCCATGGAAAATAAGATTTACAAGGTTGAGGTGAGGTAGAGTTAGCAGTAACCAGCTTACTAGCTTACCTTATAACTTCTGATAATGATGATCCATAACAACAGACAATGGCAAAGCTGCTCTAGATCTGCTTACAGCAACCCTCCGTCACTGGCAGACTTGAAGAAAATTACTGTGGTTTGGCAAATAAATACATGACGGACAGTTGTATATGCATTACCAACAATTTATCATGTAAGATTAATGGTATTCCTCAAACAAAGAAAATTATAATTTGCACCCTATTGAACCAGGGACAATAATAACTTCAGATAATTATTGCCTAATTAAAAAATTTATTTGAAAATAATATTATAATGTTGCATAGACATAGTATTTCTATAGCCAGTTTTTCTCATTGAGATATTTATTGGTGAGGGAATTGTACTGGAGTCTGGAGCTACTGTCACATCTGCCAGCTGGAGTGCTCATGATCGCCCTCCTTCCGTCTCCTGCGCTATTTCCTCATGACATCCATTTCCCAGTATCCACTGCCTGTTCCCATTATATGTGATTACATTCAGCTGTGTCATCATCTGATTAGCTCTGCCTATATAAGCCCGGTGTTTTCACTCCTTCATTGCGAAGTCTTGTATGTTGTCACACAGCATTTCTGAGTGAAGCGTTCTAATATTTTAAGTATGTTTTCATGAAAATAAACTTCAATAATTACATTATAAATAATCTGCTAAGTGTTTTCTTCAACAGAGACCAAACTTAGACCTGTGTACTCAAACATTCAGGAATTACAACCATTTCCATTCTCAAGTCTGTGTTAAAATAAAGCCATGAAAGTAAACAGAATGATTAATAAAACATGAATAAAACACATTCACTTACAGTAAGTAGATGATCTCCGTCAAAAGAACTCAAACACTGTTTCTCCAAATCATTTTTCTTGTGTGTTTTCCACTTTACAAGTGAATCTTAAAAATACGGAAAACAAGGAAAACTCATTAATACAATACAATATGAAGAAATAATTATTTATTTGTGTATCATTTATAAACAGAACATTTATTAAACTGGCTGATTTTAAAAATGCCGTGTTTTCTGTGGAGCAGGAGTGAATTGTGTCTGTGTTCACTCATTAGTGGGCGATTTGAATCACTACATGAGCAGCAACTCAAATTTTCAAATTCAAACAAACTTAAAAAATTGTCTCAATGACATGTTTGAGTTGCTATTAATTTCATTAAAAATGAAACATTGAAATATTACATTTTTAATTGGACTGAACCTTTTAGCAATGTTGGTATTGAATGAATTCAGTTTATAATTGAAATTATGATTGCTTCTTTTACTTATACTGATTCTTGAAAGATAACTTTTTACACATTTTATACCTATTTCTAGACTTGAATGAACCTGTCCACATTTTTAATATTGGTAAAAACACACTGCCTTTTATATGTATTTCAATTAACACATACAAACTCAAACTCTTTTTAGCATTTCATCACATTAGTCACTATTTAAACTTTAATAAGGGATTATCTGGTTGAAAAAAAAATCATTTCCAAGCACTTCTGTGATTTTAGGCAGCAGAGTTTGAACGGGACTTTTATTTTGGTGTGGCGACATGACGTCATAATGCTGCGCCGCGCTCCTGCATCTGTTGTGATTCGGCTGAAGAAAGGTTTGTTTTAGGAATTTAAGCTGTTTAAATCGATAGACATCTTTCGTTGTTTTATAGTTTTTACAAATGATGTAAAATGTGTTTATTTACTATTGAATATAACATTGTAAAGCTGTATCTAACTTTAATAAAGGATATTTTGTGTGAGTAAAGCACATCCACATATAAGAAATAGTAAACCTGCGTCTCATTTCGCTCCCTTTATCGTGAATCAGTTTATCATAAACACGAATTCGGCCACTGGCTAATAGTGATGTAAAAACTGAGCTTTTCTAAACTCCGAGTCAATTGAATCAAATACTTTGCAAAATGATTCAGTGATTCGAATCGCTTGAATCACGAGACGTGCTGGTCAAACTATGAACGAGAACAACAAACATGTGTAGTGGCCAATTTTTCAAACCCAAAATGTTTTCACAGTTTTATAAACTAAATACTAAATATAAATCATAAATGGTTAATTGTGAAATGTTTGAGTTCTTTTATATATTTGCAATGTTAGTTTTGAGAGTTTTTTTTTGTCTGATCAGGTCATTTAAATCCATAAACTATCACTCTGGGGTGCGTTTCCCGAAAGCATCGTTGGTGAACCATGGTCGTAAGTCCCATTGAACTCTAATGGTAACGACGGAACTTGCGACCATAGTTCGTTTCGGGAAACGCGCCCCTGACTGACTCTCTTACCTGTGCGCTGAACTAGAACTGATTGAGACGCACCCTACAATTTAGTATGGATTCATTCTTCTCTGTTAATTATTCTCATCTTAAACAGGACAGAGGGACCAAACACAGAAAAACTCTTGATGAAGCGACTGAGATCCATGTGACACATTATTATAAAGATGGCATTTATTAAAGAGGAGCGTGAAGACTTAAAGGTGGTGTTTATTAAAGAAGAGAGTGAAGATATAAAGATTGAAGAAACATTCAGAGTGAAACAAGAAGAACAAACAGGTTGGTTTCATTCTCAAAGCAAAACTCAGTCATTTGATCCACAATAAAATGTCCAGCTCTACAGAAAGAGAATAATACACAACAAGCCTTAACAAGACAATTATTTAACATTAATCCCAATATCTACTTCTGAATAGAGAACAATGAAAAGTCATGTTTTATATTTTGTTTCGGGAGTGTCAAACTCAGTTCCTGGGCTGCATTCCACTCCAATTTTAGACACGCACTTGCGAACTTCCCCTTGGGGGAATCCCTGCCACCATCTTTAATTGCATTCCACTTCATGAAGTGGATGAGGGAAGTTTATATGGACAGACTCTCGTCCCCTCAGTTTTGACCAAGTGAGCGAGTTCACTCCGATGCGTTCAGCCATGTCTCGCATGCAATTGAGTACACAAGTTTTTTTAGAGTATACTCCTTTCGCTGTGTATGCGCTATCTAGTGGACTTTGTTTTCAAGCACTAAAGTCACTCGCACATGCGCTCTTGTATGCGCACCGTCTGCACGGTCTCAAAAATGTAGCTGCACCGAAGGCGGGGTGTGCGGACGCGGACAGCCGAAGTATTCTTTAGGTGAAAGTGAACATTGTGCATGTTTACAGCTGCATGAGGTGTTGCTGGTTTTGTTTTGTTAATAAGAGACCTTGGTAACAAAAACTCTTGAAGAGAAAGAACAGGGGAGAATGGTCCTTGCTCAGTTCAGCTGGGTTTTTGTCTTTTGTCTTGTCCCATTTCTCATCTTGGTTCTATGGTCACAAAGAACATAAGGTATTGAAGCTTCCGGTACACACACACAAATATAACAAGACATAACATTTAGGAAAAAAACTATAAAAAGTGTAAAGACAAAAGAGTTTAGTCATAATAACCGTTTACAGATAAAGAACATTTACAGTATTGTGAATTGTATGAATAAATAATAATAAATTAAATTAGTATTGCTNTTGTCATACTTGGTACGGCATCTTTACATGTAACCATATTCTTGCCAGTGTAATGATATAATCCACAAAATTGAGTTTAAATGGACATACGTGCATATTTTACAGTAACGGTGGTCGATACGCTCATTAATTAGAATGGCCAAGTCGCGTTTCATATTGACAGATGAATACGCTCAGTTTATTAAATAGCCTACGTCTTAGTTTATTAAATACGCTTAGTTTATTTAATATTAATTAACTTTCGTCAGCCAGGTTCACAAATATAAAAATAAATAAAAATATTCGGTGACAATTACTTCGTCTAGACCATTTACCGATAAATAATAGTTGTGAATATATAATAAACTTGAGAACAGTTGTCAAAAACAAACGTTTGCTGATACTTTACCTCACAGTGTTATTCGGCTATCCAGTGCTGAGCTTCGATGAAACTTCACGAGACCGGCGAGATGCTTCCACAGGGCGGGAGATATGCGGCGTGATTGACAGCTTTGACACCAAATCGATATACGTGAAAATCAGATGACATGATTTCACAACTTTTCATTGGCCATTTAGATTATGTGAAGCATACTGTATACGGAAATGAACCTGGACATTCAATCCGTCGAAAAATCTCAAAATCGGCAAAATGGACATACGTGGTTTTCATCGGACAGCGACGATATGGTATTGAAGCTTCCGGTACACACACACAAATATAACAAGACATAACATTTAGAAAAAAAACTATAAAAAGTGTAAAGACAAAAGAGTTTAGTCATAATAACCGTTTACAGATAAAGAACATTTACAGTATTGTGAATTGTATGAATAAATAATAATAAATTAAATTAGTATTGCTCTTGGAAGGCATTTAATTGTTCAAGAGAGAAGTAGCCTGTGGGAAGAAACAGTTTCTTTGCATAGATGTTCTAGTGCCTTGTGAGGTCCCGTCTGGACAGCAACAGTTAAATTAGTTTGTGGGGTGAGTGGAGCCTGTGATGATTTTACCTGCCCTTTTCCTCACTCTAGAAGAGTACAGGTCCTGTAGGGTGGGCAGGGGGCACCAATAATCATCTAAGCATTCCTGACTGTCCGTTGTAGTCTCCTGATGACTGATTTGGTGGCTGAATCAAATCAGACAGTTGTAGATGAACACAGGACAGACTCAAAGACAGCTGAGCAGAACTGTGTGTCAGCAGCTCCTGTGGCAGGTTCAACTTCCTTAGCTGGCGAAAAAAGTACAACCTCAGCTGGGCCTTTGTCCAACTTCAGGTCCTGAGAGATGGTGGTCCCCAGGAAC
>RJVU01061675.1:5637927-5654412 GCA_003731715.1 Anabarilius grahami | reverse complement strand
GGGGACCGGAATGATAGTGGAGTGTTTGAAGCATCCTTCAACGGGCCCCAGTGGAGCTGGGAGATGGCGGTCAACATTTTGTGATGGCCCAACAGCTCTGTGACGCTTGCCGCAAGTGGCTGATGGCCCAGACATGCAACGTCAAGGAAGTGATTGATTTGGTGGTAATGGAGCAGTTCATCATTCTGCTTTCTTGAAGAACACCTCGCCCGGCGTCTCTAAATCAGGCCATCAAGCTGGCTGAAGACCATCTGGTGGTGTGCCCCAGGGTCGGTGAGACCCTCCCTAATCTCTCTCTCTCCAACTCCTCTCCCTCTCTTCTCTCTTTCTCTCGTCCTGTCCCTGTTCCCTGGTCATGGAGCAACGTGCCCCCCTGAATCCTACAGCAGAGAAAAAGAGGCAGTCTGGCCTCAGAGTTTTCCCAGGGGGCTAGATCTGGAACACGAGGAGGCATGTCATGAAGCTTCAGACCCTCTGCTCCACATTCATCTCTTGCCTCTCTCCGCCAGTCTCTTGGCCACCCTTTTGATGCTGGGGCGGCGGGAAGACCTGGGCTGCAGATGCGGTTACCCAGGTCATTTCCAGGACCAGTGTCCCCATGTGGAGCTGGAAGCATTGATACGGGTCCCTGACTCCCTGTGGGCTGCCCCTGATCAAGCCGGGCAGTACCAAATACCTGGGAGTGTTAAGGTGGGTACATATCACACTTTGGTGGATTCAGGCTGTAACCAAACCTCCATTCATCAAAGCATGACGCAACAAAGAGAGCGCAGCCATCCCTATCGTTTACACAAGAAAAAATAGTACAAGATGAATTAAAGGCCATGGAAAGCTGCTTGATCGGTTAGGTTTGGCTTACTTTTATTCGACATTGGATTTAACAAAAGGGTATTGGCAGATCCCCTTATCTCCACTGCCCAAAGAAAATCAGCCTTCACTACACCGTTCAGATTACACCAATTTATTACTCTTCCGTTCGGGTTGTTCAGGGTTCCGTGTATGCCGCTGACTACCTTGACAATATCATTATCTACAGTAATGATTGGCAGCAGCATCTAGAACATCTGTGTGTTGTCCTAAGATCGCTGAGGGTGGCTGAACTTACGGAAGTGTGCAGTTGGGCTTGTGGAGGTATGGTATCTGGGCTTTCACTTGGGACATGGGCAGGTGTGTCCACAAATTGACTACTGTGCCTGCAGCCTGCCCAAATCCCAAGACCAAAAAGGAGGTGAGACAGTTCCTGGGGCTGCAAGATATTATAGGAGTCTTACTAGCCTGCTGACTGATCTCACTAAAAAGGAAGCACCAGATCCGGTCCAGTGGACAGAGCTGTGCCAACAGGCTCTAACCAAATTAAAGGCTGCCATGTGTGGCGGGCCACTCTTACATTCTCCTAACTTTGATCTCCCTTTTTTGCAGACTGTGCAGTCCTGTTGGTTTCCAAGTCAGCGCTGTTTTCTCTGATATCTATGGTATATATCAGAGAAGTCTGCGCTGAATCTGAATGCTTCTCACTAGATCTTAATTAGTTATTAACTAGTTGTTAATTCTGTGGGGAATTCAATGGATTTCTTTACTGGATCTCCCATCGCTGTGTTGTAACAGTGTCGCGTGATCTAGATCGGCCTGCGACTCGTGAGTAGCTTGTGGCACTGCTCTCTATTATTGATCTGAATGTTGCGCAATGTTGTGGTCGTGCCAGAACGACCTCTAACAAAATGTTGGTCGCACCGGCAGGAAAAATGGTCTAGAGCCCTAAACTAAAATTATACAGAACGTAAAAACATATCTGTTCCTTTCAAATGAGCCTGAAGGACTTGATTAGCTGGATCAGGTGTTTAATTTGGGTTAAAGCTAAACTCTGCAAGGCTGTGGTTCTCAAGGAACTGAGTTTGACGCCCCTGCTTTAGTGGTTCCGTATGAGTCTGACTGTTTAAATGAAAATAAAAAGGGGATGTTTGTATTGTTTTATTGTACTGTTTTCTGTCTCTTCAAATAAAAAATACAAATTCACACCGTGAATGTGATTTGGTAATCTGATCTCGATCAGGGTGATCCAGTCCAGTTTTCCAATCCAATCCAGATCATTCTGATCAAGATGGAACTTTTTGATGTTTTACATGTATAAATGTTTTGTTGTCTGTTGCTTTGTGCCATTAAAATTGTGTTAATTTGCATTTGTTTCTTTTCACCTTAGACCTGATGGTGCTGAAAGAGGAGAGTGAAGTACTTAATGAAACAGAAAAGAATGATCAATACAAGAATCATCACAATTTCACAACTGGAGAAAAAACTTTTAGTTGCTCACAGGCTGTAAAGACTTCCTCACGAAAAAGGGCTAAAAAGGCAGGAACTAGCAGGAATTTCACCTGCCAAAAGTGTGGAAAGTGTTTCAACCAACATGAAAATCTTAAAGTCCACATGAGAATTCACACAGGAGAGAAACCTTACACATGTCCTCAGTGTGGAAAGACCTTTGCTGAAAAAGTAAGCCTGAAAAGACACATGAGAGGTCACACTGGAGAAAAGCCTTACACTTGCCAACTGTGTGGAAAGACTTTTGCTGAAAAAGTAAGCCTTAAAAGACACATGAGAATTCACACAGGAGAGAAGCCTTACATCTGCCAACAGTGTGGAAAAACTTTTGCTGAAAAAGTAAGCCTTAAAAGACACATGAGAATTCACACTGGACAGAAACCTTACACATGCCCTCAGTGTGGAAAGAGTTTCAGTAGTAAAGGAAGCCTTAAAGTCCACATGAGAATTCACACTGGAGAGAGCCCTTATACCTGCCACCAGTGTGGAAACACATTCAATATAAAAGGAAGCCTTAAAAAGCACATGAGAACTCACACTGGAGAGAAACCTTACACCTGCCCTCAGTGTGAAATAAGTTTCACTCTAAAAGAAAGCCTTAACAGGCACTTGAGAATTCACACAGGAGAGAAACCTTACACATGTCCTCAGTGTGGAAAGACTTTTGCTGAAAAAGTAAGCCTTAACAGACACACGAGAATTCACACTGGAGAGAAGCCTTACACATGCCCTCAGTGTGGAAAGAGTTTCACTCAAATTGGAAACCTTAAAGTCCACATGAGTGTTCACACTGGAGAGATGCCTTTTACCTGCCAACAGTGTGGAAGAAGTTTCAACCGAAAAGGAAACCTTAATTGCCACATGAGAATTCACACTAGAGCAACAGCGTGGAAGGAGTTTTTATCAACATGAAAAATCCACACGAGTCCACATGAGAATTCACTCTGAAGAGCAATGTGTGGAAATGTGTGGAAAAAGTTTTGGGGAAAAATAGCTCTGAAGTACCACATGAGTATTAATGTATGAGATGATTAGATTCAATGTATTGATTATTCAAATGAAGAATGAACTACTTACAATTCTACATGTCAACAAAAGTATAAATCTGTATCAAATAAAATACATAAAACTGTGTAGGCCTGTGCCCAGATGCTGAATGATTTTAAGGAGCAATGATCTGAGATTAGCATAGTTAAAATCTCTGGTGACACTGAACAGTCCATCAAGCTTCTGCAGTTCTCCAATAGCCCCATATACTGTTCACTGAACGCCCGCTTAGTGTTGCACGTCCTGATATTGCTGCGTTAGATGCATTCCTGGGTCAGCATATTTTGTTGATCCTGGAACAACATTCTAGTCGGAAAATTTAGTCTTAACCCTATTCCTACCCCTAAACCTAACCCTACCCATAAGTTATCCCAAAAATTAGAGGGAAATGATAGATGAATAACACTGATGTAGAAGCACCAATTCATGATTTTAAGCCTAAACTGGACATAATCTGTAAACTTGTCCCTCAAATCTGATTGGTTGATTTGAATGTTGTTCCAGGATCAACAAAAATGTTGACCCAGGAACATGTTGAACTCAGCAATATCAGGTTATGCCTTAGTGTTAGCACTGGTGGGAATGTACACCCCAAGCTACCATGGTAAATAAGGCGTTCTACATCTAACGGTCACAAACTCCACCAGTGATGAGCAGTTTCACATAAACGGGGTAATTTGACTTATTGACTTATTTTTTATTCAACTCGTACGTGAACTAATTCTCTTTGTTGAATAAAGCAAACCACTGTCATGTTAGTAAAGTTTTGATGTATGATGACTGTAATCAAGGAAAAGATGATTACAGTGACATACAGGAGTCATACATTAGGCATGTGTGAGTCTGTTATTATGGATGTGGAAACAAACTGTGTATGTGTCCTCTGATCCCTATAGCATTGTATTTATGTATGAACACATTGAAGTATATTTGCATAGTTGTCATGAAATGAATGCCCTGCCATTGATTTATAATGGATGCTTGCTGAAGAAGCATGTTTTTGGGGAGTTTGTTAGGGTTTATGTATATACGGGCATCAGACACGAACACTCGCTCTGATGGAGGAGACCACTGTATATTTGAGAGCACTTGAGTTTTGTATATTTGAGAGTTTTGTGCAAGAGTGAAGGAGACACTTGCTCACACAATACATGGATATGCTCTACACATTTGTCATTAAAATAACCCCATAGAAACTGCCTTAAATGAACTACAAAAATGAGAAGAAAGTTATGTCTGAATGCTGCAATCAATTTTTTTATTGGTTAAAAAATTAATGGAGAATACCTCATTTTTTCATCGGTGCTTGACCATTCCGGGGGCTCAAGTACCCAAGGGATCGGCGCCAATGACAGGAACTGTTCACTTATGACACCAACCCACCTTCAGATCGATGCGTTTCAACACATTCAGAATGTTTCCTTTTTTTTCTTTGTTTTTTAAAACAGATTTATTTTTTGGTGTTTTTGCCTTTATTGCGATAGGACACTATTCAGACAGGAAGTGAAGTGGGCGAGATGGAGTTCAATTCAATTCACATTTGCTGTCTAATATAACCCCCAGTTCTTTAACTGTAGAGAATGAAGTAACAGTACGTCCTATTAGATACAAATTGTATTCTGTCTTATCTGAATTTAATAGAAGAAAATTACTGTTCATCCAATGTTTTATATCTTTATCACATTCTTGGATAATTGTATATTTGGATAATTTGGAGATTTCATCTGGTCGTGATGAGATATATAATTGAGTATCATCAGCATAGCAGTGGAAACTAATTCCATGTTTTCTTATAATGTTACCAAGTCGCAGCGTACAGTGCTGCTTGAAAGTTTGTGAACCCCTTACGGAATCTTTGAAAAGTTAATAATTTTAACAAAATAAGAGGGATCATACAATATACATGTTATTTTTTATTTAGTACTGTCCTGAGTAAGATATTTTACATAAGAAATGTTTACATATAATCCACAACACAAAAAACTAGCTGAATTTATAAAAACGACCCGCTCAAAAGTTTGTGAACCCTTGATTCTTAATACTCTGTGTGGTTACCTGGATGATCTACAACTGTTTTTTTTTTGTTTTTGTTTTTTTGGTGATGGTTGTTCATGAGTCTCTTGTTTGTCCTGAGCAGTTAAACTGCCCAATATTCTTCAGAAAAATCCTCCAGGTCCCAAAACATTTTTCAGATTTCCAGCATCTTTTGCGTATTTGAACCCTTTCCAGCAGTGACTGTATGATTTTGAGATCCATCTTTTCACACTGAGGACAATTGAGGGATTCAAACACAACTATTAATAAAGGTTCAAACATTCACTGATGCTCCAGAAGAAAACACGATGCATTAAGAGCCTGGGGGTGAAAACTTTTGAACAGGATGAAGATGTCCAATTTTTTCTTTTGTTTTCCATTTAGTACTGCCTTTCGGAAGTAACAGAAGAGTCAGGAGATAACAGCCCCCTGTATGAGTGAGAGAGTTGATTGAATAAAATAATTGCAAGCGAGTTAACACGTTCAATGAGCCAAATCTCTTTTGTTTAATAACACGACAGCCGCAACTCAAAAATGGCCCTTGACATTGAAGACTTGACTTTTGATTTCATTAAAATTCTGTGAAATACTGCATTTTTAATTGGACTGAACCTTTTAGAAATATTTTTTTGGGTATTATACTTTGGTATTATCTTGAAAGATGACCTTTTATACATTTTTGTAACCTATTTCTAGAAATGAACTTCATATTGTCCACATTTTTAATACTGGTAAAAACACACCGACTCTTATATGCGTTTCTGAACTCATACACTCTTTTTAACATTCTTGTTTTTATATCACATTTTTCACTATTTTAATTTTTCATACGGAATTATGCACTTCTGAGAACAGCCTGTGAACGGGACTTTTATTTTGATATGTTGACATGACGTCATAAGACCGCGCCACACTCCTGTATCTATTGAGATTAGGATGAAGAAAGGTTTGTTTTAAGAATTTAATCTGTGTAAATCGACATAAACCGTTCAATGTGCTGCAGTTTTTACTAACGTTGTGAAGTTAGTCATTTACTATTGAATATGACATTGTAATGCTTTATCTAACTTTAATGAAGGATATAGTGTGTGAGTAAAGTGCATCCACATATGAGTAACGTTAACAGAGAAGGGGAGTCATATTTCGCTCCCTATATCGTTAATCAGTTTATCATAAACACTAATTCGGTCACTGGCGAGTAGTGATGGAGAAACTGAGCTTTTCGAAACAACGAGTCAATTGAATCAAATACTTTGTAAAATGATTCAGTGATTCGAAGCGCTCGTGCTGCTCAAACAGTGTAAATGAACGAGAACAACAAACACTAACATGTAATGACAACTTTTACAAACCAACTGCTAATATTTTCATGAAAATGTAATAATTTAAATATAAACTAATATAATAGAATTTATTACCAAATGTAGATCATAAATGCCTAAACATGAAGTGTCTGTATTATTTGTGTTCTTTTATTTTCATCTTAAACAGAACAGAGGGACCAAACACACAGAAAAACTCCTTAAGAAGCGACTGAGATTCATGTGACACTATCATAAAGATGGCGTTTATTAAAGAGGAGAGTGAAGACATGAAGATTGAAGAAACATTCAGAGTGAAACAAGAAGAGACTGAGGAACAAACAGGTTGGTTTCATTATCAAAGCTGAACGTACTCATTTGATCCTTAATAAAATGTCCAGCTTTACAAAAAATACAATCATACAGAGAATAATACAGATTGCTCTGATTGGTCAGATGGTCCAGTCTGTTGTGATTGGCTGGCTGCTTGCAATGCATGTCGGAAATTATTATATCCGGTTATTTTTATATCCGAATTTCCAATCCTCAGCGATTGTACACACAGTAAAGACAGTAACTATAGCATTGATTTTACCATATCAATCTGAGCACGAGTCTGATGATGAAACATTGGAAGAACTAGTTATTTAACCCGAATCTCCATCGCAAGCAGTTACTAATAATATGTTTATTTCTTGGAAATGCTTGAGTTGAGATGCAAAAAATTAAACATTTAACAGCAATCAAATTTTTACGGGGAAAAATTTAAATATTCTTTTATAAAATGTTCCATTCTTCTATAGTATCATTCCGAACTGAAGGAGCGCTCCTTTACTTGCTTTCTCTGTAATTCTTCGCAATTTGAAGTTTTTGTTTTCCATGAGACTTTTTGCACTGAAGTATGAAGTCACAAAGTGTCAAACTTTGACAAAAAATCATTTTTTGATGATTTGATATTTTAATAAGCCATCTACTGGTTATAGCGGTAATTTCATATGTTAATTTTTTAAATAATCTGTTTAGTTTTACAAATGGGAGCAATCTTTGAAGGATGAACAAATAATGATTTTGGTCATTATTATAAAAATAACATTTAAATTGGATCATTTTTAGAGGTTTGAAGAGCTGAAAAAAGTGTAAAGCACTTAAAAGCCCTTAAAAAATAAATGCGTCGTCAGATTTAAGTTAAATCGTGGTGCAAGTGCGTGCCGAACTGTAAGTGGAGAACGGTACGGTTTGATTTTGTTCATCCTTTGAGTAAACCTGTCCTTGGATTGCGCTCTGCTGTCTATTAATGGTCCAAGCTAATAAACAGTCTGCACTGCTCTAAAGAAGTAGCACGGTTTTGTTTGATGTTTCTCAAATGCAACAGAAATGTCCTTTCTAAACAGTTGGGCAATGTGGTAGTTGCAGCAGTGCAACCTGGTGAACAAAATTTAGTTGCACCGGCAGGAAAAAAGGTTTCAAAATGCAACCATTTTGTAGCAGTCTGAGGCCCTGTTCAGATGTTTTATTTCAGGGCTGTCAAACTCAGTTCCTGGAGGGCCACAGCCTTGAAAAGTTTAGCTTCAATCCTAATTAAACACACCTGTTTCAACTAATCAAATCCTTCAGACTTATTTGAAAACTTCAGGTATTTGCGTTTAAGCAGGATTGGAACTAGAGGCCTTCTTGGCTCCTATAATCTGTACCCGATCCAAATCGACCCGAATCCCTTCTTTCCTAAACCGGACATGCATAAATAATTTTTTTAAAAGAAAAATCCGACCCGATAAAATTGGACCCGAACATAAACGGCATTGACGTAAGTGTAACTCCTCTACCCCGCTCTGTGCGGGCTTCAAACCTGGGTCTCCAGCGTGGGAGTCGGACGCTCTAACAAGGAGGCTAAAGGCTGCAACCTCTAGCGTCACTCGCTAGAGCATCTCTTGAAATCAGAGGAGTGAAGTTTACTCGCACAGCAACTACTAGTAGGCCTCCGTTACAGTCACCCCCCTAAACCTCACTCCCATCCGGGTCACGGCACCAATGTAGCCCCTCCAGTTCGCACCTGCCCGCTCCAAGTGGGACTTGGACATCCTAACAAGGAGGCTAAAGGCTGCTACCCCTATCGTCAATCGCTAGAGCATCTCTTGAGATCAGAGGAGTGAGGTTTACTCGCACAGCGCCTACTAGTAGGCCTCCGTTACACTCACCCTCCTAAACCTCACTCCCATCTGGGTCACGGCACCAATTTAGCCCTCCAGTTCGCACCTGCCCGCTCGAAGTGGGACTCGAACCCGGGCCCGTCCACATGGGAGTCGGACGTTCTAACAAGGAGGCTAAAGGCCTCAATCCCCAGAGTCAGTCGCTAGAGCATCTCTTGAGATCAGAGGAGTGAGGTTTACTCGCACAGCGCCTACTAGTAGGCCTCTGTTACAGTCACCCCCCCTAAACCTCACACCCATCCGGGTCACGGCACCAATGTAGTCCCTCCAAGCGGGACTCGAACCCGGGTCCGTCCACGTGGGAGTCGGACGTTCTAACAAGGAGGCTAAAGGCTGGAACCCCTAGGGTCAGTCGCTAGAGCATCTCTTGAGATCAGAGGAGTGAGGTTTACTCGCACAGCGCCTACTAGTAGGCCTCCGTTACACTCACCCTCCTAAACCTCACTCCCATCTGGGTCACGGCACCAATTTAGCCCTCCAGTTCGCACCTGCCCGCTCGAAGTGGGACTCGAACCCGGGCCCGTCCACATGGGAGTCGGACGTTCTAACAAGGAGGCTAAAGGCCGCAATCCCTAGGGTCAGTCGCTAGAGCATCTCTTGAGATCAGAGGAGTGAGGTTTACTCGCACAGCGCCTACTAGTAGGCCTCTGTTACAGTCACCCCCCCCTAAACCTCACACCCATCCGGGTCACGGCACCAATGTAGTCCAAGCGGGACTCAAACCCGGGTCCGTCCACGTGGGAGTCGGACGTTCTAACAAGGAGGCTAAAGGCTGCAACCCCTAAGGTCAGAGGATTACTTGCACAGCAACTTACTAGCTGGCCTCCGTTACATGAGCACAGCCTGCAGCCCTGTAGTCAGTCAGGAACAATCCCACTGTCCTGCTGACTGATTTGGCCGCTGCTCCATTACTTTCATTTATTTATTCAATCCGCGCGTGAGCAAAACTTTCTGCAGCAGTGACGTTCACATAGTTCCTAGTCCCTTGATCTGAGCCACATGGCAAGATATGTTCTTTGCATCCCGGCCACAAGTGCGCCTTCAGAGAAAACACTCAGCCTTTGTGGTCGGATTTGGAGGAGGGACGTTCGGTACTGAAACCGTCATCAGTCAGCAACATTCTGTTCTTGCGTGGATGTTAAAAAAGTAAGAAAAATCTGAAATATAAATCTTGTATAGACTATCCAACATTTTATATTTGTTATCCCCAATCACTCACTTTCTTTAGAGGAAGTGTAAATGTGACAATCCGGAAACTATCTAAATTTAGCCGGACCCGTCGGGTCAGGAAGAAATCATTACAAGCGGATAGCGGGTGAACACAGTGAATTTTAAGCGGGTGCTGGTGGGTGCGGAATAGAAACTTGCGGGGGCGGGACAAAAAAACAGTCCCACGCAGACCTCTATTCTGGTGGATCTTCAGCAGTATTCTTCATTGAGAAGATGCTATTTTGTGCTGCAGTCCTCTAAGTCTGATGTACTCCGAATGGAGCAAAGTTATTTTTTAGTCATCATTTAAGCCGGGTGCACACTGTGCGATTTT
Source organism: Anabarilius grahami (assembly GCA_003731715.1). Lineage (NCBI taxonomy): Eukaryota > Metazoa > Chordata > Actinopteri > Cypriniformes > Xenocyprididae > Anabarilius > Anabarilius grahami. The sequence continues at coordinate 5,643,964 of RJVU01061675.1, read as the reverse complement.
GGCCACGATTTGGTCGTCTGAGACAAATTTCAAGAATCCTAGGCTAAAATCTGTAGTCTTTGATCGCTAGTTTGACATGTTCACTGACAGCCAATTAATGACCGTTAAAATCAAATTTTACCTTCTGGCAATTACCGGAATTCTGGCAGTGTCAGAAGATTTGGCGCACAGTCCTGCACTGTGATTTCTCTTACGACAAACGTCAAATTGTCGTTTTTTAAAAGACAAGCCGTGATCAAAATTAACGCTAGAGATTTCTTTGTTAGCCACCATTTGTCCCGCATGTAATGCAGCTCACAGTCACTGAATGTGTGTGGGTTGATTTAAAACTCCGGACAAGTTTTCAAGTGCGCATCCGTTTTAACGTATCTTGACTGTAGTACAGTCTGACATACAGGACAGCTGAGATCCCGGAGTGTGACATGAGGATCATGTTCCTACAGTCTGACAAGTAACAATCGTAAAGGACTATTATAAATCGCACAGTGTGCACCCGGCTTTAGGGTAATAAGAAGGGGCTCCTCAGGTATTTCGAAGGACATTGTTATTGACAGAACATCTTCTAAATGTTTTGTTTTTTGTTGCTTTGTGCCATTAAACTGGTGTTAATTTGCATTTGTCTCTTTTCGCCTTAGACCTAATGATGCTGAAAGAGGAGAGTGAAGTACTGAGTGAAATGGATGAGAAAGATCAATATAAGAATCATCATGATCTTATAACAGGCCAAAAATCTTTTAGTTGCTCACAGGCTGAAAAGACTTCCTCACGAAAAATGGCTATAAAGACAGAAACTATAAGTAATTTTACCTGCCAACAGTGTGGAAACAGATTCACTCATAAAGGAAGCCTTAACAGGCACATGAGAATTCACAATGGAGAGAAGCCATTCACGTGTCCTCAATGTGGAAGGAGTTTCAATCAACATGGAAACCTTAAAGTCCACATGACAATTCACACTGAAGTGAAGCCTTATATCTGCCAACAGTGTGGAAAGAGTTTCGGTCAACTTGAAAAGCTCAACGTCCACATGAGAATTCACACTGGAGAGAAGCGTCGTACCTGCCGACAGTGTGGAAAGACTTTTGCTGAAAAAGTAAGCCTTAACAGACACATGAGAATTCACACTGGAGAGAAGCCTTTCACATGCCAACAGTGTGGAAAGAGTTTCGCTCAAATTGGAAACCTTCAAGTCCACATGAGTGTTCACACTGGAGAGAAGCCTTACACCTGCCAACAGTGTGGGAAAAGTTTCAACCGAAAAGGGAATCTTAATTACCACATGAGTATTCACACTGGAGAGAGCCTTTTCACCTGCAAACAATGTGGAAAAAGTTTTAAGCGAAAAGGGAGCCTTAACAGGCACATGAGAATTCACACTGGAGAGAAGCCGTTTACATGTGGTCACTGTGGAAAAAGTTTTAGGTATAAAGTAAGCCTTAAGTGCCACATGACTATTCATGTATGAAAGAACTGTTTTTGTATGTCATCTTCGTGAAATGATTTTCACTTACAGGAAACGCCTCATGTCTAATAATGTGCTGATTATTTTTATAGTACTTAATCACCTTAGAGGGCTGAATTCCCTGTTAATGTCCAGTGACTACAAGAGGAATAAAGATGCAAGGGTCAAGAATTAGATTCAATGAATTGATTAGTCAAATGAAGAATAAAGTAGTTACAATTTTACATGTCAAGAGAAGCGTAAATCTGTATCAAATAAAATACATATAACAGTGTAAGCCTGTGCAAAATGATAAACAAACAATATAACAGAAACAGGCTTTTGATTCAGTACATACAGAGACGTGGCGATCTGGCAATAGCTGCTTTTCAACTGTAATGCCAGGGCTTTCAACAGGTGGGGCTAATAGCCTTGGACCTGTAGGACCGAGCCCAAAATCACATGGTTTCCACCGTCATGCCAGAAGCTCTGCAGCGCTTTACTAAAACCCTCCCAATAAAGGAACACTACACTTTTTTTTGAAAATAGGCTCATTTTCCAACTCCCCTAGAGTTAAACAGTTGAGTTTTACCGTTTTCGAATCCATTCAGCTGATCTCCGGGTGTGGCGGTACCACTTTTAGCATAGCTTAGCATAGTTCATTGAATCTGATTAGACCGTTAGCATCTCGCTCAAAAATGACCAAAGAGTTTCGATATTTTTCCTATTTAAAACTTGACTCTTCTGTAGTTACATTGTATACTAAGACCGACAGAAAATGAAAAGTTGCGATTTTCTAGACCGATATGGATAGGAACTATACTCTCATTCCGGCGTAATAATCAAGGAACTTTGCTGCCGTACCATGAGTGCAGCAGGAGCAATGATATTACGCACCGCCTGTGACCCCCTGCTTGCACAAGGAGCGTGCCTTGCAACCATGGAGACATTCGTGAGAGACGCTGCGTAATATCATTGCGCCTGCTGCAGTGAACTATGCTAAGCTATGCTAAAAGTGGTACCGCCAGACCCGGAGATCGGCTGAATGGATTCGAAAACGGTAAAACTCAACTGTTTAACTCTAGGGGAGTTGAAAAATGAGCCTCTTTTCAAAAAAAGTGGAGTGTTCCTTTAACACTTCTCTTTGAAACTGTCACACAACCCCATCATTTCACCAACAAAGGGAAGTTTTATCAGACTGAAAACTAGCGAGATTGCGAAACAAACATGATAAATGTTTGCCTTGTTTTTAAAAAAAAATGTTTTACATTTAAAACAGAAGCATTAATCAGTTTTACAATAAAAAGTGAAACATTGATAATTATTTGTGTCAGAATTGCAGTTGTAATACAGAAATAGTGTTTTTTCTACCATTATTTCACAAAAGAGGGACATTCATTTGTTATCTGAATGCCTGAATGAAGTGAAATAATAACTATCCTGAATTTGAAACTGTTGTGGAGAGTCCTTTTATTTGATTTAAGCACTGAGTGGGGTCATTATTTATTAATTTTTTTCCCGACAGTTATTTAAACTGTCTGGCGCCCGAACGAACGGAAACTTTAAATTGTGTGGCCACGCTACAACACATACTTATTCAGTCACGTGTTTCTGTTTATTTGTAGTCACGAGACGGCACAAATCTCTGGGGCTTTAGTCAGAAACAATGCACATACAAAAATAGAGATAAATTCTCATGTTCACATTACATTTCCTTTAGAAATGATCATTTCTATAATTTTTCCACCATCTGAGGAGCTTTGAGTGCTCTCACCAGTCCCAATATATCGTTATCATTTCAGCCAGAGAAACAGAGGGAGCTCTTGAATGAAAAACAGGAGTTATGATGGAGGAAGCTATATTTTATGACATATGTGCAGCTAAATATGCATATCAGGCGTATTGACAGATAAAATATGTAACCAAATAAATACACAATTGTGATATATGATCCGTCTGATTTCTTCTAGTGGTGTCTTTACTGTTTACTTGGTAACTGTTAGCATCACATATAAATATATTTCTGTCTTATACGGTAATCGGAATCTAAATCGGATCACAAACGGAAGTTATTTCAGCACCTTAAGCACTTGATAAATGCTGTGTGAAGCATCACGTCCATTAATGATATATCAATGCAGGTGATGTCAACAGTTTTGTTACAGTTACAAAGTGTAACATTTACAAAATAATTCATTAGATATTTCTGTATATTTAGTATATATTTACACTTGTTCAGTTTTGACTGAAACGGGTCTCAGACCACCTCCTGAAGTGGTTTGAGCGATCGGATTCAAATCTGTCCCGGAGGGCATTTAAACCTTGTCTTTTTGCGATCGGATAACTATGATCAGTGAAAACGCATGAAGTGACCAGCTGTAAACAGGCCCCAAATGTTTGTTAGACCTTATACTGACTAATCTACTGAAAGAGATGCTTCCGGAAGTCATAGATCGTCTTCTTCCAAAAAAAAACTAAAACAGGAAAACACATTAATATGATAATAAAATATAAGTAAATAATTATTTATTAGTGTATCATTTATACTCAGTCATGAACTGCAGATTTTAAGACATATAATAGAAACTGCAGAGTTTTCTGTGGAGCAGGTGTGAATTGTGTCTGTGTTGTTCACTCATTAGTGAGCGACTTGAATCACTACATAGGCAGCAACTCACACAAATGACCCTTCACACTGAAGACTTGACTTGCTATTGATTTCATTAAAAATCTGAAATATTACATTTTTAATTGGACCGAACCTTTTAGCAATAATTTGTGGTACTGAATGAATTACATTTATACTTTATATATATTTTTTAGGCTAGTCTTAATGGTTTGTGCAACCGGCCCCTTGACTCTGCTTGATGAACTCTTAACATATTTGTCACTTTAAAGTTCAAATCAGGGATTTTCTGTTAAAAAAATAGTACATTTCTATGCACTTCTTTGATTTCAGGCAGCAGAATGTGAACAGGACTTTTATTTTGCCGTGATTATGTGATGTCATAAGGCTGCGACGCGCTCCTGCATCTGTTGATTTGGCTGAAGAAAGGTTTGTTTTAAGAATTTAATCTGTTTACATCGACAGTGTTCAGTGTTTGACAGTTTTTACAAGCGATGTGAATTAGGTAGTGCTATTTAATGAAACATTGTAATGCTTTATCTAACTTTAATGGAGAATATTTTGTGTGAGTAAAGCACATCCACAGTAAACTTGAGTCTCATTTCGCTCCTTATCCACTTTATCTTTCGACGCGTTTGTAAGGTGTTTTTTTTAGTGATGGAAAAATGAAGCAACTGTATCGTAAAAAGGTTCATTACTCGCATCTATTCATCACCGTGCACACTAACGACATCTTGTGGTCAAAAGGTGGAAAAACTGCCTTTGCGTCCCAGAAGACCCAGACATTTTTAGACTTCTTCATATAATAAATCAGTGGGTGCTTTCATAACCGTATAAAGCAAAGAGAATAGGCCTTTAAGTCTATATAAATAAGTTATTAACATGTCATTTCATGCACAATGCATGAAAAAATGAGTGTGATTGTGTGAGTGTAAGATCAAAATAAAAGATTATTGTGGAATGGTCAGTTGAAGTACTTATTAACTGGGAATTAATAGAAAAACAAACCTGAAATGCAGGAATTAATGTAGGCTAATTGTTAAATAACCATTTAACAAGTTATATAATAATGTATCATTACTGCTTATCTAAAACAGGGAAAATTCAGTATATAAAGCATGCCATAGGGCTGGGATCTATATATACATAATCTGTATTTAATAAAAAAAATGTAACCGTGTAGTCTATGCTATATCAAAGTCCCAATTATTCTATAGTCTTTGGCAATATTATGTGCAAAAAAAGGGGTCAAATCACATTAGGCCTACATTGTAACACTACAATCTAAAAACAAAATGTTTTTTAAAGCAGAAGTTAAATACACTAAACTAAAAGTGAACATAAATAATAATAAAAAAGCACTATTTTCGCTACTCTGATTACCCTACAATAGTCAATTTACAGCTATCATAAAAATACACTTAGTAGTATGGCCGAAATTCTACATATGGCACAATTATGTTCGCCAACAAAAACACATTTTCAACAACAAATATTATTAGCAAAATGTATATTTTAGTCCGAATTATTGCACTCTATTCAATTGAACTCCGTCTGTTTGGCGCACATGCGCGCGGCGGCGGCGCTCGTTCACGGAAGTTTGCAAAATGGAAATATTTCCTTGACTTTCTTAAAGGTGCTACAGAGGATGTTTTGTTTTATAAATTTTTGCAATATTACTTGAAACTGTCTTTACTAACTGATAAAAGACTATTTATTAGGTGCACTGAAAGGAATATTATTAATATACATCATCTGTGCACGAGGTAGGGCCTTAAAAACATCAGGCAATCGTTTACGCGATCATCGGGTAAACGATTGGCCCTCTGGCTTGTCAATCACTGCCATGACGTTCCTTGTGAGAGACGTGCGCGGCTGCGCGCTCCAGTAACTTTCCACACTCCACAGGCGCCGCATGCAATGTTTTTGTCAGGAGACAGGAGTAACAACTGCAGATTATGAGTTACCTG
>RJVU01061675.1:5601181-5635455 GCA_003731715.1 Anabarilius grahami | reverse complement strand
ATAGCTCAGTTTGGCCGGACGGCCAGCTCTAGGAAGGGTTCTGGTCATCCCAAACGTCTTCCATTTAAGGATTATGGAGGCCACTGTGCTCTTAGGAAACTTATGTGCAGCAGAATTTTTTTGTAACCTTGGCCAGATCTGTGCCTTGCCACAATTCTGTCTCTGAGCTCTTCATGCAATTCCTTTGACCTCATGATTCTCATTTGCTCTGACATGCACTGTGAGCTGTAAGGTCTTATATAGACAGGTGTGTGGCTTTCCTAATCAAGTCCAATCAGTATAATCAAACACAGCTGGACTCAAATGAAGGTGTAGAACCATCTCAAGGATGATCAGAAGAAATGGACAGCACTTGAGTTAAATATATGAGTGTCACAGCAAAGGGTCTGAATACTTAGGACCATGTGATATTTCAGTTTTTCTTTTTTAATAAATCTGCAAAAATGTCAACAATTCTGTGTTTTTCTGTCAATATGGGGTGCTGTGTGTACATTGAGGGAAAAAAAATTAACTTAAATGATTTTAGCAAATGGCTGCAACATAACAAAGAGTGAAAAATTTAAGGGGGTCTGAATACTTTTCATACCCACTGTATGTGAGCCAACCCCGCAGTCTGCTTTCGTCACCACTAGTTCATCGGCGTCGGTTTGGTGTGTTCCTGCCTTAACATTTGATGACAACTTTTACAAACCAACTGCTAATGTTTTCATTAAAGTGAAATCATTTAAATATTTATTAAATTTATAAAAAGTAGATAATAAATGCCCAAATATAAAGTGTCTGTATTATTTGTGTTCTTTTATTAATTTGCAGTGCTAGTTTTGAGTCTTTTTGGCTAATTTAAGGCCATTAATTGAGACAATTGAGACGCACCCAGGGATTTAGTTTGGATTTATTTTTATTTTTGTTAATTATTCTCATCTTAAACAGGACAAACTCACAGAAAACATCCTGATGAAGCGACTGAGATCTATGTGACACACTGTTATAAAGATGGCGTTTATTAAAGAGGAAATTGAAGACATGAAGATGGCATTTATTAAAGAGGAAATTGAAGACATAAAGATGGCGTTTATTAAAGAGGAAATTGAAGACATGAAGATGGCGTTTATTAAAGAGGAGAGTGAAGACATGAAGATTGAAGAAACATTCAGAGTGAAACAAGAAGAAACTGAGGAACAAACAGGTTGGTTTCATTCTCAAAGCTGAACTCAGTAATTTGATCCTTATTAAAATGTCCAGCTCTAAATAAAGAAAAAACAGAAGTACAATCATACAGAGAATAATAGAGATTGCTCTGATTGGTCAGATGGCCCAGTCTGTTGTGATTGGTCGACTGCTTGCAATGCATGTCAGAAATTAAACGCCCATTACTATATCCGAATTTCCAATCCTCAGTGATTGTAAACACAGTAAAGACAGTAACTATAGGGTTAGGCTTTCACTTGCTTTCTCTGTAATTCTTCACAGTTTGAAGTTTTTGTTTTCCATGAGACTTTGTGATTTTCCTACTTCAGTACAAAAAATTTCAAACTTTGACAAAAAATAATTTCTTGATATTTTATTAAGCCATCTACTGGATATAGCGGCAATTTCATATATTTTTTATTTTTAAATAATCCCGTTAGTTTTCCTGCTTCTTGAAATTTAGTTTTACTAATGGGGACAATCTTTGAAGGATGAACAAATAATGATTTTGGTCATTAAAATAATAATAACATTTAAATTGGATGATGTTTAGAGCTTTGAAGAGCTGGAAAAAGTGTAAAGCACTTAAAAGCCCTTGCAAAATAAATGCAGCATCAGATTTAAGTTGAACCGCGGTGCAAGTGCGTGCCGAACTGTGGGTGAAGAACATGGTTTGATTTTTTTTTTTCTTTCCGAGAACCGTTACACCTCTAGTTTCCATGTCAGCGCTGTTTGATCTGATGTCTATGGTTTATAATGGTATTCTGCTCTGAATGTGAGTGTTTCCCACTAGATCTCTGTGATGTTATTAATTCTGGTCTAAATGGTCTGTAGTATTCAACTGCTGTACTAGGATTGAATGTTGTCTTTTTTAGCAATGGGTTACCCTAGCCTGCTTAAATGCCGTGGGAAATTTGCCAGTTGTGCAGGATCTTGTAGTGCAAGATGGCGGCATGTATGTGGCAGGCCGTCTACTCTCTGTGTTTCCTGTGATGTTTTTATGTTTTTTTTATGGTAACTCGCAGCGATTGATGGAGATTTTTCAATCTATGCCCAAGCTGTATGAGTCTCACGTGTAAGGAACCCCCCACCGGCCCAAAAACGGAATCCGATGGCCTGGGCGAAGGTTAACGCGTGTATGTCTTTTCAGCGCCCTTGTGAAGTTCACTTAATTTCACTCGTTTAATCTGACTCCAATTTCAAATGATTATTAGTCTTATGTTGTGTTTCCAATAAGAAATGAATCATTGGTTATGTATTCATTTAGATATTTGATGATTCTGGGTCTCCCATATTTCAGTTATTCTTTCATCAGGGACCCGATGCCGCACAGAGATACTCGCCCTGGGATTTTGCGGTAAACTCACGGACATAAACTCGCCAGTCTGATCTTCGTCAGAGGGTGTAATAAGTTGGCTAATACCTTTAGTCGGTTGCCTACTGCTCACTCGAACAAAAGTGTATTTTAATTTAGCCACTTCCATACACCTTGCTAAATCAACGGTAAACAGAAATCAAAAGGTCTTCAGAGGAAGTGCCTACTGCTCCTTCATTCATGCGCCTTCAGTTTGTTCTACCCTGGACACAGATTTACGGTAGCATTAGCCTCCCAAAATTTACTGGTAATAATGATATCAGGAGAATCCAGAGTAAATCAAATATAACATTTTATTTGTCAAGTAAAAGTGTATCGTGCCAATAACACAAATAACCAATTAGAAGCCAATTCAGAAATCATAAATACATAACATCAGTTGCTCAAAGATGACTCTAAGTGTAAGAATTGCATACAGTGGTGGATTAGTGTTTTAAGACACTTGCCCATCACTGTATGGGGGTTTCTGGCTACAGAAGATCCCGCCTGACTGCTTTGCACTTTACCTTATATACAGACCAGAACAAAAGGGTTGTAAATATTTACAGTGGCATGAAAAAGTATGGGAACCCCTTGCAGAATCTGTGAAAATGTGAAGAATTTTAACAAAATAAGAGAGATCATACAAAATGCATGTTATTTTTTATTTAGTACTGTCCTGAGTAATATCTATTACTCAATAATAGATTACTCTATTACTCAGTGTAATATTTTACATAAAAGATGTTTACATATTATCCACAAGACAAAAAAGTAGCTGAATTTATTAAAATAACCCCATTCATAAGTATGTGAACCATTGATTCTCAATACTGTGTGTGGTTACCTGGATGATCCATGACTGTTTTTGTGTTTTGTGATGGTTGTTCATGAATCCCTTGTTTGTTCTGAGCAGTTAAACTGAGCTTTGTTCTTCAGAAAAATCCTCCATGTATTGCAGATTCTTCAGTTTTCCACCATCTTTTGCATATTTGAACCCTTTCCAACAGTTACTGTATGATTTTAAGATCCATCTTTTCACACTGAGGACAATTGAGGGACTTAAACACAACTATTAAAAAAGGTTCAAACATTCTCTGATGCTCCAGAAGGAAACACGGTGCATTAAGAGTCGGGAGGTGAAAACTTTTTGAATTTAAAGATCAAGGTAAGTTGTACTTAATTTGTCTTCCGGGAAACATGCAAGTATCTTCTGTTGCTTCCGAAGGGCAGTACTAAATGAAAAAAAATAAAAATTCAACAAAATAAGAAAAATTTGGACTTCTTCATCCCCCCGGCTCTTAATGCATCATGTTTCCTTCTGGAGCATCAGTGAATGTTTGAACCTTTTTTTAAAGTTGTGTTTGAGTGAAATAAAAAACCATTTAATTCAGTTGGATAACGATCGCTGCCGCTCCATATTCACAGAGTATGCGCGATCGCGAAAGTGAAAGTAAACGCGAGCGCGTATTCAAACGCGATTTCAATACCCCACATTTGAAAGCAGCTCCCTGATGCATGAAAATATCTCTCAATATGAAAGATATGAGACCTTATTGTAAAGTTTTACCATTTTTATTTATACTCTTTATTTCTATAAACAATTTGTGAAAGGAGTTCAGTTAGGACAGGGGTGGGTAACGTTGATCCTGGAGGGCCATTGTCCTGCAGAGTTTAGCTCCAACCCTAATTAAACACACCTGAAGTTGATCAAGGTCTTCAGGATTACTATAGTTACAGGCAGGTGAGTGTTTTTTCAGGGTTGGAGCGAAACTCTGCAGGACAATGGCCCTCCAGGATCAACGTTACCCACCCCTGAGTTAGGAGGTCAAAAGTTGTAGAAGCTCATAAATCATGTACAGTAAGATCTGAAGAGACTTGTATGAAATTATACAGGAGAAAAGCCAGTCAGTTGAGTTTGCGGCAAAATGTTTTACAGTGCTTGAGTAGTGTTGTCTTTTACTGCATATGATAATTCATACTCCGAAAGTAGTATGAAGCAGGTTTGCATCCTGTAGATGTTGTGAGGGTAAAGCGTTGTCCTGTGCTGTTTCTTTGAGATATTCTCTCCAGATTAGTTTTATTGCTTTATTGCAGGGCGCTTGATCTCAGTTTTTGTCTAGCAGGAAAATCAAGTCTTACACATGTGACTCACAGTGAACTCAGCAACTATTGCTTATACTCACCACCGAAAGGCTTTTCAGTATTACCAGCCACTGTGGCACCAAGCACCAATTACGAATTTTGTCGAAAAGCTGAGATTTTTGCTACCCGAAGCATGCCGAAGGTCTCCCGTAAGACAAGACATCTGGAGAACCCAAGGCAAGATGCTCCTAGGCACGAACAGCTGGTAAAAAGGTGTTTTTTCACTATAAATAACCCTACGGCTGATGAATTGAGTCACCTGTGACTTTGCTATAGTCGGACGAGAAATAGGTGACTCTGGCATGCCTCATCTTTAAGGATTTGTAAATATGAAGACAAAGCGTCGTATGCCTATGAAGAAATGGCTGTCGGCGCGTGCTCACTTCGAAGCTGCTAAATGTACTGATTTGAACAACAAAAAGCAAACAAACTAGTCTGTTAATTTAAGGTTGCGGTCAAAGATAGAGTGTTTAACATTAGACACTGGGACTCCATTCACCTTCCGTTAACAACCTCACAATTTCCCTGTAACTGTATGAATGTGTGTGTGTTTTTGTTAGATTATTAAACTACTCTAATACACACACAAACTAAAGTCTTTTGATTTTACACATACAGCAGTCTCGTGTTGTGCTTACAAATTACTGCCTTAAAATCAGTAATCTCAACTTTATAGTATTACCGTTGGCCACGGGATAATATTTTGTCCAGAACTGGTAAAATAGCCTAACTTCAACTTTTCAATGGACGAATAGTTGATAAAGTGTTAAATATTAATTGTGAATAATTTACCTTTTAATTCGGTTCTTATTCACTGTAAATTAATTACCTTTGAGTTGTAATTGATCCGATTAATTCTTACATGGATGTTAAAAAAAAGATTTAATTTTGCAGTATTGCTAGTAAGCCAACAGTTTTCGTTTATTCTTATTTTTGTCTTAGCCTACAGTTTTGAGAGACAAATGTTCTATTTAATTTAGCCTGTTTTTCTTTATAATTTTTTTTTCTCTCTTGTCAGTATCATAAGACAAATAACAAATATAAATCTTGTATAGGTTTTCCAACATTTTATATTTGTTATCCCCAATCCCTCTGTTTTTCTTTTGAGGAAGTGTAAATAGTGGGACCCGTCGGGTCAGGAAGAAATCATTGTAAGCGGATAGCAGGTGAACACGGTTAATTTTAAGCATGAGCTGGTGGGTGCGAAACAGAGCCTTGTGGAAGCGGGACAAAAAACGGTCCCGCGCAGATCTCTAATCTGGAGTATCTTTAGCAGTTTTCTTCATTGAGAAGATGCTGTTTTGTGCTGCAGTCCTCCAAGTCTGATGTACTCTGATCGGAGCGAAGTTCTTTTTTTTAGTCATCGTAATAAGAAATAAGAAAAGGCTCCTCAGGTATTTCGAAGGACACCGAACATCCCCCCAACCACTCCACTTTTTTCCGTTTTCCCCCGGTGCAACCCCCTGTGTACAGGATCTAGGATCTGTATGTTGGTTTTGATGCTTTACATGTCTAAATGTTTTGTTTTTTGTTGCTTTGTGCCATTAAACTGGTGTTAATTTACATTTGTCTCTTTTCGCCTTAGACCTAATGATGCTGAAAGAGGAGAGTGAAGTACTGAGTGAAATGGATGAGAAAGATCAATATAAGAATCATCATGATCTTATAACTGGCCAAAAAACCTTTAGTTGCTCGCAGACTGAAAAGACTTCCTCACAAAAAAGGGCTATAAAGACAGAAACTAGAAGGAATTGTACATGCCAACAGTGTGGAAACAGATTCACTCATAAAGGAAGCCTTAACAGGCACATGAGAATTCACAATGGAGAGAAGCCATTCACGTGTCCTCAATGTGGAAGGGGTTTCAATCAACACGGAAACCTTAAAGTCCACATGACAATTCACACTGAAGTGAAGCCTTATATCTGCCAACAGTGTGGAAAGAGTTTCGATCAACATGAAAAGCTCAACGTCCACATGAGTATTCACACTGGAGAGAAGCCTTACATCTGCCAACAGTGTGGAAAGAGTTTCACTCAAAGAGTAAGCCTTAACAGACACATGAGAGTTCACACTGGAGAAAAGCCTTACACTTGCCAACAGTGTGGAAAGAGCTTCGCTCAAATTGGAAATCTCAACATCCACATGAGTGTTCACACTGGAGAGAAGCCTTACACCTGCCAACAGTGTGGGAAAAGTTTTAAGCGAAAAGGAAACCTTAACAGGCACAAGAGTGTTCACGCTGAAGAGACGCCCTACACCTGCCAACAATGTGGGAAAAGTTTCAACCGAAAAGAAAACCTTAAAAGGCACATGGGATTTCACACTTGAGAGAAGCCATTTATGTGGTCACTGTGGAAAAAGTTTTAGGTATAAAGTAAGCCTTAAGTGCCACATGAGTATTCATGTATGAAAGAACTGTTCTCTGTAAAGCAGCTTTGAAATGATATGTATCGTGAAAAGCGCTATATCCTCATGAAATGAATTTCACAGACAGGAAACACCTCATGTTTGAGAGACTGTATAATGTACTGATTATTGTNTGGTCACTGTGGAAAAAGTTTTAGGTATAAAGTAAGCCTTAAGTGCCACATGAGTATTCATGTATGAAAGAACTGTTCTCTGTAAAGCAGCTTTGAAATGATATGTATCGTGAAAAGCGCTATACAAATAAATGTGAATTGAATTGTTTATCATCCTCATGAAATGAATTTCACAGACAGGAAACACCTCATGTTTGAGAGACTGTATAATGTACTGATTATTGTTATTGTACTAATCACCTTTGAGAGCTGAAATCCCTGTTAATGTCCAGTGACTACAAGAGGAATAAAGTAGCCAGAGTCAAGAAATTAGATTCAATGAATTGATTACTCAAATGAAGAATAAAGTTTTTACAATTTTACGTCAACAGAAGTATAAATCTGTATCAAATAAAATATATAACTCTGTTGGTCTGTGCAAAATAATAAACAATATAACAGAAACAGGCTTTTGATTCAGAAGGTACAGAGATGTGGAGATCTGGCAATAGCTGCTTTCAACGGGTGGGGCTATTGGCCTTGGACCTGTAGGACCGAGCTCAAAATCGCAACGGTTTCCACCGTTGTGCCAGAAGCTCCGCAGCGATTTACTAAAACCCTACCTTAATGTTCCCCTCTGAAACAATGTCACACAACCCCATCATTTCACCAACAAAGGGAAGTTTTATCAGACTGAAAACTAGCGAGATTGCCTTTTTGATTTTATTTACATTTTTTTTGCTTTTTTACCACAGTTTTACAATAAAAAGTGAAACATTGATAATTAATTTGTGTCAGGATTGCAGTTGTAATATAGAAGTAGTGTTTTTTTTACCATTATTTCACAAAAAAGGGAGGACGCGTACTTATTCAGTCACGTGTTTCTGTTTATTTGTAGTCACGAAACGGCACAAATTTCTGGGGCTTTAGTCAGAAACAATGCACATATAAAAGAGATAAATTCTCATGTTTACATCACATTTCCTTAGAAATGATCATTTTCCCACCATCTGAGGGGCTTTGAGTACGGAAGAGGATGAGGGCCAAGCAATAATAAAACAAAAAACCATCTCGAGATTAAAGTTGTTAAATTTCGAGAAAAAAGTCGAGATAAAATGTTGAGAATAAAGTCATTAAATTACGAGAGCAAACTCGATTAAATTATGAGAAAAATGTCATTACATTTCGAGAAAAAAGTCGAGATAAAATGTTGAGAATAAACGACTTTTTTCTCGAAATTTAACAAGTTTTTTTCTCGTAATTTAACAAGTTTATTCCCAACATTTTATCGAAATTTTTCTCGTAATTTAACTACTTTTTTCTCGTAATTTAATGACTTTATTCTCAACACTTTATCGACATTTTTCTCGTAATTTAACAACTTTTTTCTCGTAATTTAATGACTTTATTCTCAACATTTTATCGACATTTTTCTCGTAATATAACGACTTTTTTCTCATAATTTAATTACTTTATTCTCAACATTTTATCTCGACTTTTTTCTCGAAATGTAACCACATTTTTCTTGTAATTTAACGAATTTGTTCTCGTAATTTTATGACTTTTTTCTCGTAATTGAATGACTTTATTCTCAAAATTGTATCGACTTTTTTCTGGTAATTTAACGACGTTTTTCTTATAATTTAACGAATTTGTTCTCGTAATTTAACGACTTTTTTCTCGTAATTTAATGACTTTATTCTCAACATTTTATCTAGACTTTTTTCTCGAAATTTAACAACTTTAATCTCGAGATGGTTTTATTTTATGTATTATCAGGGTTCACACTCGTCCTGGAAAACACATGGAAAATTAGAGAAAACGAAAAATGTCCTGGAAAATCTTGTTGTTGTCCTTGAAAATTATTTTTTAAAAAGTTCTAAGGTTTTTCTTTAATTGAGAACAAAAAGGCCAAAAACAATTACCGTTAGTTGCAGAAAGTGTGTTCAGGAATGCTGAGTTTTGACAGAGTATTTTCAATGTTGATGTTTAGTCTTGTGTTGCCACTTGCAGCAGTTAGCTAATGCTATTAACTGCTCAAATGTATGCAGAAAATGTTTAATAGTAACAAAATCCCTTTAAGGCAAGTCATTTCACTCGGCGGCCATCTTTGAAATGCCTCTCGGGCGTTCAACTCTCTTTGAATGAGGAAACATCAAATTCTCCAAAGCTGTTTGCCAAGCTTTCGATTAAATTTCATATTTGAAATCACCAATCAAATCTGACAACAACTGTGTTGTTTCTAAACGCTCGAATCATGACAAAAAACTGTATTTTTCAGGCTGGATCAACCTAATGCGCATGCGCAGACCTAAATGCGCGTCTCTTTCGGAAGCGCGTTCTGACTGTTTCTATAGAAACCGGAGCTTCTAATGGCCGCTGCAGTGATGCGATGACTTTACCAATCGCCGATTGGCTTTTATTTCGAAGGCGGGACTTATTCCGCCACATTGAGCGTTGCTCTTTCTCCCATTCATAACAATACGAGTGACGCGTCTTTTGTTATTCTATAGTCTTTGTTAGTAAGCAGCTACCTGATTCAGTAACTTGCTAACTAATAATTTTGATGCGATATAAGGTCAGTAAGAGATTCATTGTGCAGTGTAGCCAGCTGAAGGGATTAAAAAAGGAAAATCTGTTTATAACCCATTCGCAATTCATGCTGCTAAGTATACACACGCCAAAGTTTTGGGAATGACTAACTTATTTAAATGCAGGATTGAATCCAAAATTATATTGCTTTACATGGTGATAACCAGCATTGGATGGGACAGAAATAACTAATAGACCTGCCACATATTCTATTACGTGTTATGGGTTTCTTTGTTGTTCATCGACTAATATTTTTATTTTCAAATAGTTAAATAAAACATTAAAATAGTTCCAATATTTTTTGCTATTATATGGACACTGGTAACGAGAACAATTGTATGATTGTATGTATGATTAAGAGCTCATATTAAAAACTGATTTTATAGTTAAGTAATGGCAATAAACTATGGAAGTGTCTGCTGCTGAATAAAAAATATAAAAGCTAATTGCAACTTTTTATCTCAAAATTCTAAAAAATTCAGAGCTTACATAATTGTGATATAAACTGTGATATAAACTCGCAATTGCAAGAAGAAAAAGTCTGAATAGTGAGATACAAAAAAAGTAATTGCGACTTCTTTTTTAAATTTTTTTTATTCTGTGGCGGAAACAAGCTTCCATAGTCATAATGTATGATTAAGAGCTCATATTAAAAACTTATTTTATAGTTAAGTCATGGCAATAAACTGTACGCCTTTTAAAGACTTACTTTAGGGCGTGATCCTTGTCTTTTATTCCTGCCATAGAAACATTTTAAATGTCCTGGAAAAGTCCTGGAAAATGATCGCTGAAAAAGAGTGGGAACCCTGATTATTGCTTGGCCCTAATCCTCTTCCGTACTTTGAGTGCTCTCACCAGTCTTAATATATCATTATCATTTCAGCCAGAGAAAAAGAGGGAGCTCTTGGATGAAAAACAGGAGTTATGATGGAGGAAACTATATTTTATGACATATGTGCAGCTAAATATGCATATCAGGCGTATTGACAGATAAAATATGTAACCAAATAAATATACGATTGTGATATATGATTTGTCTTATTTCTTAAAGTGGTGTCTTTTACTTTTTACTTCTGCTGCGTTCACACCAGCTTGTATTTACTGGAATCTTGAGATGACAAGACGTGACATTATATTCGGAGCTGTTCACGCCCTTGGACTGGGAATTACGCGTTTCTATGGGACCACTATCAATGCCTAAACGAATCTAAAGTGGTCAGGTGGTACAGCTCCCAGCTTACAAACTGTAATTATAAGCTCTACGAGGACGTGAACACTTTTTACGAGCCAGAATCTTGTAGTTACAGGAATTATGATATGCAGTGAATGCACCTTTAGTAACGGTTAGCATCCAAAGCCTTTTGCATCCTAAATATAAATATATTTGAGTCTTGTAGGGTGATCAGAATCCATCTCAAACAGAAATTATTTCAAACACTCGCTTCTGTCTGAAAGTGTATATGGTATTTGGTATTTATAAAATATATTCTATCAATATGTAAGTAATGTACACTACATTGCCAAAGTATTGGGACACCCCTCCGAAATCATTGAATTCAGGTGTTCCAATCACTTTCATGGCCACAGGTGTATAAAATCAAGCACTAGGCATGCAGACTGCTTCTACAAACATTTGTGAAAGAATGGGTCGCTCTCTGGATCTCAGTGAATTCAAGCGTGGTACTGTGATAGGTTGCCACTTGTGCAATAAGGCCATTCGTGAAATTTCCTCACTACTAAATATTCCACGGTCAACTGTTAGTGGTATCATAACAAAGTGGAAGCAATTGGGAACAACAGCAACTCAGCCACATAAAATCGCAGAGTGGGGTCAGTGAGTCAATAGCTACAGACCTCCAAACTTCATGTGGCCTTCAGATTAGCTCAAGAACAGTGCGTAGAGAGCTTCATGGAATGGGTTTCCATGGCCGAGCAGCTGCATCCAAGCCTTACATCACCAAGTGCAATGCAAAGCGTCGGATGCAGTGGAGTAAAGCACTACAAGCAACAGAATCATAGGGTGTACTTAGTTTGTCACGCGCAGCTTTTCCATTTTGGCTTCATTTTTGTTAAATACGAAAACCACTTTGGGTCAAAGCATTGCAATTGATTAAACTTCTTTGGGAGCAGAAATTGCAGTGTGCTGGTTATTTTGCATTTTTGCTCAAGGTACACAAACATATCGTGAAAAAATTCGATAGAAATAAATCAATCCAATTTAAAACAATCTAAAATGTGTTCTGTTGCAAGTTCATGTACTTGTTCTCATGTTTTATTGTTGAGCTGTCAAGTAGAAATAATCAGTTCATTTCTTATTCTTTGTTTGGGTCTTTGAAGACTCCAGAGAACATCTATTCTGGTCATGCTGACGATCTCCAATCTGCCCATGAGACTCAGGGTACATTTACACGGCAACAATATGCTTAAAACGGAGAAGTTTTTCCTTTGAGTTTTCCACGTAAAGAGGACACGTCCATTGTCAAAACGGTCCCCATTCATACGAATCCGTGAAAATGACTAAAAACGCTTTATTTTGCTGGCAGGTCATTATGGCAATGAAGCACTATAGACTGAACATGTAATGTGCATGATGTCATCGTTTTCATTTTGTTTTTGTTGTTTACACGGAGACCGTTTTCAGAAACTTGCCCTTTGAAACCCGTTGTCAAAAGTTTGCGTTTTCAGGCCACCAAAACGCCATTCATGTGTAAATGAACGGCCAAAACGCATACATTTTATTAATCAGAACAAAAATGATTTAAGTATAATATAGCCATTTGTGTGAACAAGATCTATAATTATTTGTGTTGTGTGTATGTGTAGAGCAGGGGTGTCAAACATACGGCCGAATACGGCCCACAAAGGTGTCCAATCCGGCCCGCGGGATGATTTGAACTATAATAAAAAAATCAAATAAAATAAAATAGAGATGCACTAGTCCACTGGTCATAAATCCAAACGTTTTTTAGTTTTATTTTTCAATCTTTATTCCGGGCTGGCAAACAAGGTGCTTTTTAATAATTTACCAAAATTTCATTAGTGGGGACAAAGTCTGTAAACAGGACGTTAACACAGGCACACGCTGAATACGGACACAAAGAGAAGAGCAGACGCGCCAGAGAAAATTCTGCACCATGCACAAGCTCGCTGTTCGCGAAAAATAGGAAGAATAATATAAATATTGAATTGGGGTTGATATGAATGCATCTCTGAAGGGGACTGTCTTCAGAAAAGTTTTGATGGCTTTTCCTCTTATCTCCATATAAAGTACAGTAGCCTATTTATAAACGCAGCACTGCTTTGTATAGCGGTGATCATGGAAATCTATATCACCGCTGTTGCTTAAGCGCCACCTACTGTCAGAGAGTGAATTTGCATTTTCATTCAGTCCGTCTGCTGATTTTGTTTTGTGCAGGTGTCTTATGTAGCATAATTTCACAAAGCTAAAGTGATAATCTTGAAATTATACAATAATTTAAATGAAAAACAACTGATCATGCTCATGTTCATAACATCTTTGTTGGAATTGTGATAAAAATGCAGTGTTTGCCTCTAATATCAAAGAGCTACACATATTTTTTGAACAAATAAACAACAAATAAATTTGCTTTAAAAAAAAAATGGAATTGAAATAAATTGAATTATAAAGCATATACAAATTAAAAATTTTTCGCTGTAAAAACAAATGCAGCAATATAAGTTTTCTTGCAAATTAATTTGTTGTTTATATGGTTAATATTAATGCAACTATCTAAAAAAAACTACGCAACTATGCAAAAACTATTATGTTTTTTTTATTATTATTAATTTGGCCCACATGGTTATTTTTTTCCAATCCAGCCCTCAACCTAAAATGAGTTTGACAGCCCTGGTGTAGAGGCCTGTAGGAGAATTAAATTTGGCTGAATGGAATGTATTTGCATATAGTGAAGCCTCTGGCTCTGTAAAAAATAAAACCTGTAAAAATAAATCTGCATCATCAATCCTTTTGCTCCTTTATTAAACTGGGGAAAATCTCTTTATGAAATCACAATTATTTGCCCCCTTTTATACAATACTTTTTGCAACTTCCTTTTGCCAAGATAACAGCTCTGAGTCTTCTTCTATAATGCCTGATGAGTTTGGAGAACACCTGACAAGAGATCGGAGACCGTTCCTTCATGCAGAATCTCTCCAGATCCTTCAGGGGACTGGGACGGCCATGACAGAAACTTCATTTTGTTCTCAGTGACACATTTTTGTGTTGGTTTCATATAAATGTCCCTCCTAATTGATAAAGACATTTTTTATTTCAGTTGATTTCACTTAGCTTAGTATCGCAATATAGTTTGGGAAAACTAGTCAATAATATGTACGTCTCACAGTTGGTTTTGGGTCTTCTTCCATGTTTATGATTTCACGTCTTTTATTTTGTAGTTTGATTCATGCTGCTTGTTTGATCTGTGCTTCCCTTGCTCCTCATGTGCTCCCTTAGTCAATCCCAGACAGCAACATAGTGCGGCCCAAATCCGGTCCACATCTGGTACATGTGGATTACACGCGGACCAGATGTGGGCCGGATCTGGCCCAACACTATGTTGCTGTCAGGGATGGGTCATGTGCTGATTGGTTATTGTCATGTCATGTGGTTATGAGTTCTGGTTGTTCATTGGTTGTCTTAGTCATGTGATCCGCTTGTCTGAGGGTGCGTTCTCGCCATGTCGTAATTACTGTGACTACGAGATTCTGAATTGTAAATAGCGTTCACGTCCTCGTAGAGCTCGTAATTACAGTTTGTAAGCTGGGAGATTTCTGAAAGTACCAAGTTCTGTACCACCTGACCGCTGTAGATTCATTTAGGCGTTGATAGTGGTGGCATAGAAACGCATAATTCCCAGTCCGAGGACGTGAACAGCTCCGAATATAATGTCAGGTGTTGTTATCTCATGATTCCGGTAAATACGAGGTGGCGTGAACGCAGCATTAGTATTTAAGCTCTCATGTCTGCCATGTTTGTAACTCTGCTGATGGTGAGTTTCTTGTTTCAAGCCAAGCCAGGTTCTGCAAACTTGCCTGCAGTGGACTAAGTTACAACATGTTCATGTAAAACCCAAATACAGTCACGCACTTCTTCTGAAGTAAGTCCTTTCAGGATAATTTCTCACCCAGTGTAATGAAATGAATCTGTTGAAACGTGTTGGGTTAATCGAGTTGATGTGGACATTGACTCCGTTTACATGGATCACCTCAGATCATTATCGTAAGTGTGTTCGCATAAGAGGTAATTAGGTCACACAGGAACAACTGGGCATCTCTCAATTTCAGACAAATCACATAAGCAAAAATTATTTGTTTTCATTTTGAATTATATAATTTAAAAGTAGACACTTACAGCCATAAACATATTGTTTATATCTGTGTGACAAGTATTCATTGAGTTTTTTTAATTTTTGTGAGACTCTCCGGAAAAGACGGCAGAAAGCACACCCTGTTTGTTTTCTTTATTTTTCAAAAGCACAATGTTTTGTTTTTATTATAAGTGGATAAATATAAAAGTAGACCCTTTAAAGTTTCAAATAGGGGTGTAACGATACGCTCAGGTCACGATACGGTACGTATCTCGATACGGAGTTTACGATACGTATCACGATATTTTGAAAAAAAATCTTATTTGAGTTTCAGTTTCATTTATTTAAAAAACATTAACAAATTTCAATAATTTTCCTTGTTGTACATACAAGATCACATTACAAGGTTTAATAAAAACCTTCTGTATTCAAATTAACAGCTGAATAGGTCTGTCTGTCACTAAAAAGAAAATTTTTAAAATTAACATGAACTCATTGACTGCAGATGAATTATTCCAGAATCCTAAGGGACGTTCACATATTGGGTCTAAAAACGCGTGGAAGGCGCGGCCGCACCGCTTCTCCATCTTTCCAAAGCGCTTGCGCTCCCGTGGCATCGGTCGTTGCTGTGCAACCATGAACTGCGCTCGCCAAGAGGATCAGGAAGTTTCTGCGAAGGATAAATGATTTCTAGCCCTTGCATTAGCTTTACTATTAGATATATTTATGGAGATAAGATATAAAAACAACCCCGTACAGGTATGATTAGCTGTTCGGCTAAGATTTTGATGTTTTGTTACGGAAAGGCCGAAGCTGATCGGTTGGTTTTTGTCACATGACCTGCGGTGCGCTTGCGGCATTCTGAAAAGTTGAGAATTTTTCATCTTGATGCGCCTGGAAAACGCACCGCATGCGCGTCGCGACCGCGTTGCTTCCATTATGCGTGCGCCTGCCGCATGGCTACATCTGAAATAACTGACTTGCACGCGGAAAAGACGCAATATGTGAACGGCCCCGCAGAACTTCTTAAAGCAAAGCATCTTTTGCTTTTCTGTGAGCACAGCTGTTGCGGTGGCACTGTGGTGAAAGAAAGCCACGACTTTTCTCACGCGACCAAGCAAGAGACTGACGCGAGAAACGTTTAAACCTGCTAGCAAGATTCAATGTGTGTGCGAAACACTTACCGAACAAGAGAGCTGATTGAGACACCCTTAATATGGGGTGTCAACCCGGCTTCTCTCACTGTCACCTCCATGTTGCAGAGTAGGTCACGTCGGCAGCTCAACCAATAAGATTAGACTGCTGTTATATCGTAGAAGTATCGGCGTCACTCTACGATACATATCGTAACATTTTTGCATCGCGAAATATCGTACTGCGATATATCGTTACACCCCTAGTTTCAAATGATGTATTGCTTATATTTGTATGGCCATAAACAATGGATTGTTTTAAGTTGATATCGCTGCCATGTGAAAAAAATCCAGCAACACACGCCGACACGTCCATCAACACCAGAGGGTTAACTGGTGCCCACTTTACGTTAAGGTGCACCTTCACAAGTTATTAACGCTTATAACTCATGAGTAAATGGTTCACATGTGCCCACTTTATATTAAGGTGCACATCCATGCATATGTGGTTTGAAATCCTATTCAGATCGATTTTCTGGGAATCTGTTTCAGTCTGACCGCTTTGATTTTGCATGGTTTATGTGACTTTCTCATTCCGCGTAAAACGTAAACGTCAAGCGTTGTTATAGGATACAAGCTGAAAGTCGCTGAAACAAGAAACAAGGTTGTGTTGTTGCAAAGTGCCAGACGAGCAGAATAAAAAATTTTGAAGTTTGAAAACCAGTGAACATGACAGTGCGGAATAAAGCCACTCATACCAGCCTCCTATGTTTCTGCCCCTGCCTCAGAAGACATATTGTCATGTGGTAGATAAGACAACATCTGTATTGCAAACCCCTCCATGTTGCAGTTGTTGTAGTTTATGGCATATACCTACCAACGCAGCATCATTGCCATAGAAACCAATGCAGATATTCCGGAAAATGAAAGAGCGGCATGGACACACAAATCTGATCTGAACAGTTGTGATAGTTGTGACAGTCAATAATTTTAGATCAGATTCCAATCGCATTCACAAATAGTCGGATTTGGATTGGCATTAGTGACTACAGTTACTAATCATGTTTCTATGGTTTCAGCTTAGTTTCACTTGTGTCTTGTTTAGTTCCTTGTTTATCCCTTTGTATTTATGATATATGTTGGCATGTAGACGGGCTTTGGAGTTTTGTTTATCTGTGTGCATTTTGTACCTGTTCTGCTCTAGGTCTGCTCTTGGGGCTTTTTTGCCAATTGGTAACTCCAAGTGTTACGATTGTCAAACTCTTATTAGCATTAAAATGTCTTTAACGGCATTGGGACCCCGGGACTCTGGTCATCGTGGCTTTACTCATCCTGCGTTTTTACTTTCGGTTCCCATGGAGCTGCTTCGGCAACGTTCCCAGCAAAAGAAGAAAGGATGTTAGAGATGTGGAGAACAAGGATAAGTTTTGATTATATCCAAGGCCCTGTTTACACCTGGTATTAAGATGCATTTTGGCTGTCCTGATCACAAGTAGATGAAGGAGATAGATACCCATTTTCACCACTATGAAAGCAGTTCAGTCGAATGTGTTTTCGACTACCTCTGGAAATGGTTGAAAGTGGACAAGCTGAAAACATTTACACCCCGTTTACACCTGTATTTAGCGTTGTCCTCTTGTGATTCTATCGACCAAAATGCATCTTTATACCAGGTGGAAACAGGGCCTGGAAGACAATTCCCAGGTAGCCAAAACAGTTCGGGCCAATAATGGCCCAGATCCGGCAGGCCAGAAGAAATAACTCGGCCTGGTTGCGGTTACTCAAAAAAAAACAAGAAAACTGCAGGAGCCTCTTCAAGTAAGTGTACTTTAAAAGAGGGACAGAGAGAGAGACATCAAGGGGAACAGACAATGACATATACGGTTAATCGGATAGATCTCAGAAATCTCAACAGAAATCAACTCTGGTAAATGTTAACATTTAGAATAAACCACCTACAGAGGCATACACAGATTCGTATCATCAATTAGAGTCAGAGACGTGGGTCATAATGCATGGGTCATAAAACTTTTTATTGACCAATCTTGAATAAAAACAATGTGAAAATAAATATGGAAATATTTGTTCCAGTCCAACGAGCCGCTAAGTGTTCAGAACAAGTCAAGGGCCAGCACATTCTGAGGAAGATACCATCACCTAAAATAAAGCCAGTCCTCTGACCCTGGTGCTCAGGCCCTGCCAAGACAAAGAAGATGCGCATCAAATAAATAGTCACTTTGGGAGCTGGGTTGGTTAACAAGCTCAGTCAGCCAGTCAAAAAAACTATAAATACATTTTTTCAACCAATGAATCAGCAAATAAATAGTTGCTCGAAACAAAACCACAATTCCAACAAAATACGAGTGTACAAGTATATAAAAGAAAATTTTCCCAAAACTGCAAACTTTCACATATTGTTGTAGCAGAGATTGTGCTGAGTAAAGTGTAATAAGATATTAGCCAAGAAAATGTAATAATTAACAGACATAAGTACAAATGTCAGGGCATGTCAAAACACCTCCAGGGCCCAGAGGGTTAAGAAATCTGGGCATAAACAAATGCCCACAAACCTCAATGAACTGAAGCAACCGTGTAAGAAATGGTGGGCCAAAATTCCTTTGAATGACTTGAAATGATTACTTCAAGTTATTGCTTGCTAAAAGTGGCACTACAAGCAACAGAATCATAGGGTGTACTTAGTTTGTCACACACGGCTTTTCCATTTTTCCTTTATTTTTGTTAAATAAATAATGACTCAGTGTAATATGTCATGTGTTGCTGTTCATCTGATGTTGTGTTTACCTAATTTTAAGACCAGCTAACAAGCAGATGATTTTTTTGTCATTATGCCCTGGTATGTAAAACCATAGAACAAAAGAGTTTCTTTTTCACATGACTGTATAGGTTATACATAACAAATAATCTTTCACACACAATGTCATTTTTAATAAAAACAGTTAAAAATTAGACGAATAATTACATAAAGTAGCTCTAATATAAATAAATGAATTAAAAATGAAAAAAATCATCCCATTCAGGTAACAGCTGCAGAATTGGCTAAAAAGTGATTTCTGGTTGACTTCTGACAGGATGACTGCTTAAGGGACGAAAACCACTTTGGGTCAAAGCATTGCAATTTATTAAACTTCGTTGGGAGCAAGGTACACGAACATATCCTGAAAAAATTCTATAGAAATAAATCAATCCAATTTAAAACAATCTAAAATGTGTTCTGTTGCAAGTTCACGTACTTGTTCTCATGTTTTATTGTTGAGCTGTCAAGTTGTAATAATCAGTTCATTTCTTATTCTTTGTTTGGGTCTTTGAAGACTCCAGAGAACATCTATTCTGGTCATGCTGACGATCTCCAATCTGCCCATGAGACTCAGGGTACGTTTACACGGCAACAATATGCATAAAACGGAGAAGTTTTTCCTTTGAGTTTTCCGCGTACAGACGACACGTCCATTGCCAAAACGGTCCCCATTCATACGAATCCGTAAAAATGACTAAAAACGCTTTATTCTGCTGGCAGGTCATTATGGGAATGAAGCACTATAGACTGAACATGTAATGCGCATGTGCGTGACGTCATCGTTTTCACAGATTCACGTTTTTGTTGTTTACACGGAGACCGTTTTCAGAAACTTGCCCTTTGAAACCCGTTGTCAAAAGTTTGAGTTTTCAGGCCACCAAAACGCCATTCATGTGTAAATGAACGGCCAAAACGCATACATTTTATTAATCAGAACAAAAATGATTTAAGTATAATATAGCCATTTGTGTGAACAAGAACTATAATTATTTATCTGACTATGTGTGTCTGTGTAGAGGCTTGTAAGAGAATTAAATGTGGCTGAATGGAATGTATTTGCATATAGTGAAGCCTCTGGCTCTGCCATTACATAAAGTCCTGGTCAGAATGATTGGCACCATTGCTAAATATGAACACAGAAACCTGTAACAATAAATCTGCATCGTCAATCCTTTTGCTCCTTTATTCAACTGGGGAAAATCTCTTTATGAAATAAATGTTTTTCTTCAAAAAACATTGTCACAATTATTGGCACCCTTTTATTCAATACTTTTTGCAACCTCCTTTTGTCAAGATAACAGCTCTGAGTCTTCTTCTATAATGCCTGATGAGTTTGGAGAACACCTGACAAGATATCAGAGACCGTTCCTTCATGCAGAATCTCTCCAGATCCTTCAGATTCCCAGCTCCATGTTGGTGCTTCTTCTCTTCAGTTCACTCCACTCATTTTCTTTAGGGTTCAGGTCAGGGGACTGGGACGACCATGACAGAAACTTCATTTTGTGCTCAGTGACACATTTTTGTGTTGGTTTTGATGTTTTTTTTTTGGATCATTGTCCTGATTGAAGATCCAACCACGGCCCATTATTGGATTTCTAGCAGAAACGGTCAGGTTTTGATTTTTATCTGTTAGTATTTGATAGAATCCATGATACCATGTATCTGAACAAGATGTCCAGGACCTCCAGCAGAAAAAAGGGCCCACAACATTAAAGATCCAGCAGTATATTTAACCGTGGGCATGGGGTACTTTTTTTCCATGTGTGCACCAAACCCATCTGGTGGGTTTGCTGCCAAAAAGCTCTTATTTTAGTTTCATCTGACAACATAACCCATCCTGCTTGAAGTTCCAGTCGTGTCTGACAACTGAATATGCTGGAGTTATACAATCATTTAAAGTAATTATAATTATAAAAAAGTGAAGTAGCCTGTTGCATGCTTAACATTGTTCCCACTGTTTTTCCCACATATTCTTTGGTTATTGTTGCTAATATTTTATTTTAAATTCTGTGTCGGTACTAAAAGGTCATCTGTAAATTGGGAAATGTCACTATCCTGTAGGAGTTTTTTCTTATTTTAAATATTGTGTCAGTATTAAAAGGTAATATGTAAATAGAGTAACGCCACTATTTCGTAGGAGATGGGTGCCTATTCTTTTTTCTGATTCATTTATGCTCCGAAGCTTCCTGAAGCAGTGTTTTGAAATCGGCCATCACTAAATAAGTCGTTATTTAGTTTTTTTGGCGCTTTATAATATTGATATTGAACCACTGTACTCACATGAACTGATTTAAATAAGTTTTTAGTACCTTTATGGATCTTGAGAGAGGAAATGTCATTGCTCCCTATGAAGGCCTCACGGAGCCATCGGATTTCACCAAAAATATCTTAATTTGTGTTCCGAAGATGAACGAAGGTCTTACGGGTGTAATGAACGGCATGAGGGTGAGTAATAAATGACAGAATTTTCATTTTTGGGTGAACTAACCCTTTAACGGAGACCGAGATGGCAGAAAGCACACCCTGTTTGTTTTCTTTATTTTTCAAAAGCACAATGTTTTGTTTTGATTGTAAGTGGACAAATATAGAAGTAGACTCTTTAAAGTTTCAAATGATGTATTGCTTATATTTGTATGGCCATAAACGATGGATTGTTTTAAGTTGATTTCACTGCCACGTGAAAAAAATCCAGCAACACACGCCGACATGTCCGTCAACCCCAGAGGGTTAACAGGTGCCCACTTTACATTAAGGTGCACTTTCACAAGTTATTAACATTTATAACTCATAAGTAAATAGTTCACATGTGCCCACTTTATATTAGGGTGCACTTTCACAGGTTACTGATGTTCATAGCTTATAAATAAATGGTAAATGGGCAAGCATTCTGATATATAGTGCACCTCCACCTCAGATGCATCATGAGCATCGTGACCTGAAGGAGGAGCAACAACAGTGATGGACGAGAGAGGACCGGAGGTTAAGTGAAAACTCTGAGTATGTTAACTCCGAAATGAGGGAAACTCTGGGTTCTCCATTTCAGAATGGGAGGTATATCAAACCTGAGAAAGCAGAGTAAATCAAGCCTGTTTCTGAAAGGAAGGTAACTTATACTCGGAGTTAGTTACCACGTGAACCTAACCTGGTCGCGGGCAGGTTTTCTTCTGTAAACCCAGTTTTTTTTTCGGTCTCCTCCCCCTTTTTAAAGTGCAAGAGATGTTTCAAACTCATGTTCACGCTATGAGTATGCCACCATGGACGCTCGAGGCGGGTTGGCTAGAGTGAGTTGCCGGGGGGGACGGACAAACTTGCTGCCGGCCGTGAGGGAGCGGAGGAGACTGCCTGAACCCAGAGTCATCGTCGCTGTCCACCAGATGGCGGAGGAGTGTCGAGCTGTCCATTGAGGGCTATCCAGTGCTGCCGCCAGGCATCGAGGAGTTCACCCAGCTGGTGGAGGACCGGATGGCAGTGCGTTTTGGGAACCGGACCAAGAATTATTTTCCTCTCTATCGTGGTGTTGCTTTTGTCAACGAAAATTATGACTAAATATCATCGTCAACGAACCTTTATCACGTGACGAAAACGAGACAAGATGCAACGTAAATGCTGGTCATGTGACGATGACTATAATTAAATGTATAATGCAATATTGTTGACGAATAAAAACGAGACTAAATGTGGTTTACAAAATAAAAACTATACTAAAATGTCTTTATTTTCGTTCACCAAAATGAGACGAGACGAAATGTTATAACGTTATTTCGTCTCGTTTAGTCGCGTTATTATTATTATTTTGCAGTATTTCTGTTTCCTGTGTCTCACTTCAGGGGCTGCATCAGGTCGCACTGCGCAGACGCAGGCGACGTCACTTCCTCAAGCCCCACTTTAGCATTATTTAGAGGATGCAGCTGCGGTGAGTTAAGCAAATAAAGACAACAAATAAAGTTAAGTCTGACACAGAGAAAGGGACCGATATGTAGGCAAATATGTAGATTTCACGTGCTCATAACTTCATGAAAAATGCAAATATCTTAGAAAATGCACATCATTATTTAAAGCAGATTCTCACGATTAAAATGAATCCAAAATCAACATAATATATTGCGTTGATCTCAAGATATTACTCATGGAATGATGTAACATACTTGGTTAAAAACATGTCTCTCATCTTTCCGGGATGCAGTGTGTATCCAGTGTTCCCTGAACCATCCATGTTCGTTTTCCAACGTGGAATAACACAAAATAGGTATCATCTTAAAGCTTTAAACCGGAGTTTACCGCCCGTGGGCGACATCTAGCTGCGAAAAAATGAATAACACTTTATTCAACTATTACTATATATGCTATCACTACAAAATTTGAACCAGATGCAGCTCACATGTAGTAGAGCATCACCAAAAAATAATTTTTCTCTGATCTTATTGACTTCCTGAGTTATTCCATGTCAAATAAAAGAAAAATTAAAAATGATTAAAAACCATTTTTTTTGTCTTTTATCAGCAGTTTTTCAGCATGAAAATGTCCAAATGTAAATGTAATTTATATTTTCTAAAAAATTAAAAAGTGTTCTATCAAATGATACCTACCTTTTGACTCTCCTTGCTACAGTTTTGGAGTTATGAGTCTTTACTTTAACAGACATCTCAAGGCATTATAAGGTATTATCTATAAGGTAACAATAATATAATAAGATAACCTTGTTTGAAATGTGTTTGGCTGAAAGAAAATTTAGGTTTCGTCTATACTACTAGGTACTTATACTATATTGACTGGGTTAAACAGAATTGCATTACTAAAAAGAGAATAAAATACAATTTTCATTGACTAAAACTTAGACTAAATGTCATCAGTTTTCATTGACTAAAACTAGACATAGCAGACAGACTTCAAAGATGAATTAAGAACTCTTTATTTTTTATTGTCAACATTGAAGACACCTGATGATAAAAAGCAGAATCACTGAAGGAAAGAGAAACACAAGAATTAACAGAGGTTTAGATGTTGATTTTATTGAAAATGTTTGGTCACCATTACGGTGGTCAGTGTTTCTTTTAGTTGGGCAGTTTGTGGTTTTTGTAATGGTGTTTGCTAATTTTACACATTTTAAATGGTTGACTTTTAAGGGATTAAATTGATTAATTCTAACTCAATTCTTTTATGTTAAATTTAATTAATAATATTGTTTGTAATCTGTTGCTGCAATTTTATTGAGTAGATAGAGCATATTACTTTTTACAGTGAGGGCATTTTTCCCCTGACGAGTTATTGTCTTATTATATCATGTAGTTGTATTACAAAAATCACACGAGCAAGAATGCCGTTTTCCCCAAATCAGCACGAAAACAAATGTGATATTTATTTTATACAACAGTTAAATGAAGAATAAGTTGCGAGTTACAATTTTGAGTTACAGTTTAGACACAATATTGTCAATATTGTTTGTTTTTTCTTTATTTTGCCAACGAAAATTTTAAAATGAAGAACAGCAGAACAGTCTCCGTGCAACAGACAAATGTTTTTGTTGTACTGACTGAATCCGCAGTTTGACTATGAATGAATCAGTCGTTTGAACAAATCGGTTGAATGAATGACTCACTCATTAAGTGACTCATTGTCGATAATGATTTCATTTGATTGGTAATAACATTGCATAGGGATTACACAACAGGTCTCTTTTTGAAGGGTGCTACCTGTCACGTTTGAGCATGCTGAGGCAGAAGATGAATTTATTGGCAGAGGAGGTCATCCTGTGGATAGAATCTCATCAATATGTTAAATAATAAAGTATGTCACATAATTTATGATAAATGGTCCAAAGCTCAGCCCCCTTCTGTCCTCACCTTCTGATGGACAGTTTATAAAGAGCAGCAGACTGCATGACCTTCACTTTTCTTACAGCACAGGAGTGCTGAACACTTTCTCTGCACAGGAATGAAATCAGGTTCTGTTTCTTTTTACTTTATTTATAATAATGCAATTCTATTTGTTTTTAGTTACTTTGCATAACTGTTAAATACTGACCAATGATTACTGTTTTATTGAAACAGATTATCCTGAATAATGGGTGTCCAGGTTTCAGTCGTCAATCAGACTCCTTATACCTGGTATTTTGCCACTCAGGACAAGGGGGTAAGAACTTTTGGTGCATTCACTACACACGATTGTTTATGCAATTCTATATTCAAAATCCTGTTTCATAGTTATTTTCCCCTAGTTAGCATTTCCTCTGATTAGCCAGAAAATAACTTAAAGCATGACATATTATCTCGCAACAATATCAGTTTGTTCTTTACGTGTTATCTTAATCGGTAACACTTTAGTATGCCGTTCCGTCATTAAAGGTTCAAGAAACCCTAAAACACTTTCTTTTTTTTAGATGTTAACAGATATGTACAGGTTACACATCACTGAAAACAACAATAGTACTCGTTATGTTTATTATTAAAGGGTTAGTTCACCCAAAAAATGAAAGTTCTGTCATTAATTACTCACCCTCATGTCGTTCCACACCCGTAAGACCTTCGTTCATCTTCAGAACACAAATTAAGATATTTTTGATGAAATCCGAGGGTTTCTGATCCACTCATAGGCAGCATTGTCATTGTACCTTTTGACGTCCAGAAAGGTAGTTAAAACATGGTTAAAATAGTCGACATGACTGCAGTGGTTCAACCTTAATGTTATGAAGCGACGAGAATACTTTTGTGTGCAAAAACAAAACAAAAATAACGACTTTATTCAACAATTTGAATATTGGCCGTAGTATTGAGTTCACTACGTATGACGACGCTTCAAATTGTTGAATAAAGTCGTTATTTTTGTTTAATTACTACACTACACATACTCCTCGTCAGCACATCTCTGGCGTGCTTAGCAACCTGCAATTAGCTTCCGGCCCATGCCCACATTGAACTCTCATTTTAACATACAAAGCTGTACAAGGAACTGCACCTTCATTCATATGTGATTTAATTATGCCATATATGCCTTCTCGATCTCTCCGCTCCGCTGACTCTTTCCTCCTTAAACAGCTTTCTTGCAGATGTCGTTGTATCCCTGCTGCTAATGTTTCTGATAGTAGAGTCACCCACTATCAGAGTCCTGGGCTCGGCTGCTCTAAGTGCTGAGTGCCGATGACTGTTCAATCTTGAGCGGCAGTTAGCATCGGTGTTAGCTGCTGGCTGATTTGATCTGTGTCCGATCATGTTTGGGGATTTCTCACCCACATTCATTAACACTTCAAATCTGTTCTCCAGATGTATTGGCGGTGGTAGGGAGCTAGTGTTTGGGGTAGAGGATGCTACTGCATTAATATGTGATACTCGTGACAATCTGATGTCTCGAGTGCCTTTGGGTCTCGCTCCCTGTGTGTGCCATCGATTAATAAGTTGATCAATTTCGGCATTCAGTACGGTCTGTTTAGGGGCATTAGATTCATGGGACTCACCGACTGTGTGCTGAGGACGTCCATGACGAAGCTCTGTTGTGTGTTCCTTCTGGTTTGGGAGTCCCGCAAGTAGCTTTGTTTCAAGAATTGCAATCCTTTGCAGAAGTCTGTGGCAGTTTGCGCAGCAGGTAGATTCTTTAACCAGAGGAGGCATATTATTCCTTTTGGATGTAGGCAGCTGTGTTTTCCCTTCTCCGGAATGTAAGCTGATGGCTGCCGTCAGTGGGAGGCTGGTTGGATAAAAATTCCCCTTTTTTGTAGCAATTCTTCCAGCTAAAAAGTTTGTTGGTGCCAAGATTTGTCGCTTGAGCACTGTGCTGATTTGCTGTAGTTAAATTGAATACACTTCCTTTAACTGTTAAAAGGAAGTGTAGTTGAATGAATACACTTCCTTTAACTGTTAGAAATGCCCCCACATTAGGAAGTTTTAAGAAATAGTTATAAATCCATCTTTTTAAGGCACTGTTTACGTCTTTTTTTGTTTTTATGGATGTATGTTGTAAAGTACTTCTTGCAGCACTTTGAGTTTTGTCTTCAGTTTTTTTATCCTCCAGAATCTGGCAGCAAGTTTTGGGAGTTAATTTTAGTCCATCTCCTACCCTGAACTATTACTTACTAATTTTTTGATCAGAGTTTTTTGTTAGTTAATAGTAGTTACTAGAGTGTTAATATTGCTACTCATTCGTTCTTGTGCAGTTATTAATTAACAATGGAACAGTATTCTGAAGTGTTACAGTTTATCCACTGCTTTTCTGATGGAAACTGATGTATAATTCTGTTCCCCAGTATACACGCATCGATGCTGGCCACACAACATCCTATGAGGAGAAAAGGGAAATCCATCGCTACTTCTACGTCAGATATAAAGATCACTCACAGCACTGTTTTAAGTATGAGTTTAACACCCATAAAGGCAACACCTCCTTCATCTTAAGGGAAACCTATGACCGTTCCCAGATTCAGATGCACTGCACCTCTGAGGGTGGCACGCATTACTGTCCCAACTATGGTAAGTTCCTGCAAACATATCAATTCTGCACAACACTGTGCACCTAAAAGTATGTTTACCCCTGATCATCAAACCCATATTTAATTTGAGCATCCCATTCCATATTTATTTCCCCTTTGCTCTTTTAATAAGCTTCACTCTTTTGGAAAAACCTTTATGGGAATAATTTTACGCCCACATTATTGCAATCACCGATCAAAAACACCTGTAAATATTGTACAAAACTAAAAAACAAATGCAAAATTATCAGAATAGCAAACAACATGATCAAGTATAAAAGATAAATAAATAGACATTTAAAGCATGAATCCAAACTTAAAACACTTTTAAAATTATATTACACAAAACTGCAACGTGAATGCAAAATTATCTGAATCACACACAAAAATCATGGTTTTCTTGGTCATATTAGTCTTTTTGTGCACTCTGACAGTTTCTGTTAATATGTATACTTATGCTGTTTGCCAATTTGCTCTGGTTTACACATTCTGCGCTCGCTTTTCCAAATGTTGCAGTTAGACTTTCATGTAAATTAGGGTGGGCTTAAGCATCAGCATCTAGACTGACAGCTCCTCCTCTAGCCAATCAATAGAAGAGGGTAGTTAATGTCACTCCAATGCGACTCATGGCTACTGATGTTCAGTGGCACATGGGAAGTTGGATAACCATCAACTGGCAAATCCCCAGCTGGGTGAAATCTTTACAAAGCAAGACATATATATGTGCCTGCCTTGCCACTCGATCCGTCACCATTAAATGCGCCTGCCGGTAGACCTGCCACCGCTATAAACGCCTACCTGGCTATCCGGTAATACACCACCCTCACGAGCAGTTCAGTGTTATATGAGCCTACAACTCGACTGGTCACTGATGAAGGCCATTGTCGAAACGACTAAACTCTGTATTCTGCTGGCAGGCCATTAGATGGCGTTGAAGCACTATAGACTGAATATGCATGAGCATAACGTCAGATTTGTGTTTTTGTTGTTTACACGGAGTGTTTTCAAAAACTTGCACTTTGAAACCCGTTTTCAAAAGTTTGCGTTTTCAGGCCACCAAACGCCATTGACAATGGTGTCGTGTAAACGGTCCCTTAGAGCCACTCCAGGCACAGTAATGACATGACGTTTTCCTGTAATAATGTATAAATCACATAATATTTAATGTTGCTTTGGCTACATATATTATTTAGTTTTCTCCCACCCAGGGACACCAATTAAGTTGTGATTAAGGTGAGCTTATGAGTACATCAGATGACCACTTCCCCCCTCTTTTAGTTCGGGGCACCAGTCAAGGATTTTTACCGTGGCAGTATGAGAACACTCCCAACAGGAGGCTTTTCAGTCATTTAGAATTGATGTAAAGTGGAGGGAGTTGGTCAGATGATATATTTGAAAGATTGGTGAGATATCATTAAGTTGTAGAGCCCAGGGACGGATTATGACACGGTTGTGCCCTGGGCATGGATGTGTCCAAAAG
Organism: Anabarilius grahami; assembly: GCA_003731715.1. Lineage (NCBI taxonomy): Eukaryota > Metazoa > Chordata > Actinopteri > Cypriniformes > Xenocyprididae > Anabarilius > Anabarilius grahami. The sequence continues at coordinate 5,606,444 of RJVU01061675.1, read as the reverse complement.
ACCCCCTTTTTCATTTGTACATTTTGTAAAACATTTTTTTATTATAAACTAAGTATTTTCTAGTTGAAACAATAATACTTAAATAAAACAGCTGATTAAAACGAATAGGCCTATGTAATGCCTGCCAGCTCCGAACATGAAATGATTCAATAAATTATAGTTGCTCTTGACAAGTGATTTCTGAGAGCACAGAGACGGCAGCGCGGCTATTTTTGATTTGCTGTTCTGCTTATTATAGTTTACATTTACATTTATGCATTTGGCAGACGCTTTTATCCAAAGCGACTTACATTGCATTATACTATACATTTGTATCGGAGTATGTTCAATCCCTGGGATCGAACCCATGACCTTGGCATTGCTAGTGCCACGCTCTAACCACTGAGCTACAGGAAAGCTGTTTACACTCACCCATGTGTAGGAACCGTGGACGAACCAGACAAATGAATCGTTCAGATGATTCTTTCAAAACATAATTCCAAAAAAACAAAGTTCAGAGAATCTAATTTTCGTCTCCAGTCCGTCTACAGAACAACCCCCTGCTAGGTACTTTTATGGCACCCATGCTTCCTGACTGAAGGAAAGGAGGCAAACTTTTAAACCATTTGTAGAAACAAAATGGCCGAAAAGACAACACAATTTAAGCACAAGAAGATAAAGAGTCTTTGATCACCAGATCAAAAGAGACAGAAACAATGCAGGCCTGTTTCTCTGAGTGACCTAACTTTACAGAAAAACCCACAGAGACAGTTTCTACAACTTAAACTGCATCGAATTGTTCCAAACAATTTGAAATGGACTTATTAAACATCTTTCAATTATTTAATTATATCATGTCCACACACGCTACATGTAACCAGTTATGAAGTGCAGAAACTGCATGTGGACCAATGAGAAGTAATGTCCTTCCCGGGCTTAGTACCAGAGATCTACTTCTTGGCCTCTAAGAGATGTCTGGCTGTTGTTCTAGCCCAGGGATGGGCAACTTCGGTCCTGAAGGGCCACTGTCCTGCATGGTTTAGCTCCAACCATGATTAAAGGAATTTTGGGTTTTCATGAGCTGTATGCCAAAATCATCAGTATTAAAACAATAAAAGACCTGAAATATTTCAGTTGGTGTGCAATGAATCTAAAATATATGAAAGTTTAATTTTTATCATTACATTATGGAAAATAATGAACTTTATCACAATATGCTAATTTTTTGAGAAGGACCTGTATACTGTCTAGCTCCAGGAAAGGTCTCCCTCCACACATCAACTAAATTATGTTCTTTAATTAATTCCTTTAAACTTTCAGCAGAAGAATGGTGAGGTTCATCATGATTCCTATCTAAACATGAATTAACCGTACAATTAAAATCACCACCAAGTACAACAATATTTCCCTGAGGACACTGTAGCAAAGCATCAGAAAGTGTTTTTAAAAAAGAGATGCGTTCTTGACCTACATTCGGTGCATACACATTAATAAAAGAAAAATGAGTATCACCAAAAACAATATCAACTCTCAGAATTCGACCAGGTATAATTTCAACCACAACTGGTTGTATACCAACACGTGAAGAAAAAAGGATGGCAACACCAGCACTAACATTTGTGCCATGACTTAATAAAATACTACCTTTCCAATCACTAATCCATTGTGCTTGATTTTGCGGATCTGTATGTGTTTCTTGCAACAAAATAACATCTGCCTGTTTTAACCGCAAATAATCAAACAAAGTAACTCTCTTCTTTATGCACCGACAACCATTAACATGAAAGGTTCCAATGTTTAAGGTTGTCATGACAAAAAATAAAAGAATGCCATGAAGAAAATACATCACTTTAAATATACAAGACCACATTACTGTTTTTTATGACATGTGATTAGTCTTTTTTTAACAGCACTAACATGTTTCTTTAATCTATATCTTTTAGGCTGATCAAGCTCTTCCAATGAAGCTTTTCTCATAGCCATGGCGCAAGAATCAACAAACAGCTGTAAATCAGAGAAATACTTCTCTAGTTTTGGTCTTCGCTGATTTAAAGTAACATTAAGAAAATCATTAATTTGCTGTACTGTATTAGCCTGACTTCGTCATACTCATATTCTAGGCAGAATGTGAGTCTGATACTGCTCCATTGCACTTGAATTATGGGGCGTGTCTTAACCGAACCAGTAAAAAAAAAAACTCTGCACTCAATTGGATAGACCTACAACCAATCAGAGCAACGCAGTAAGTGACGTATGTTGAGCGACGCATAGTTGTCAGCAGAGTTCAACTGCACACACGCACGCTGGAACTGGAAGAAGTAGGAAAGTAATGAGTGTAAACGATCTTTGTTCGTCTTTTAAAATTAATGCGCTGTCGATTTCTTTTATTACAGACGTGATAGCGGAATCTAAACATCTTACTTCTCCAGCTGCAGTCATCGTTGGTGAAAACCAATTCAATTTGATTGGCTCGGCCTTCTGGGAGCCGAGCATAATTACTCCACAATGGATGGAGTCCAGACCGAACCTCCCGTCCAAAAAATGTTGTGGGCGGGGTTCGGGCTGGCACCCAGGCTAGTACTGTATAATATGGTGGTTTCATTTGTAAGCTGCATTTTTTCTCTGCAGCACTTCCTTGGGAACTGACATCAGTAAAATCATCCACAATATCAGATTCCTCACTGTCATAACTCTTATCCATAGACTGAGCCTCACCTCTTTCAGAAAGCTGATCCACATCATCCTGTGACAGATCAAAAGGTGCTTGAGAGTCTCGAAACACTCCAACTCCCACAAGCTCACCTGGCTCTCTAGGGAGTGAGTCATCGTTTCCCGCAGCAACGGTCTCAAATCCACCGCTCCCCGCACTGTGAACATTTGCACATTCGTTAACGTTCACTGAACACTTTGCCTCATTCTCAGCATGACTGATTACTGCGTCCTCTTTCGGAATTTCATCATCCTTTGACAATGAATCCAATTCAGCCCGCTGATCAGTTTGATCACTGCCATCTTGATTATCATTTACAGGAGCCACTTGCAGTTGCACAGTAGGTGTTTCAGGCTCAGTCTCATTTCGTTCAGCCACCTTATTATTAGTAGTACATTTCAATTCGGTATGTCCGTAGACCCCACAAGAGAAGCATTTCATTGATTCCGTGCTGATAAAAATTAAATAATCTTTACCTGCCAAAGTCAATTTCGCCGACACGTCTAAGTGTTGAAATTCAGCATTTAAAATCATAGCGGTTTGATGTCTAAATGACATCACATGTTTTAAATCTGGATTTTTTACACCAAGAGGGATCATTTTAATCGGCATCATGATTTTACCATATCGGCTAAGTAATCGCTCAAGTGAATCATTTGAAATGAACGGAGGTACATTGGAAAGAGTTACCTTCTTTGAAGGGCTCGACAGCGGCAAAACAGGCAAAAAAACGTCACCAACAGAAAAGCCAACTTCCACTAAATGGTGAACCATAGACTCTTCCCTCACGAACACAACAACAGCTTTATTCATTCTAGATGCTGACAAAATGTTTCGAGCACCTATTTCGCTACTAATAGCCTTCAAACAGTCTTCAACAGTGATTGATTCGTCCGGTAAACATTTCAAACCATGCCGGGCTGTTAAGGTAGCAAACCCATCAGAATCTGACGGCATTTTCATAATCCCCAACTAATTACAAATAACAGTAAACTAAACAACACTAACTTTTCAAAATAATTGAAAGAATGAATGAAAACTCACTCAAACAAGCCGCCACTCGCTCAAGCACTCACGCAATCCTCCCCAATCGCTCCGCACATGCGCAAACACACAGAGAGAGAGAGAGAGAGAGATCGCCTGATCAAGTGTATTACCTGCATCTATTTCTTATTTATTTACACACTCGTGCTGTCAAACTGTTCTGTAAACGCAATATCACACTCGTAGCCGTGCGATATGGTTGTATATCAGCACGCTGTGATTACCTATGGCCTGCTGATATACAGCCATATCGCATGGCTATGAGTGTGATATTGCTCATGTATCTATTTTCAATGCTATGGCCTTTGTGTAGATATTTAAAGATGGCCATCTTTTAAGCATGACTGTGTGGATTTATATGAAACACTTTACAATAAGAGTCCATTGTGACGAGCAGGGCGGGCGAGAGCCGTGAGGGAACGGCGCGAGGCCGGTGACGCGAGTGTTAATGATCGTCACCTGTGAGGCGCACCGGCCTTGAGTCCCTCACGGAGGAGCTCCGGGAGCATAAAAGGAGGAGCGACGACAGTGAAGGACGAGAGAGGACCAGGCCTGGACTTTCTTTTATGTTTTATTAAGTTTGTGTGCCCGGCAGACGTCCGGGCACACAAACTTTCGTTTTGTATTTATTTATTTTGAATTAAAGTTTTGTTCAACATTCGCCGGTTCCCGCCTCCTTCTTCCCATATTTACGAACTGTGTTACATTGGTGCCGAAACCCGGGAGGAAGGAGGGACATGCTGTCTGAGAGCCCCACGCTGCTGAGGGGGATCGCGGTGCTGCGGAGTTCGGGCAGCGCGGGAGTGGGAAGACCGCGAGAGGCTGCCCGAGGCGGTGGTACTGGAGCCTTGTGAAAGGTGGGACGGAGACCTGGGGCCAGTTGCATAAACTTAGTCACTATATTAAGACTGTGTCTTAAAAACTAGTTTGACCAACTTGCTGTTAACCAAGGGGTAATCAATGTTATTTTTCCAATTCCAATTACACCAATCTACCTTTTTATGTAACAGACTTTAAAAAATTAGGACCACTCTTCAAGAAAAAAAATAGTGACTTAACTTTTAAGACTAGACTAAATGGTTTATGCAACCGGCCCCCGGATGCCGTGCTCCTGGGACGAGGTGGGGTGGCTGCCGTCCTGGAGGGAGCGGAGGAGTCGCCGCCGTCCGCCGTGGGCCGGAGCCTGCTGCCGTCCGCCATGAAGGGGAGGAGCAGGGGACGGGGACTCGCTGCCGGCTGCCCTCAACCGGAGGAGCCATCGCCGGCCGCCAGGAGGCGGTCGAGGATCGGGCCGTCCACCGAGCGTCCAGGGCCATCGCATGGCACCGCGAGGAAGAGCCTCTCGGCAGGCTGAGGACCGAGCGGCAGTGTGTCTGGGAACCGGACCCAGAATTTTTTTTTTTCCTCTCTCCCCTCTCTCGTTGTGTCGCTCCCCTTGCTTCCGTCTCCTTTCTCTCGTCTCGTCTGTCCTTACCCCCAGGTGCTGCGGCCGCCGAGACAGGCCCCGGGGGGGAGTAGAGCGCAGTCTCG
>RJVU01061675.1:5560967-5601175 GCA_003731715.1 Anabarilius grahami | reverse complement strand
CTCGTTCTGTCGCTCCCCTTGCTTCCGTCTCCTTTCTCTCGTCTCGTCTGTCCTTACCCCCAGGTGCTGCGGCCGCCGAGACAGGCCCCGGGGGGGAGTCGAGCGCAGTCTCGGGAGTACCCCCCGGCCTGCGAGGGGCCATGGGGGTATGTGACGAGCAGGGCGGGCAAGAGCCGTGAGGGAACGGCGCGAGGCCGGTGACGCGAGTGTTAATGATCGTCACCTGTGAGGCGCACCGGCCTTGAGTCCCTCACGGAGGAGCTCCGGGAGCATAAAAGGAGGAGCGACGACAGTGAAGGACGAGAGAGGACCAGGCCTGGACTTTATTTTATGTTTTATTAAGTTTGTGTGGCCGGCAGACGTCCGCGAGGGTCTGCCGGCATTACTTTCGTTTTGTATTTATTTATTTTGAATTAAAGTTCCATATTTACGAACTGCGTTACATCCATCTATATCATTAAAGTTAATAAATGCTGTAGAAATGCTGTTGTTCATTGTAAGATAATTAATTTCAACATTTACTAATACAGTTTAAAATTTTTAATTTGTTTCTGTTGACATTAGTTAAAACACTATGAACTAACATGAATGATCAAGTATAATTAATATTTAATATTAATATTTAGATTCATATAATTTAATTTAACAATAACATTTTTAGTGGTTTAGCACTGTTTTTTATTTTTGTAATAAAGTTCAGCACTAGTTTACTTTAATTTTAAAAACTAACAGTTGGTTAATCGGTCATCTGCCAGTGTGGTCCAACCTAGTAATCGTTAACGGTAAAATCCACTATCGTCGACCTCTAATTGTCACCCAATTACTTAATTAACTTAACTTTACCAACAACGTAACTTTAACACTGCTTCAGTGTTCATTTTAACACTCTTGAGTGTAGACTTAATTTACAACAAGGGTTTTTGCTGTGAATATTTCTCCTGATTATGCCCAGATTATTTTGGTTCAATACATATTCACACAAGGGGAGATGCAAACCTACATTCATTATTTTATAAATTTTCTGTTCTTTCTTCTACAGTCTATACAGCATGTTCCATGTAATCTGTAAATTGTTTATAATCCTGTGGTGTCTGATGTTTTTAAACAGGAAAAATTGAAGAAGATGAAAAACAGAGACAGCAAGAGGAGGAAAGAAGACGCCTGGAACGTTTGGAACGTGAGCAAAGGATTCAACAGGAGCTAGACAGAGAGAGTGAATCATCTAGACACAAGCTTTCTCGAGCAACTGAGCGGCTTCGTCAAAAACAGAGCTTTAGAGGTCACGAGCAACATCATCAACGCACACAAGTTCTCCATCAGCAAATAGAAGATGACGCTGCTGCGATCGAGAGGGACGAGGTATGACTTTAATTTGGATTGAGCAACATAGCTGTATATATAGCATGTTGTAACAACTTTTTACTGAGATCCATTTTTGTTTTGCACATTTATGTAGGTTAATGATGTTGAAGAAAAATTCAAAGACCTTTTGTTAAAGTACCAGATTACAGAAGATAAAGAGGTACAGCACTACCAGATTTGGGACAGGATTAAGACACTCCAGAATGAACTTGCAGTTCAATATTGTAGAAAAAACAACCTTTCAGCAGGGTCTCAGTTTACTTTTGATCAAGCTATAGGATATAACGAACTGTCTCTTACAGAGAAGCTCACAGTTCTCGAAGCATCTCTACAGTTCATTCTGCACAGTAGCACTGCAGATGATGAAGATGATGGGGATCAGCCACTTGGCTGGGAGAAGTACAACTTTCTTTTGGGTTTGGTGGAGCATCTTCATGCCACAAATCCAACTTTGGCTGAACACATTTTATTAAATATACTTAACATGATCTCAGAGCTTTCACCAAAAAGTAGGGAGATTTTGGGTCAAATATTGTTCAACAGAATCTGGACACCAACAGAAATAATGCTCTTGATTTGCAAAAGTCCAGCTATCAAATGTGATCAACTCGATTCAGTTCTCCACACAGCACAAACCTACCACCTGGACTGCATCCTTGTTCTCTCTGCTCTTACAAATGAAAACCCTTTAATGTTTCTTCAAGAACAAATCAAAAACAACAAGGAAAAAGACGCTGATACAATTGTGAAGGAACTTCGTGAAGCAAACTGCCCAGAGAAAGTCTTGGTGCTGTTGAAGGATGTGCTTAGATACATGGAGTCAGAACTCCCAAAATATCAATTGGTGGACCTTAACAAAGAAAAAATCGATGATTTGAAACAGAAAATAACTTCTCTTAATCTTACAAACCCAGATAGTAACATTCTGAAAGAAGTATTAATTGGAATGTCAATAGCAGTGCAAGACTGCTCAACCATCACCACAAAAGACAACACAATTCAAGGCTATTTTCCAAGATGTACACAACTAGCATCATTGCTTTTGCTCATCCTGGCACAGCTGACAGATAAAGGATGTCTTCTAGAGATTGGCACAGGTGAGGGCAAGTCCTGTATCTTAGCCATGTTTGCAACAATTCTGGCCATTCGTGGAACAAAAGTGGACATTGTGACAAGCTCTCCACTTCTTGCCCAACGAGACCAAGAAGAGTGGAAAAAGTTTTTTGAAATGTTTGGTGTCACCTCGTCTGTAGTACCTCCACGTTTCTCAAGCAACTTTACACCAGACGAACGAGAGGAACATGTTAAAGATGCTTACAGGCAACAAATAGTATATGGCACAGTGGGAGCCTTTGCAGCAGACATACTTAAACAGGAATTTGAGAAGAGGACTACTCGTGGTACAAGGCCATTTGAGCTTGTAATAGTGGATGAAGTGGACTACATGACCTTGGACAATGGAGTTCAAGTAACATTCTTGTCCCATGAATCTAGTGGATTTAGGCATGTGGAGCAAGTGCTTTCCAACATATGGGCCATGATATCTACTTGTCAACCGATTGAAATGCTTGAAACAGGGGAGATAAAATGGGCAACAAGGATACAGTACTTTCATAAAGCTGTAACAGCAGCCGTTATGGGGCTGGAAACATCAGACAGCTTTTCAGCAAATGAGATCTTGTTGCCTGGAGTGACTTTGGGGTTCTACACCCAGGAGGATATTGATATGTTACAGCAAGCTGAGACAAAAAAAGAAAAGGATGATGGGAATGAGGACAAAATGTCCAAAGCATTATCTGAAGTCATGAAGAAACTTGGAGTTTCACAACAGTACGATCTTGTGAGTATATTTGAGGAGGTCTTGGAAAACAGTGCAGTGTTTAAGTGCTATTCTTTAGAGAACAAGAAGGCCAAATGTTTTCAAGATCAGGAAAAAAAAGGTGACCTTAATGTTGAAATTCTACTGCTGGAAGGAGGACTAGCATGTGAAATCATGTCTGAGAAATCGCTCATTGATGCAACTGTAAGCACAATAAAGTCATCTATTAAGTACTCTAATAACCTTCAAACAGCGAAAGAATCCAACAACTTCATTGTCGTTCCTGTTTTCTTGAAAAGTTATGTTGAGAATCAGTTACCAGTTTTTGTTGAGAATGCACTAAGGGCTGTTGAGATGTCACGGGGCCGGGAATACATGATTGACACCTCAGCGGCTGCTGAGAGAGACGTTGCCGACAGTCATGACAGAGACAAGTATAATGCGATAATTCCAGTGGACTTCAAAGCAAGCGGTGTGCTAGAGAAAAACAAGAAGTGGGGGAATGGTCTGCAACAATTCTTGGAGTTCAAGCACCAACTTGCAATTTCACCAATATCCAACGTGACAAATTACATGTCAAATTTCCATTATTTTAAAAGGTACCTCAGTGGGAGTGGCATATTTGGTGTTTCTGGTACATTAGGAGGTAAGGCAGATTGGGACTTTCTGGCAAAACATTATAAAGCGAAGAGCTACACTGTACCTGCACATCGCCATAAAAGGGTGGTGGAGCTTCCTGTCATCCAGGCGAAAGGTGGGAATGACCAATGGATCCAGACTATTTGCGAAACTTCATGGAAAGTAGCAGAAAGAGGACAAGTTGTCTTGGTAATTTGTGAAGATGTTAAAACAGCAGATGAACTACATAAGAAAATACAAGGCGGTGGCAGAGTTAAGGCAGAACAGATTACTCTGTACACAATCAGTGAGAAGCACAACATTGAAAGAGAGAACTTCTGTGCAGGCAGAATCATCATTGCTACAAATCTCGGAGGACGGGGGACAGACATAAAGGTCGATGAAAGTGTGAATAAGTGTGGTGGTCTTTTTGTTCTACTTACTCACTTTCCACCCAACCGAAGAGTCGAGAAACAAATATTTGGTCGTACGTCTCGAAAAGGCAATCCTGGCATGGTCCAGATGATTGTCAGTTGTGATCATCTCGCACCCGCTTACCAAGATCAGTCTGTGGAAATCATGCGTCAGCTAAGAGAGGATTACGAAATTAAACGAATCCATGATATGGAAAGTGATGAGCTGGTTGAAATAAACCTAAAGGAAAATCTGTTCTCCACATTTTGCACATTGCTGAAGGACTTTGATGGGCATTACACAGAGCAAGAAAAACTGAACCCCATGCGAATGCAATTCGAGAATATTCCTGATTGCTTTAAACATTATCAGAATAGGTTTGATTATCAGCCAGCCATCAACGCTCTGAAAGAATCTTGGGCCTCGTGGTTGACCCTTCACGAGGATGACATCAATAGGCATGATGACTTCAGACAACTTGAAGCAGACCTTATCAGGACAATAAACGAAACAAGTGGAAAGCTTCTACAAGGAGAATGTGATAATTTCTATGATCATGTCAAACAGGCAATTGTAAGAACTGATTTACACTGCCGTGACAAATCCAACAATGCCTTTGGCGCTGAATCCTATTGGCAAAAAGTTGCTAACTCTGATCCACACTACAAGGCTGTGGCACTCTATAACCAGGCGTACATCACCATCAACCTCGGTAAGGGAAACTATAAAGCAGATGCTATGAAACTGCTGAATGATGCGAAGCAATCAATTGACGCCTATGTCTCAGAAGTCTCAAACACAATGGTCTCATGTAACTTATCAGTCACTGGTAACAAAGATCAGAGCACAGACAAAAACAACAACTTTCAGAGTCAAATGGAGGCCAGAATGAACATCTTTAAGTCTTGGATGACGTACATTGATAATGCATTGAATAAGCTTAAAGAGCTGGAGAAAAGCAACAGTGATGCCATTACAGAGGACTGTTCAGTCTATGTGCTGTCTGAAGAAAAGGACTTCATCATCACTAATGAGCTGAGATCATTATACGACTACGGCCTGGGGGTTGTTTTTGAGGTGAAAAAGAAGCCCAAGTTTTGCATAGATGCTTTGATATGTTTCATACTTGGGGTGATACAGGTTCTTGCTGGGATTCTTATTTGCGCGCTGACACTTGGAACAGCCAGCCAGTTCGGAATGGGCCTGATTTCAGAAGGAGTTTCTGACATGATCAGTGGAATAGAGGGGATGATTAAAGGCACATTTGATTGGGTGTCATGGGCAATATCTAAGAGTATCAGCATCGGCCTTGCTTTGCTAACAGCTGGCTTTAGCGTTATCAAGAAAGCAGTTACTGCAGTGTATAAAGTGACAAAAAGTCTCCTCAATGGTACAAAGTCTTTCTCTTCTGTTGCGAATGAATTCATCAAGTCAGGAAAGGCAATGTTTACTTCATTCAAAGGAAGCGTTAAGTCTGGTTTATCAACCCTCGGTAAAGAATCTTTTAAGTCTACAATGAAAAACATGACATCTTCAGCAGTGGTCAAACAGAACTTCAAAATTGCAACTATATATGCAGTTCAGGAAATTGGGAAAAAGTCTGTGCTCACTGCCATGAACTACGCAATCGATGCAGCACTCCAGGAAGTCTTTAAGAAGATTTTACAAAGCAGTTTTGAGAATGATGTTACTTCATCAGTGAAGCAAAGCAGTAAACTGGATCAGACTCTGGTTGAATTCATCAGCTCAGGCATTCCGAAAGTTGCCTTGAAAAAAGAGAATTTCAAGATTGACCAGAATTATGAGAAGCAAATAAAAAAATCAGTCGGTCTGCTCTCCGAAGAGATAATTCCTTACCTCATACTGGATTGTACCAAGGCACGGGAAGTTATCAGCAGACTCTCTGAGGTGTGTGAAGCTGCAACAGAGCTTATGAATAAAGCGAAACTGTCAGGTGTGCTTGAAACGGCAAAGCTGGTTCTGAAAGTAGCTGAGAACACAACAAATCTCTGTCAAATATTAGGTGCCGTACCAACAAAAGAGATAATAGACCAGAAATTTGTTCCTGAATTACTGGAGAGCATCAGTGAGCTTCAGAAAGATATGACAAAGTATGACCAAGATGGAAGGCACAGTTTACCTGATGTACAACGCCTTAAAGGAGAACTTCTACAGATTATCTCTAAGAAAGTTTCTGAGCAATTCATCAGTTCCTGTTCTGAACATATGACTTCTTTAATGACCAACACATTTAAGAGTCAGCTGAACACTGCTGCAGGACAGGCGTTGGACAAGGTCATGCACAGACATAAAACTCAGAGTTTCTTTGATGACCAGAGAGAAAAACACAACAAGAAATCTACGAGCCACAAGGAAGTGGAACAGCTGTCAAATGAGGACAAAACAAAGCTAATGCAGTATACTGAAGAAATGTGCAAAGCCAATCAGCCTGCTTCAGCCCTCGATGTGTATGTTCTCACAAAAAGTAACCTGCTGAACGGAAAAGGGATTCAACTCACTGTCGTTGATGAAAATGGAAAACAGTTCACTGAGGAACGTTACCCAGGAACCACCAAATCAGCAGGCGATATAAAACTGAGATTAACTAAATCTGCAAAAGCCACACCTACATCACAGTAAGACTAATCACTCGAGCATTACACAGTTCGCATATAGAAATTTCAATGTTAATGCTTATGAACTTTGTGTACTGAATGTAGTTCATTTTATTTTTTAAAACAGAGCTGATGCACAGATGTACAGCGGCCATTTTGACATTGTAAAGGATGATGGCAGGATAATCAGCGTTAACTCGGATCGTCAGATTGCTCTTTATGATGCTGTAACTCAAGCAACTGGCAGCAAGACAGAAGACCCAAAGAAGGAAGCATTAATTCTACGTGAGAAAGTGAAAAATGAGGTGAGTACACAATTTAAGGCTCTGATTCCTTCATGGAACAACTTGTGCACATCCTGAGTGGAAAAGCCAGATTTTAGTTGTAGATCTGCTCATATTTACTGATGTACTGAAATCACTGTCTGTCGTAGACAGACAGACAGATTGATAACTTTATTCATCCCAGAGAGAAATTCACAAAGAATTGACCCAAGCGCTCTGGAATAGTCTCCAGGCTTACCACAACCCTGTGTATGATAAGCGGTACAGAAAATGGATGGATGAAAATCCCATTCCTGGTGAATCAGTGTACAGTGTTACTCAATCCTGATTATCTCTCATTACATGTCCAGGTGACTCTTTAATCTCACACTCTTAATTTCTCATTAGATCCAGAAAAACTTTGAATCGTACACACCCCTGCTTATTCTCCAGAGAGGATACGACTTCAGCCAAAAAAACCCTAGGAAATATGACATAACTGGAGGAAGTAAAAAGGAGACCAATGTTGCACTGCAGGAATACTTACAGAGTGTTAGATTCATCAAAAGTGACAAACGGATCCTTATCAAAATGTACCATCTAGGATTTGTTGGTGAATATAACAGGTAAAGAATCTGATTGCTGAAAGTGATTTCTGTTATTTATTCACAACACAACAATACATAGGTCCATGGAAATAAGAAAGAAAGCGGATTAACCTGATATTGTTATATAAAAATAGTTGTAATTTAGGTATTCAAAATTAGTATAGATAACCAGGTGTGTCATTTGTACATTCCATACATAAACAGAATCTAGACGAAGATCAAGTACTCACCTGAGCTCTAAATTAGCTTACTAGTTTAAATAAACAGATTTCATGCTAATTTCATTAAGTGATTAATTCTCATTCTCTCTGGACAGTGTTCAAAGTGCTCGAAAGTCCAGTAAGAACAACACAGGAACGCTCAACACAAGCCATATTCCACCGAAGGACTCCATCAGACTGGCTCAGACGGTCACAGAAGACCCAAACTCAGGGAGCGAGATTAAAAATAAAAACCCGGAGCTTTATAAACTGGTCAGCAGCATAAAGACTGACAATAATGGATTGAACCTGATTGCCATGGAGGTTCTGGGACAAGATCACAGACAAGCTTTGACTACAGGCCCAAGCAGCCGCTCACAGATGGCCAGGTAACTGTTAACGGTTAAGTTTGAAATCCTCATGCATGAACATTATACAGAATTCCAATTAACATGCAGGAATTTGGAGTAGTATTAAACGTTGAACATTTTAGGTAAAGGATTACAAATGTAATCAAGCAGCTGATTATTTCATAAAAACTAAGAAAAATTGTAAATCTGCTTTTAACATTTCTCTTTTTTTACAGGAAACTCCTAGCAGACACCATGATTAGTGGAGACGTGGAGCTTCTGCTGAAACGCTGCATGATTCTGCATCACCCGCGCACCTCACAAAAGCTCAGAGAAGCTCTTGGTAAGAAACTCCTCTGTGTTAATCCTGCACAACACATGCATGATCTACCCTCCAGCAGATACTGTGATTGGTCAGGCTGTTTTCAGTAGACACGATAATGGAGCGGTTTATATAGTGAAAATGTAATCTTACTAATCAGTTAGATTAGAGAGATTAAAGAGTTTTTGATACAGTAGAATAAAATAGCAGTCTCTAAAGCTTTCGTGAAACATTACAGAAGTCAATGTGTCAGTTCACAATGAACATGAGATTAAATACAACACAAGACTTTAAATACAACACAAGATATTAAATGCAAAGCATAAAACAACTGATAGTCTAAGAGTAAAAGAACTGTCATGTTGCTGCACTTAATAACATTCTTGTGTGTAATTCCAGGTGAAAGCATTCAGTCTCAGAGTCACATTTTGTCCGATGAAGACATACAAGGCTACTACAAAGCAGGATACCGAAACCTGGTGTCGGGGTACAGCCGCATGGGAATCCTGGATCAGAAGCAGCGTGAGCGTCTGGATGCGTGGGTGACTCAGGACCAGCATGAAGACACCAGCACTGCGGAGTACAGCCAGCTTCTGCAGGGATTAAAATAAAAATGTCTAATGTTCATGAACACGTTTTCTTCAGAGCTTAATGATAAATATGATGATGGTAAGGAAGATGATAATAAGTAGTAGTACAAAAAGTAGGAAATTATTAATCTCTGCCATTGAAATCTCATTCATTGCAAAAAAAAAAAAATAGCAAGTTAAGTTGTCTTGTTCTATGGGTAAATCATTTTTTAAGCATTTCTTTTTAGAAAGTAGCAATAGAATAAGAGCATTTAAACTCAAAATCAGTAAAAATGTCTAGAACTATTGTGTACTATTAAAAAAATTATTTTCAGTTTGCATGATGATAATGTTGTAATGTGTGTGTTTGGGGTTTAAATATGTAGAGGGTTAAAATATTACAGGGTTATTTCACAAAACATGAATTGTATTCCAAATATAAGAATGGTGTTGGGTTGTGATTAAATGTTGGAAATTTATAACACATAAAGCAAATTTTCAGCTTCTTTTCAGTAGACTGATGAACACATTACAGCTCAGAACAGGAGCATGCCCAATTTCAAGCTTCTCCCTGATTAAAACTAAAAACAGACTGTGAAATAATTTTACTTTAAACTGTGTGCTGAATTTATAATCTCATCATTTTTCATAATCAGTTATATGAGTTTCTGAACATTTATATTTTACATGTGTATTGCAAAATGTTTTGTTACTAATCTGCATAATGCTGGATTTCTGAAATATTTGCCAATAAAATTTCAATGTTTTATTTTTGTGTCATTTTTATTCTTTTTCAACAAAAATATCTTAATTTGTGTTCATTCAACAATGACACACCGCTGTGCTCAGACACACACAACAGTTTTACTGTTCTACTGTACTTTTCTCGATGGCGAAACTGTCCAAAAACACACAATATTGCTTCTGAAATGCAACACAGTATTAACTCCTTGTTTGAATAAAATAAATTTCACATTTGCAATTGTGCAGATATTCTGTAAAAAATACCAATCTTTCTTGTGCGATATTGGTAAACTATATCATATGATATAAATATTTAAATAAGACAAAAACCCCTAGAAGGGTAATTTTTGTCCTCATATCTTGAACGTTAGTGGCTTTTTAAAGGTGCCCTAGATTCAAAAATTTAATTTACCTCGGCATAGTTAAATAACAAGAGTTCAGTACATGGAAATGACATACAGTGAGTCTCAAACTCCATTGTTTCCTCCTTCTTATATAAATCTCATTTGTTTAAACGACCTCCGAAGAACAGGCGAATCTCAACATAACACCGGCAGTTACGTAACAGTCAGGATCATTAATATGTACGCCCCCAATATTTGCATATGCCAGCGCATGTTCAAGGGATTACACAAGCCAGTATTAACGTCTGGATCTGTGCACAGCTGAATCATCAGACTAGGTAAGCAAGCAAGAACAACAGCGAAAAATGGCAGATGGAGCAATAATAACTGACATGATCCATGATATCATGATATTTTTAGTGATATTTGTAAATTGTCTTTCTAAATGTTTCGTTAGCATGTTGCTAATGTACTGTTAAATGTGGTTAAAGTTACCATCGTTTATTACTGTATTCACGGAGACAAGAGCGTCGCTATTTTCATTTTTAAACTCTTGCAGTCTGTATAATTAATAAACACAACTTCATTCTTTATAAATCTCTCCAACAGTGTAGCATTAGCCGTTAGCCACGGAGCACAGCCTCAAATTCACTCAGAATAAAACGTTAACATCCAAATAAATACTTTACTCACATAATTCGAAGCATGCATGACGAACATCTTGTAAAGATCCATTTGAGGGTTATATTAGCTGTGTGAACTTTATAAATGCGCTGTAATATAGTCGAGAGCTTGTTTGGCAGGGAGTACGCGATTTAAAGGGGCGGCAATAAATCAGTGCATTGTTAATGATGCCCCAAAACAGGCAGTTAAAAAACTTTATTTAAAAAAATCTATGGGGTATTTTGAGCTGAAACTTCACAGACACATTCAGGAGACACCTTAGACTTATATTACATCTTGTGAAAAAGCATTCTTGGGCACCTTTAACTGTACTCCTAACAAGCTTTATTCCAATAAGCTAAATCGAGAGAAATAATAATAATACAAGAAAATGCACTGCAATATGGGCAAACTGGTTTCATTATAATAATTACATTGAAAAATGGGCTACATTAAAGGATTAGTCCACTTTTAAATACATTTTTCCTGATAAAATTACTCACCCCCATGTCATCCAAGATGTTCATTGGTTTCTTTTGTCAGTCGAAAAGAAATTAAGGTTTTTGATGAAAACATTCCAGGATTATTCTCCATATAGTGGATTTCAACAGGTTGAAGGTCCAAATTGCAGTTTCAGTGCAGCTTCAAGGGCTTTAAACGATACCAGATGAGGAATAAGAGTCTTATCTAGCGAATCGATCGGTCATTTTCGAAAAAAATACAACTGTTTATGCTTTATAAACAAAATATCGCCTTGAACGTACTTTCCGCTTCCGCATTCTTCATAACGCTTACGCTGAATGTCCTACGCCTTCCCTATTCTACTTATGGAAAAAAACTTAACTGGCGCCGCGTTCGTTCCGTAAGTTGAATAGGGAAGGCTTCTGTAATGGGCCTATCCAAAATTAGGCTAAACAGGGTAGGGCCTATTAAGGAGTGTCCTACAGTTCAGTCCTTCAGTTTCTCCAAAGTCTCCGGACTTCTTTTCTTTGGCTGCTCTCTGAAGGCCATTGGACTTTGAGAGGAAGCTCAGTTTTTCTTGTGACTCTTTCTGCTTTATCATCAGCAGACTTCAGAATGACCCTCATTTTCTCCTCTTGTTTCTTCTCTTTTGATTTTATCTCTGCCATTAGTCCTTTCCTCTTCTGCTCATCTTGCTCTTTTGGTCATCAAAATACAGAGCCGATCCTCCATATATGTCGTGTAGGGCCCCCTAACCACCAGGGGGCCCTCTTGCTCATCAATACACAAAAGACCTGTATACTAAAACATTCAGGAATTACAACCATTCAGTTTAGATCAACCATTCAAGTCTACATTAAAAAGAGTTTTGAAAGTAAACAAAATGAATAATAAAACATCAACACATTTTCTTACAGCAAATGATCTCAGAAAGATGAACTCAAACACAATTTCACAATATTTTTCTTGTGTGTTTGCCACTTTAGAATGAATCTTAAAAAATACTTTCAGAAAACGCATTAATATAATGTGAAGAAATAATTCTTTATTTGTGTATTTGTGTAAATGCAGAGGTTTCTGTGGAGTTCAGCAGTTGTGAATTGTGTCTGTGTTGTTCACTCATTAGTGAGCGATTTGAATCACTACATAGGCAGCAACTCACACAAATGGCCCTTGACATTACAAACTTGACTTACTTTTGATTGAATCAAAAAAATCTGTGAAATATTGCATTTTTAATCGGACGGAACCTTTTAGCAATCATTTTTGGTTTTGAATTAACATTTATACTTGAAAAATTGTATTGCTTCTTTTACTTATACTGATTCTTGAAAGATACATTTTTACACAATTTATATATATTTTTAGACTCAAATTAACTTTATATGTCCACATTTTTAATATTGCTAAAAACACTTTTTCAGTTCCGGCACATGCATGAACTCTGCTTTATGAACTTTCTTTTTTTAACATGTTTGTTTTTATCATATTTGTCACTATTTTTATACACTGATTAGCCTATCTGGTAAAAAAAAGAGTAAATTTCTAGACACTTTGTGATTGTAGACAGCAGTGTGAATGGGACTTTTATTTTGGACTGGCGACATGACGTCACAATGCTGCGCCGCGCTCCTGCATCTGTTGTGATTCGGCTGAAGAAAGGTTTGTTTAAAGAATTTGCTTAAATCGTTAGAGACCTTGACAATCTCAGTTATTTATTAGTTAGTTGTATTAACTAACGTTACTTATTTACTGTTGAATATAATTGTAATGGTATATTTTGACACGAATTCGGTCACTCGCTAATAGTGATGGAGAAACTGAGCTTTTCTAAGCTCCGAGTCAATTGAATCAAATACTTTCAAAATGATTCAGTGATTCTTAGCCTCGTGCTGCTCAAACAGTGTAAATGAACGAGAACAACAAACACTAACATGTATAATGACAACTTATACAAACCAACTGCTAATATTTACACGAAAATGTAATCATTTAAATGTAATTATTCATTATATACCAAAATGTAGATCATAAATAGCTAAACATAAAGTGTCTGTTAAGTTTGTGTTCTTTTATTAATTTTCAGAGTTTTTTTTTTTAGCTAATCAGGTCATTTAAGTCCATTAACTCTTACTCTGACTGACTCTCTCACCAGTGCACTGAACTAGAGCTGATTGAGACGCACCCAGAGATTTATTTTGAATTTATTTTTCTTTCTGTTAATTGTGTCAAACACACAGAAAAACTCCCGGAGAAGCGACTGAGATCCACATGACGCACTATTGTAAAGATGGCGTTTATTAAAGAGGAGAATGAAGACATGAAGATGGCGTTTATTAAAGAGGAGAGTGAAGATATGAAGATTGAAGAAACATTCATAGAGAAACATGAATATACTGAGGAACAAACAGGTTGGTTTCATTCTCAAAGCCAGAGGTGGATTAAGGTCTACACAGGCCCCTAGAATCAGGAATTTCTAGAGGTCCCCCACCCCTACAAATCACATACAATATCCTGGAAAGCGAGGGAGCGAGAGAGAAAGCCTGTTTCCACCCGGTATTAAGATTCGTTTTTGGTGATCCAATCACAAGTGGTCAGCCAGGACGCCTTACCATTACAATCTCTGGCTTTCAATAAAGGAAAACAGAAATAAGTAATGCTATATAAGGGGATTTTATGGTACTGCTGCATAGATGGCTGTATTGCTTGCAGACATAATAATTTAATTGTATTAGGTTTGCCTTTGGATATAGCCTATATTTAGACATTATTAGAGACTACCTTTTGTCAAAGTTGAGATTGTTTTTGTTAATTTGTTTAATTTGAATTTTACACTGTGCAACAAATACTGTCCAACAGTATGAATGAATTTGTAATTCTAATCGAAATATCAATAAACCGCAGTTCTGCTATAAAAAAAATAAATAAAAAAAATACAGAAAGATTTTTAAAAACACGGTTGAAAGGATCCCAGGATTGAGGATCGAGGATAAAATTATTGTTCATGGCAACAAAGTAGGCTACTATTTTGTTTTGCTTGGATAAAGCCTAAAACCTAAAATAAAGCCTTGAAATAGGCCTAATGGAATATGTAATAATTAATAAATTTATCTGAAATGTAAATGATTTAAAGGTGCCCGAGAACGTTCTTTCACAAGATGTAATATAAGTCTAAGGTGTTTCCTGAATGTGTCTGTGAAGTTTCAGCTGAAAATACCCCATCGATTTTTTTTATTCATTTTTTTAACTTAATTTTGGGGCATCATTAAATATGCACCGATTCAGGCTGCGGCCCCTTTAAATCTTGCGCTCCACGTCCATCGAGATCGCGACTGCCTTAAACAGCTATAAACAAAGTTCACACAGCTAATATAACCCTCAAAATGGATCTTTACAAAGTGTTCGTCATGCAGCATGTCTAATCGCTTAAGTATGGTATTTATTTGGATGTTTACATTTGATTCTGAATGAGTTTGATAGTGCTTCGTGGCTAAAGTTAACATTACACACTGTTGGAGAGATTTATAAAGAATGAAGTTGTGTTTATTAATTATACAGTCTGCAAGTGTTTAATAATGAAAAAACGACAGTTTTGTCTCCGTGAATACAGTTATAAAAGATGGTAACTTTAACCACATTTAACAGTACATTAGCAACATGCTAATGAAACATTTAGAAAGACAGTTTACAAATATCACTAAAAATATCATGATATCATGTCAGTTATTATCGCTCCATCTGCCATTTTTTACTATTGTTCTTGCTTGCTTACCTAGTCTGATGATTCAGCTGTGCTGCTCCAGATGTTAATACTGGCTTGTCTAATGCCTTGGACATGAGCTGGCATATGCAAATATTGGGGGCATACATATTAATGATCCCGACTGTTACGTAACAGTCGGTGTTATGTTGAGATTCGCCTGTTCTTCGGAGGTCTTTTAAACAAATGAGATTTATATAAGAAGGAGGAAACAACAGTGTTTGAGATTCACTGTATGTCTTTTCCATGTACTGAACTCTTGTTATTCAACTATGCCAAGGTAAATTAAATTTTTAATTCTAGGGCACCTTTAATTCCTTTATTGCCTATGCATTAAAGGAACCACTCCACTTTAAAAAAAAAAAAATAGGCTCATTTCAGTTTTACCGTTTTTGAATCCATTCAGCCGATCTCCAGGTCTGGCGGTACCACTTTTAGCATAGCTTAGCATAGTTCATTGAATCTGATTAGACCGTTAGCATCTCGCTCAAAAATGACCAAAGAGTACCATGGGTGCAGCAGGCACAATGATATTACGCAGCGTCTCTCACAAATGTCTCCATGGTTGCAAGGCACGCTCCCTGTGCAAGCAGGCGGTCACAGACGGTGCGTAATATCATTGCTCCTGCTGCACTCATGGTACGGCAGCAAAGTTCCTTGATTATTACGCCGTAATGAGAGTATAGTTCCTAGTCATATCAGCCTAGAAAAATGCAACTTTTCATTTTCTGTCGGTCTTAGTACACGATGTAACTACGGAAGAATCAAGTTTTAAATAGGAAAAATATCGAAACTCTTTGGTCATTTTTGAGCGAGATGCTAATCCATCCAAAAAATCTGGATTATACTGATCCCATCAGAAGGGTGGATTTCAGGAACAAAAATCTAATAAAACTTTAAAACTGGTCAAAATTATACAACATATTTATCATGTAATATACAAACACAATTTTTTTATTTTGCTCTTGATCTGTTAAAGTAAGAAACTAGAGGTAGACATTAGGCTACATATTTAGTCTTTTGGTAACCTACTGTAAAGTAAAAAAGACTTGGTGTCATAAAATAATCCCCAAACAGCTGTAAACAAAACAAAACAAAAATATTATATTTGATTCAAAGTGTTTTTTATCACTGTTGAGCCTGTCAAAAGTTCTTTGCAAGTGAATGCAAAGTTTCTCGAGTCAACGCTACGTGGAACTTTTCTGAGAGATTGCAAAAGCATTGAACGCCCCCTCCCTCCCCCTGGTTTTTATTATTTACATGTCTAAATGTTTGTTGTCTGTTGCTTTGTGCCATTAAACTAGTGTTTATTTATATTTGTCTCTTTTTGCCTTAGACCTGATGGTGCTGAAAAAGGAGAGTGAAGTACTGAATGAAATGGAAGAGAAATATCAATATAAAAATCATCCTGATTTCATAACTGGAGAAAAAACTTTTAGTTGCTCACAAAAAAAGGCTAAAAAGACAGGAACTAGAAGTAATTTCACCTGCCAACAGTGTGGAAAGACTTTTAATCAAAAAGCAAGCCTCAACAGACACATGGGAGTTCATGCTGGAGAGAAGCCTTTCACATGCCAACAGTGTGGAAACAGATTCACCCTTAAAAAAAGCCTTAACAGGCACATGAAAATTCACACTGGAGAGAGCCTTTTCACCTGCCAACAATGTGGAATAAGTTTCACTCAAAAAGGAAGCCTTAAAGCCCACATGAGAATTCACAATGAGGAGAGTCCTTTCATCTGCCAACAGTGTGGAAACAGATTCACTCTAAAAAAAAGCCTTAACAGACACATGAAAATTCACACTGGAGAGAGCCTTTTCACCTGCCAACAATGTGGAATAAGTTTCACTCAAAAAGGAAGCCTTAAAGCCCACATGAGAATTCACAATGAGGAGAGTCCTTTCATCTGCCAACAGTGTGGAAACAGATTTGCCCTAAAAAAAAGCCTTAACAGGCACATGAAAATTCACACTGGAGAGAGCCTTTTCACCTGCCAACAATGTGGAATAAGTTTCACTCAAAAAGGAAGCCTTAAAGCCCACATGAGAATTCACACTGGGGAGAGTCCTTTCATCTGCCAACAGTGTGGAAACAGATTTGCCCTAAAAAAAAGCCTTAACAGACACATGAAAATTCACACTGGAGAGAGGCCTTTCACATGCCCTCAGTGTGGCAAGAGTTTCACTCAAAAAATTACCCTCAACAGACACATGAGCGTTCATGCTGGAGAGAAGCCTTTCGCCTGCCAACAGTGTGGAAGAAGTTTCAACCGAAAAGGAAACCTTAAATTCCACATGACAATTCACACTGAAGAGCCTTTCACCTGCCAACAATGTGGAATAAGTTTCACTCAAAAAGAAAGTTTTAACAGACACATTAGAATTCACACTAAAGAGAAGCCTTACACCTGCCAACAGTGTGGAAAGAGTTTTGATCAACATAAAAACTTTAAAGTCCACATGAGAATTCACTCTGGAGAGAAACCCTACACGTGCACTCAGTGTGGAAAGAGTTTCAATCAAAAACGAAACTTTAAAGACCACATGAAAATTCACACTGGTGATCAATCCTACACATGTCCTCAGTGTGGAAAGAGTTTCAATCAGAAACAACACTTTGTGCACCACATAAGTATTCACACCGGAGAGAAGCCTTTCACCTGCCAACAGTGTGGGAAAAGTTTCAACCGAAAAGGAATACTTAAGAGGCACATGAGAGTTCACACTGGAGAGAAGCCGTTTACATGTGGTCATTGTGGGAAAAGTTTTGGGTATAAAATAGCCCTTAAGTACCACATGAGTATTCACGTATGAGAGAACTGTTTTTGTACATTATCAGTGTGGAATGAATTTCACAGACAAGAAACACCGCATGTTTGAGAGACTGTATAATGTGCTGATTATTGTTATGGTACTAAATCTCCTTGGGAGGGCTGAATTCCCTGTTAATGTCCAGTGACTACGAGAGGAGTAAATAAGCCAGAGTCAAGAAATTAGATTCAATGTATTGATTAGTCAAATAAAGAATAAACTTGTTACAATTTTACATGTCAACAGAAGTATAAATCTGTATCAAATAAAATACATAAAACTGTGTAGGCCTTCGCAAAATAATAAACAATATAAAGTTTTTTGATTCAAAAGATAGAGAGAGATGTGTTATCTGACTATAGCTACTTTTCCACTGCGAGCCAGGGCTTTTTAGCGGGCCAGGTGGGGCTAATAGCCTCGGACCTGTAGGACCAAGCCCAAAGCCTCCGCTGTGTTTCCACCGTTGGGCCAGAATCTCCGCAGTGCTTCCCTTAACACTCCTCTCTGAAACAACGTCACACAACCCCATCATTTCACCAACAAAGGGAAGTTTTATCAGACTGGAAACTAGCGAGATTGTGAAATGAAAATAATAAATGTTTGATGCTTGGGTTTTAAATCTTTAAGTAAAAAACAAAAAGGCAATGTTTTACCACAGTTTTACAATAAAAAGTGATACATTGATGATTAATTAATTAATTAATGTCTGTCAGGATTGCACAGTACTAATACATACTTATTCAGTCATGTCTGTTTCTGTATATTTGTATTCAAAGGATAGCATAAAACTCTGGGGCTTTAGTAACGGGAGCACAGGCAAACTTGAGCAGAAAACAATGACAACTGATTACAAGGCTTAAACAAGACATGAATGCAATGAAAATTGAACCAAAAACATAAAACAGAACTTAAACCATTACAGAACCTTGGCCTCCCGGAAGGCGCGTCCTCGCGCTGTAGTAAATCCACTGGGGTGGGCGGGCGACCTGGAGGCTGACAAGGGGCGGATTCAGCCGAACAGGCAGGCACCAGGGTGGTGCACGTAGTTCAGGGGGCCATGGCGGAGCAGGCAGTTCAGGGGACCATGGCAGAGCAGGCAGTTCAGGGGACCATGGCGGAGCAGGCAGTTCAGGGGACCATGGCGGAGCAGGCAGTTTAGGGGACCATGGCGGAGCAGGCAGTTCAGGGGACCATGGCGGATCGGCCTCCGTGACCTTGACCTGGGGGCTTTGCTTGGCCACTACGGCCGAGGACATATACAGTAGCACCCCCCGCCAAAAAAAATTTCTTGGGAGGATCTATCGGGTTGTGGCTTGGAGTGGGCTCTTGGGCTGGAGTAGACTCTGGAATGGGCTTTTGGGCTAGAGTCCTCATTGGAGTCACAACAGGAGCTGGAGTTCTCTCTGGACTCACAACGGGGACAGGAGTGTGCACTGGACGACAGTCAGTGGCTGGTACGTTGGTTTCCTCCTCGCTCTCCACAATGGTTAGCGAGGTGCTTGTCCATTGTGGACAAGCACCCACTCAACATAGTCCTGGAAGCTCTCCCGAGGCCCATCTCAATGCAGAGACCAGAGCACGCCTGCCTGGAAAAACACACAGAGGCTGGTGTCATCATAGAGAACGAAAGGAACCAAATCCACATACCTCTGTGTGTGGGCCTTGAGAGACAGATACCCCTGAGAGAGAAGGAGAATCTCCGCTGCTGCTAGATCTATTTTGTTAGGTCTGTTAATCTGTCATAAGGTGGTTGCAGGATAAGTATAAACAGGATCCAAGTGCAGCAGTAACAGGTTTACTTTACAGAAGAACTTATCGGGTACAGGGAATACCGGACAGAACGACCACTTCAACATAACAGTTAACAGACAACTAGACAGAACAAAACTCAGTGCTTAAATAGACAGGGACTAATCAAGGACACAAGACACAGCTGACAAGACAAACGAGGTAAATATAGAACAACAGGTGACAGGAATCCAACAATCAGACACGCGTGAAAACTAGGACAACGTAACGGGAGCAAAGGCAAACATGAGCAGAAAACAATGACAACTGATTACAAGGCTTAAACAAGACATAAACACAATGCAAATTAAACTAGAAACATAAAACAGAACCTAAACCATTACAGTAGTCTTTTGTATCACATATAAATATATTTCTGTCTTATACTGTGATTAGAATCCTATGGAAGCTTGTTTCTGCCACTGAATAAAAAATAAAAAGAGGTAATTGCTACTTTTATCTCACAATTCTGACTTTTGCGAGAATTGGGAGTTATAAATTCAAAATTGCAAGAGCGGTTACTAGTCAGAATTGCATAATATGAAGTCCCAATTATGTGTTATAAAGTCTATTTGCATGAATTGCATGATATGAAGTCTTTTATAGTCTTTATAGAGTTCATATCTCGCAATTTTTACTTTTTTTTCTTAGAATTGCAAGTTTATATCCTCTAATTCTGACATTTTAACTTGCAATTGCAAGTTTATATCTCACAATTATGAGAAAAGAAGTCAGAATAATCTTTTTTTGCTTTGATTCAGTGGCGGAAACAAGCTTCCATAGAATCCACATCGGATCACAAACGGAAGTTATTTCAAACACTCGGTGCTGTCTGAAAGTGAGTTTTGAGTTAAAATGATTTTTAATGTCTTAAATGCTGATGTTAGCTGGTAGCTATATATAAAATGACTGGCAGCGCTGACCTTCTCCAGACTCAGATAAACTCTGCCTTTGTTCATTACCGCTCCTCAAGCTCGAGCTGGCCCACTTTGGACTAAGGTATTCGGCAGGCCAAAAAACCCAGGCCATTGGCCCCGACGAAGCCCCAGTCATTATCACTTCACATGGTTAAACGTTAACTGCAAACATGTACAAACCCAATTCCAAAAAAAGTTGGGACACTGTACAAATTGTGAATAAAATCAGAATGCAATGATGTGGAAGTTTCAAATTTCAATATTGTATTCAGAATACAACATAGACGACATATCAAATGTTTAAACTGAGAAAATGTATCATTTCAAGGGAAAAATAAGTTGATTTTAAATTTCATGGCATCAACACATCTCAAAAAAGTTGGGACAAGGCCATGTTTACCACTGTGTGGCATCCCCTCTTCTTTTTATAACAGTCTGCAAACGTCTGGGGACTGAGGAGACAAGTTGCTCAAGTTTAGGAATAGGAATGTTGTCCCATTCTTGTCTAATACAGGCTTCTAGTTGCTCAACTGTCTTAGGTCTTCTTTGTCGCATCTTCCTCTTTATGATGCGCCAAATGTTTTCTATGGGTGAAAGATCTGGACTGCAGGCTGGCCATTTCAGTACCCGGATCCTTCTTCTACGCAGCCATGATGTTGTAATTGATGCAGTATGTGGTCTGGCATTGTCATGTTGGAAAATGCAAGGTCTTCCCTGAAAGAGACGACGTCTGGATGGGAGCATATGTTGTTCTAGAACTTGGATATACCTTTCAGCATTGATGGTGCCTTTCCAGATGTGTAAGCTGCCCATGCCACATGCACTCATGCAACCCCATACCATCAGAGATGCAGGCTTCTGAACTGAGCGCTGATAACAACGTGGGCTGTCCTTGTCCTCTTTAGTCCGGATGATTAAAAAAATGATTCAAATACGAATCGCGATTCTATTTTTCGTCGATTTGAACTGATTTGCAAATTTAAAAAAATCGATTCTGTAAATGTTTATTATTAACGTGATGATGTAATTTCAAAGAAGACGAAAGTCAAGTACAAGAGCAGTGCACTGAGTGCACCACCCGGACAGTTTAGAGAGCGCACAGGCAACAGAGGAAGTGTTATGAAGCTTAACAACAGTTCATATCGATATCTTAAAGGCAAGTTTCGCTGCTAGAGGTCACTTTTTCTAAACAATAACAAAGGCGTAGCTTAATGATGCCATGAATGAGTGAGCAATTAATTTTAAAATATAGTCTATTGCATTGGTTCCCAACCTTTTTTACTCCAAGCCCCCCCTCCTCTCCGAATCAATACTGGAGCGCCTGATGCCCATGTGTACATAAACACCACTGATCCTCACAAACTCTTCCAAAACGCGCTTCCTCAGCGAGCATCCATTATAAACACTCACAGTCGTACATTACAGAAGACTGCGTTGAACTATATAACAATGATTAGTTGTCAATAAACAGTCTACTAACCTCACCTGTCTAATAAAATGCATAATATATTAAACCTATGGTTTTCACGGAAGGAAATCCGGAAATCAAGGATAGCGCGGATACAATGTCATTGACAGGCGAAGCAATGACACAGGCTGTTACACTGGTGAAAATAGCTGATTTCTCAGCATTTAAACATTGTTGGAAACATTTGGGATGATGTAAGTACACAAGTCAACAAAATATATAACATTGTTCTAGAGGTTTTTGGATATTTTAATCCAAAAATCTTACATATTGTGCCTTTAACCAATAGAAAATAGCCTTTAATAATGTTTAGTTACCGACAGTTATCTTTCTGTGTACAGGTTCTTTAGTTTTACATACAAGAAGAGCATTCTACAGGTAAGCGAATGAATGTCCTGAATCTGAGGCTAAAGTAATAAATATTGTGAATGCAATGCCACTGATCGGATCCAGCTGATAATCACTTCCTTTCATTATATGCATCTTGTCAACTTGACACTCACTGTTAAGATTGCATCGGTGTTCAGAAGTAAACATGGAGGCGTTGCACTGTGCTCACTTATCAACTGCGTAGGAGACTGTCATGGAAAAGAAGAGATTGTTAAATAAAGTTATCTTTGTTTTGTTTTTGTATTCTTGTTTCATAAAATTAAGGTTCAACCACTGTAGTGGATTGAACTATTTTAAAGGGGCGGTTCAGTGTTTTTTTTCTAGGCTTGATGTGTTTTTGGGGCGCAGTTTAACATGTCTTAATGCCTCGTTTTTTTAAAAAAAGCCGTATTTTTCATATATTTTACCTTTATTCTACACCTCTGTTTCCACTGTCATATGAACTGGACCCTCTTGCTCATCACTACACAAAAGACCTGTATACTAAAACATTCAGGAATTACAACCATTCAAGTCTACATTAAAAAGAGTCACTTTAGAATGAATCTTAATGCGTTTTCTGAAAGTATTTTTTAATACAATGTGAAGAAATAATTCTTTATTTGTGTATCATTTATAAACAGGACATTTATTGACCTGGCAGATTTTAATACATATAATAAAAACAATTTAGAAAAACAATCTGCAAAAATGCAGAGCGTTGTGAATTGTGTTGTTCACTCATTAGTGAGCGATTTGAATCACTACATACTTTACTTACGTTTGATTTCATCAAAAATCTGTGAAATATTTCAATTTTAACTTGACTGAACCTTTCAGCAATTTTTGGTTTTGAATGAATTACATTTATACTTGAAGAATTGTATTGCTTATTTTACTCATACTGATTCTAGAAAGAAAACTTTTTACACATTTTATACCTATTTTTAGACTCAAATGAACTTTATATGACCACATTTTTTAATTTGGGTAAAAACACAATGACTTGCTTTATGAACTCATACTCTTTTTAACATGTTTTTTTTTTTTATCACGTCTGTCACTATTTTAATTTTTAATCTGGTTTTAAAAAAAATAGTATTTCTATACACTTTTGTGATTGTAGACAGCAGAGTGTGAACGGGACTTTTATTTTGGTGTGGCGACATGGCGTCATAATGCTGCGCCGCGCTCCTGCGTCTGTTGCGATTCGGCTGAAGAAAGGTTTGTTTAAAGAATTTGCTTAAATGTGCTTAAATCGTTAGAAACCGTTCAATCTTAGTTATGTATTAGTTAGTTACACTTATTTACTGTTGAATATAACATTGTAATTGTATATTTTGTGTGAGTCCACTCATAGGTAACACAAAAAGCGCGTCTCATTTCGCTCCCTTTATCGTGAATCAGTTTATCATAAACATGAATTCGGTCACTCGCTAATAGTGATGGAGAAACTGAGCTTTTCTAAGCTCCGAGTCAATTGAATCAAATACTTTACAAATGATTCAGTGAATCTTAGCGCTCGTGCTGCTCACAGTGTGAATAAACGAGAACAACAAACACTAACATGTATAATGACAACTTATACAAACCAACTGCTAATATTTTCATGAAAATGTAATCATTTAAATGTAATTATCATTCATTATATACCAAAATGTAGATCATAAATGGCTAAACATAAAGTGTCTGTTTAGTTTGTGTTCTTTTATTAATTTTCAGAGGGTTTTTTAGCTAATCAGGTCATTTAAGGCCATTAACTCTTACCATTAACATTAACTGACTGACTCTCTCACCAGTGCACTGAACTAGAGCTGATTGAGACGCACCCAGAGATTTATTTTTCTCTCTGTTAATGATTCTCATCTTAAACAGGACAGAGGGACCAAACACACAGAAAAACTCTTGATGAAGCGACTGAGATCCATTAAAAAAATGGCGTTTATTAAAGAGGAGATTGAAGACACGAAGATGGCATTTATTAAAGAGGAGATTGAAGACATAAAGATTGAAGAAACATTCAGAGTGAAACAAGAAGAAACTGAGGAACAAACAGGTTGGTTTCATTATCAAAGCCAGAGGTGGATTAAGGTCTACACAGTCCCCTAGATTTCTAGAGGCCCCCCTATATATATATATATATACACTCACCTAAAGGATTATTAGGAACACCATACTAATACTGTGTTTGACCCCCTTTCGCCTTCAGAACTGCCTTAATTCTACGTGGCATTGATTCAACAAGGTGCTGAAAGCATTCTTTAGAAATGTTGGCCCATATTGATAGGATAGCATCTTGCAGTTGATGGAGATTTGTGGGATGCACATCTATGGAAGTAAATTAATGCCAAATGTTTTTGAAATAAAAAGCTTGTTGAATTGCACTAATTGAAAAAAATATGCATTAAATTAGCTGTGCTTGCATTTAGATGCATTGTATTTTTAAGACTTGCATTTTTATGGTCTGAAATTCAACATGGTCGTATATTTAAGCTGTGAATATTTCAATTAAAAATATTTCACACACATTTTCATTATTAAAAATTCAATAATTTATNTTTTACACATTCATCACACAATTCGTTCTACTTTGTTAATTTTATTTTTTCTGCTCATATAAATGCTTTGGCGACACAATGTAAAATTTGTATAAGCAGGATACTGTATGAGCAGGAAAAATAAAAATGAAGAAAGTAGAACGAATTGTGCGATGAACGTGTAAAAAAAAAAAGAGAAATAGTATATATGGATGTACTTTGAGTGAGGTGTGTTTAAATATGCATGTGCGTATACAAGAGTTTGTGTGAGTTCACCTGTTTGTTTCTTTATGTGTGTGTGTGTGTGTGTGTGAGAGAGAGAGAGTGTGTGAGAGAGAGAGAGATAGTAGGGCGCATCACTGTTCGACCTGACACCTAGATGAACACTTTACAGTTGGTTTTGACTGTAAGTCATTCTCTTTAAACGCTATTGAAGGTAGAACCGTTAATACCAATGTCGTAACTTTAGAGACGGTCCCTAAATTTGCGAACATCAAACGTTCAGCGTCAAACTAGCTTTATACCAGTATCTGCTTTCTTGGAGCCTATATAGTATAACCTGCATCACAAATGAGGTGCGAGTTTGGTCTTTTATATCACTGTACGAGTCCATCAAGCTGTGTTAAGTGTTTATATGTCCTGATGGCAGGGGAATCCTGTGATGGATGAGGGAAACCCTAGTATTACAACACAGCGCCGCGATATAAAGTTGAGGAAACTAAACAACAGAGAGAAATATATATCTACCTCAGATTTAACGTTTGATCTGTGCATCAGTATCGGGCAATAACGTTATAATCTCGTTCACTGGAGAGAAAGCTGCTTATGTAGACTACACAAGTAACCATAAAGACACTGAATTAAACATAAATGCAGCTTTTGTGTCTTTATCAGCTTTTCTGCATGTAAACTGTCCCTGATAATCATCACACATTCACTTACCGCTTGCTCCATTTCTGTAAATCCGTTTTTATGAATGAATGATGATTTACTAGCCGTGAGCTGGTCTTAAACAGCCGCCAGCGGCACCTGCTGGCGAAGAAGACTAAAAGCAGATGGAGATCATGCATCGGTACACTACTGCTTTTCCTGCAGTTCCCGGATGTGAAATGTTGAATTTTCTGCCGAATTTGAACCACTGAATTTGTGGAAGCGAATTTGTAAAGTGAAATAAAATGGACTGAAAATTGATAGTCGAATTTTATAGGTTGTATTTTTAAACAGAATGAATATTTTAGAAGTGAAATCTGAAGGGTGAATATAAATTATAGAATTTTTAATAATGAAAATGTGTGTGAAATATTTTTAATTGAAATATTCACAGCTTAAATATACGACCATGTTGAATTTCAGCCCATAAAAATGAAAGTCTTAAAAATACAATGCATCTAAATGCAAGCACAGCTAATTTAATGCATATTTTTTTCAATTAGTGCAATTCAACAAGCTTTTTATTTCAAAAACATTTGGCATTAATTTACTTCCATACACATCCAGGGCACGAAGCTCCCGTTCCACCACATCCCAAAGATGCTCTATTGGGTTGAGATCTGGTGACTGTGGGGGCCATTTTAGTACAGTGAACTCATTGTCATGTTCAAGAAACCAATTTGAAATGATTCGAGCTTTGTGACATGGTGCATTATCCTGCTGGAAGTAGCCATCAGAGGATGGGTACATGGTGGTCATAAAGGGATGGACATGGTCAGAAACCATGCTCAGGTAGGCCGTGGCATTTAAACGATGCCCAATTGGCACTAAGGGGCCTAAAGTGTGCCAAGAAAACATCCCCCACACCATTACACCACCACCACCAGCCTGTACAGTGGTAACCATGATGGATCCATGTTCTCATTCTGTTTACGCCAAATTCTGACTCTACCATCTGAATGTCTCAACAGAAATCGAGACTCATCAGACCAGGCAACATTTTTCCAGTCTTCAACTGTCCAATTTTGGTGCAAATTGTAGCCTCTTTTTCCTATTTGTAGTGGAGATGAGTAGTACCCGGTGGGGTCTTCTGCTGTTGTAGCCCATCCGCCTCAAGGTTGTGCGTGTTGTGGCTTCACAAATGCTTTGCTGCATACCTCGGTTGTAACGAGTGGTTATTTCAGTCAAAGTTGCTCTTCTATCAGCTTGAATCAGTCGGCCCATTCTCCTGTGACCTCTAGCATCAACAAGGCATTTTCGCCCACAGGACTGCCGCATACTGGATGTTTTTCTCTTTTCACACCATTCTTTGTAAACCCTAGAAATGGTTGTGCGTGAAAATCCCAGTAACTGAGCAGATTGTGAACGAACGCAGCGCCAGTTTAGTTTTTTCAGTTCAGTTTTAGACATTGGGAAGAAATTAAATTCTCATATATTTACAAGTGACAGGGTTCCTACAGGTTTCTTCAAGTTAAATTCAAGTCTTTTTAAGACCTTTTTAAGACCATTTATATAAAAAATTTATACCTATTTCACGTCCCTACCAGCAAAGAAAAACAAAATCCTTGAACTTGTGTTCATTTATTTTTCAAATGTGGAATGGGTAAAAGATAAGCCAAGCAGGTGTGAAAAATAAAAACAATTTCAGTAGGCCACAAGAAAGTTTGCTGAACAATGTGAAGTTTTTTTAACATTGGCTAGCTACTTATTCCATGCTGGGAATATGGGGAACTGAGAGACCCCTGAACAATAAACATTGAAAATCAGAACTCAACAATAAATTAAATTAAGAAACACAGTCAACTCCTTAGCTCTTCACTCAGGGCAGCAATCTCTTTATCAAGGAAAGCCAGTTCCGTCAACTTCTCCCTATGGCCTCTCCGCAGGAGGTTGGACCTGGAGATCAGGTCAGCCATCTTGCTTCCTGCCTTCCTTTCAGCCTCCTCAGCCAGCCTGTCCGCATCCCTAGCCAGACCCTCACACACCTCTTGTATGCGTCTCCTCTTCACCTTTAGCTCCTGAAGACAGTCCTCTGCCTCTTTCCTCTTAAGAGCCTGGAATTTTGCCTCTCTTTTCTTTCTCTCTGTCTCAAGATGGGCACGATATCTGGTCCTAGCTCTTGCTACACTCTCGAGTAGCGCTTTACTGAGTGGAACCTAGGTATAGGATTGGGAAAAGAGAACCAGAGTCAGTGACAAACTCAAGAAGCCAACTATGTTGATTCTGTCAACTTTTAAGTCAAAAGCATTTTACTAGTTAAGGCAGGGTCATAGGCCAATTTCACACTTCCGGGTTTTTGGCTTCCGGAACGATCCACGCAGTGTAAAAGTTTTTCCGGTTACAGTGATAGATAGCGTCGATCAGAACCAGCTCGGGAATCAAAGTCGTTTTATGAATTAAATGTCATGAAAATGTTTGAACGTTCTTGGTGAATTATTGGTGAGACTACAGAGCTCTCATTAAGAGCTAAATTTAATAAATAATTCGAAGTGATGGCGGTTAAACTGGTTATATTCTTCGTGTCTTTTTGGCGCAGCTGTGCATTATCGCGCTTCATGTGCTGTAAAGACAGTGCCTGCATCTCAACGTGCACACTATCCATCCTAAATAGTAGTCTATGTGACANCAAATGCTTTGCTGCATACCTCGGTTGTAACGAGTGGTTATTTCAGTCAAAGTTGCTCTTCTATCAGCTTGAATCAGTCGGCCCATTCTCCTCTGACCTCTAGCATCAACAAGGCATTTTCGCCCACAGGACTGCCGCATACTGGATGTTTTTCTCTTTTCACACCATTCTTTGTAAACCCTAGAAATGGTTGTGCGTGAAAATCCCAGTAACTGAGCAGATTGTGAACGAACGCAGCGCCAGTTTAGTTTTTTCAGTTCAGTTTTAGACATTGGGAAGAAATTAAATTCTCATATATTTACAAGTGAATTTTGTCATTTAAAAACCTACATCATGATCTTGATCTTAATCTGTAACGCGAGATGGGCGCCGCCTTGTTTGTTCACATCCATTTGTACCGAAATACTTGTGGCCGATGAACTGGGAGAAGAGTAGAGTGAGCTTTATAGTTACTTACACAATGTGTATCTGATATGAATAAATGTTGGCAAATTATATTTGAATGTACTGTTATTGCTGCTTCCATAGACATCAGTATTTCATTGGCTGTTGCATTGCGACACATGACACCACAGGATATCGAGTCGGCCGACAACTCCAGATATTTAGCATGCTAGATATTTGTCTGGCGTCTGAAAGGTGTCGGCGACACATCAGTGAGCCTCTTTGATGCGTCGTTGAGTAGTTCACACATAAAGATTGACGAGCGCCGATCACCCGCTGATTTTCCCCCGATCACAACCCGACCTGTCAGTGAGCTCGTTAACTTAACCCTAACCCTAACTTAAAATCCTGTAGTGTTAACTTGGCATTACATGTCCAGCAGCAGCAGCATGTCTTACATGCTCACAGCAATGTCTTTGAATGTACAGTAGCAAGTCTCTGTATCCAAGACCAAATGCATTAACATTGCCATATTCATTTCCATACCAACCTCTATTGCCATATCAATGACATATAATATATATATATGTACAGTGGGGATCGAAAGTTTGGGAACCCCTTTCAGAATCTGTGAAAATTTTTAACAAAACAAGAGAGATCATACAAAATGCATGTTAATTTTTTGTTTAGTACTGTCCTGAGTAAGATATTTTACATAAAAGATGTTTACATATAGTCCACAAGACAAAAAAATAGCTGAATTTATTAAAATAACCCCGTTCAAGATCTGGGGGGTGAAAACTTTTGAACAGGATGAAGATTCTTCTTATTTTGTTGAAATATAATTTTTTTTCATTTAGTACTGCCCACCGGAAGCAACAGAAGATACTTGCATGTTTCCCAGAAGAAAAATTAAGTACAATTTACCTTGTTCTTCAAATTCAAAAAGTTTTTACCCCCCGTCTCTTAATGCATCGTGTTTCCTTCTGGAGCATCAGAGAATGTTTTAACCTTTTTTAATAGTTGTGTTTGAGTCCCTCAATTGTCCTCAGTGTGAAAAGATGAATCTTAAAATCATTCAGTCACTGCTGGAAAGGGTTCAAATATGCAAAAATGCTTGAAAACTGAAGAATCTGCAGGATCTGGAGGATTTTTCTGAAGAACAGAGTTCAGTTTAACTGCTCAGAACAAACAAGGGACTCATGAACAACCATCACAAAACAAACAAACAGTCGTAGATCATCCAGGTAACCACACACAGTATTGAGATCCAAGGGTTCCCAAACTTTTAAACGGGGTTATTTTAATAAATTCAGCTATTTTTTTTTCTCGTGGACTATATGTAAACATCTTTTATGTAAAGTATCTTACTCAGGACAGTACTAAACAAAAAATAACATGCATTTTGTATGATCTCTCTTGTTTTGTTACAAATTTTCACAGATTCTCAAAGGGGTTCCCAAACTTTCGATCCCCACTGTATGTTAGATTAAGTTTGTGTATTCATTTGAGCTCTTTGTGAATCTACATAAATTATTATGCCTATTTCTTTGATTCACATGCATTGATATAGTCAGATAACGATCTCTAAATCTTCAATGTCAATGTCAGCTTTATTTTTATAGCACTATTCAAACAACACATGTTGACCAATGTGCTTTACAACAGCTTGGTATAAAAACAAATTAATACAACATTAATAATAAGTGCTGCTGGATTCAGATCTGCTGGATGCAGATTTCGCTCCCCTTGTGATGTAAGAAGGGGATCTTATTATAATATTACCGCCCCCTGAATCTGTATGTTTCCACCCACGGCACCGCCATTGTTTTCGCGAATGATGAGTAACACTGGTCCTGGGGCATATTCTTCGTACCTCGCTTAATACATCTGAGATGATTTGACAGATGCCAGATCTTCTAATCGTGATAACTGAACTTTGGCTAATTTGGTTCTTCAAACGAATTTGCAGATTGGATTAAAATATCTGGATTAAGTTGTCTAAGATTACTGCGTGTTCTCGTGTTCCATGAAAAGGGCAGATGTATCGATGCTCGAAACCACGATCAGCAATGCAGCGATTGGCTGGAGTCAAGACGGCAACGTAATGACATCATAGAATGAGAAAAGACACCTGACGAAAAACTTGACGAATTTCTAGACATTTATAAGGAAACAGCCAAGCGAATAAATGACAGAAGAACGACATAAATGTTATAATAGATAAATGAAATGTGCACTTTTTTTTCTCTTTTTTTTTACATGATTACCCAATTATTTAGGCTATATTCACAATTTCTAGTATTTGTACAGGCATTTTTTTATTTCAATGTTGTAATTAGCAACTAATTGACCTTTGAAGCATATATTTGACAGCATTAATTAAAGTTTCTTAAGGGTCAAGATCAAGTTATCTGCATCTCCTGCGCTTCATCAAGCCACTCCCATAATATCTGTCGCGGTTCAAATGCACAAATGCATGTACGGCATAGACATCTGTACATCATGTGTGTAAGACTCCAATAAAATTATTACGTAATTATTCCCTCACGAATGAATCTCTCAAAGAGTAAAACTGTCGGTGTCTCTATTATGACACTACACGGCATTATAGTATTATTTGCAAATTTATTTTTAAATCATTATTATTGTCCCTGGTTTACATTAGGGTACTCTTGTGGGAAAGTAGCAGTGGCTGGGACAGACTTTAAGCATCACCTCCGCTTAAAAAGATGCAATCTAATCCTGTTTACATGTAATAAGGCTGCTCCCGAGCAGGTTTGAGTTTACGGACCTGTTGCTATGACAGCAAGTCCAGGATGAGCGTCGAAGAACCAAACAATCCAAGATCATGCCAAATCGCCATCAGTCAAATCCAGCTAAGTGAGTTAGCGACGTACGAAGAATATGCCCCTGGAGTGCAGCAGCAGCTGTTCTGCACAGATTAGCTACAACCCTCATCAAACTCACTTGAATGTCTTCAGGATTACTACAGCTATGTGTATGAAGGTGAGTTGTGTCGGAGCAAAACTCTGCAGGACAGCAGCATTTCAAGAACGACCGTCCCTGAGCTCGTGATATGTCTCAGCTATGTAAACATTATCACTGATCTGTTAACAGCTATAATGGCAAACATACGAGTCTCCATAAACTCCTGGCATCTGAGCCACTAAGGACAGTGGTGTAATTTTATTTATGAAGGGAATGTGTCCAGATAATGACTTACACATACTGGTATATGAATTTAACACTAGAGTGCTTGACACGAGGGTCAGTAAAACACAGGATTTGCACAGAAGTTTATTCTCAAAGATGGATCGATACCAACTGATCCAATTTCATATATATTTATTTCGTGATGTTTGCAAATTGTCTTTCTGATTGTTTAGTTAGCACGTTGCTAATGTCCTGTTAAATGTGGCTAAAGTTACCATTGTTTCTTACTGTATTCATGGAGACCAGAGCCATGTCGTTATTCTCATTTTTAACCCGAAAACGCATGTAGTCTGTATAATTCATAAACGCGTCTTCATTCTCATTGAGTCTCTCCAACAGTGTGTAGCTTTAGCCACGTTAGCCGTGCAGCACGCTGCCAAAATCATTCAGAATCGAATTTTAGCAAACATTTCTGCCATTGCAGAACTAACATTGCCATATTCATTTCCATATTCTGTCTCTTCAAATAAAACCATGTAAAGTCACCCCACATTGACTCTTCTACCTGTTGTTTTTTACATGGCTAATCTACACTGTGAAATGTGATTCCAATTAGAGCACTGGTAATCTGGAAAAAGGGTGATTCAATCCAATTTTGCTTTGAAAAATCGGCACAAAAGTAAAATGGATTACCTGATCCTGGATAGCAAAACATGAGATTTCCAAATCCAGATCATTCTGATCCAGATTAAACTTTTTGAACAAATGGGCCCTGGAGACTGATGCATCTTCAGCAGGATTCTTTATTGAGAAGATGTTGTGTGGCAGTGCAGTCATCCAAGTCTGATATTCTCTGATTGGAGCTAAGTTTTTCTTTTTTAATTTTTCTTCATTTAGTGGTAACAAGATGGGGGCTCCTCGGGTATTTTGAAGGACATTGTTTTCCACCCCATTAGCTTCTGGGCCCTATTCATTCTGTCCCCTTTTTCGCACCGGTGCAACCCCCTGTATATAGGATCAAGTTGTATGTTGGTTTTTGATACTTTACGTGTCTAAATATTTGTTGTTTGTTGCTTTATGCCATTAAACTGGTGTTAATTTGCATTTGTCTCTTTTTGTCTTAGACCTGATGGCACTGAAAGAGGAGAATGAAGTAATGGATGAGAATGATCAATACAAGAATCATCCTGATTTCACAACTGGAGAAAAAACTTTTAGTTGCTCGCAGACTGAAAAGACTTCCTCACGAAAAAGGGCTAAAAAGACAGAAACTAGAAGGAATTTCACCTGCCAACAGTGTGGAAAGTGTTTTGCTGAAAAGATACACCTTGAAAGACACATGAGAGTTCACACTGGAGAGAAGCCTTACACCTGCCAACAGTGTGGAAACCGATTCACTTTAAAAGGAAGCCTTAACAGGCACATGAGAATTCACACTGGAGAGAGACCTTACAGATGCACTCAGTGTGGAAGAAGTTTCAATTGTAAAGGACACCTTAAAGCCCATATGAGAATTCACACTGGAGAGAAACCTTTCGTCTGCCAACAGTGTGGAAACAGATTCACTCTAAACGGAAGCCTTAAAAAGCACATGAGAATTCACACTGGAGAGAAGCCTTTTACATGCCATCAGTGTGGAAATACTTTTGCTCAAAAAGTAAGCCTTAAAAGGCACATGATAATTCATACTGGAGAAAAGGCTTACTCATGCCCTCAGTGTGGAAAAAGTTTTTCTCAAAAACTAAGCCTTAACAGACACATGAGAATTCACGATGGAGAGAAGCCTTTCGCCTGCCAACAGTGTGGAAGAAGTTTCAACCTAAAAGGAAACCTTAAAGTCCACATGAGAATTCACACTAAGAAGAGCCTTTTCACCTGCCAACAATGTGGAATAAGTTTCACTCAAAAAGAAAGCTTTAACAGACACATTAGAATCCACTCTAGAGAGAAGCCGTACACCTGCCAACAGTGTGGAAAGAGTTTTGATCAACATAAAAACTTTAAAGTCCACATGAGATTTCACTCTGGAGAGAAACCCTACATGTGCACTCAGTGTGGAAAGAGTTTCAATCAAAAACGAAACTTTAAAGACCACATGAAAATTCACTCTGGTGATCAACCCTACACATGTCCTCAGTGTGGAAGAAGTTTCAATCAGAAAGGTCACTTTGAAGACCACATAAGAATTCACACTGGAGAGAAGCCTTTCACCTGCCAACAGTGTGGGAAAAGTTTCAACCGAAAAGAATTACTTAAGAGACACATGAGAGTTCACACTGGAGAGAAGCCGTTTACATGTGGTCATTGTGGGAAATGTTTTGGGTATAAAATAGCCCTTAAGTACCACATGAGTGTTCACGTATGAAATGTCATTGGTATCTCATCAGTGTGGAATTGATTTCACAGAAAGGAAACACCTCATGTTTGAGACACTGTATAATGTGCTGATTATTGTTATGGTACTAAATCACTTTGGAGTATGAATGTCCAGTGACTACGAGAGGAGTAAAGTAGCCAGAGTAAAGAAATAGATTCAATGAATTGATTACTCAAATGAAGAATTAACTAGTTACAGACACTACGTCAACAGAAGCGTAAATCTGTATCAAATAAAATACATATAACGGTGTAGGCCTGTGCAAAATATTAAACAAACAATATAACAGAAACAAGTTTTTGATTCAAAAGAAACAGAGGTGTGGA
Source organism: Anabarilius grahami (assembly GCA_003731715.1). Taxonomy (NCBI): domain Eukaryota; kingdom Metazoa; phylum Chordata; class Actinopteri; order Cypriniformes; family Xenocyprididae; genus Anabarilius; species Anabarilius grahami. The sequence goes on along the minus strand of RJVU01061675.1, from coordinate 5,566,373 downwards.
GATCTGGCAATAGCTGCTTTTCAACTGTAATGCCAGGGCTTTCAGCGGTTGGGGCTATTGGCCTTGGACCTGTAGGACAGGGCCCAAAATCACCGTTTCCACCGTCGTGCCAGAAGCTCCGCAGCGCTTTACTAAAACCCTCCCCTTAACACTTCTCTCTGAAACGATGTCACACAACCCCATCATTTCACCAACAAAGGGAAGTTTTATCAGACTGCAAAATAAACATGTTTGCCTTTTTGTTTTTTACTTAAACATTGATGCATGGTTTAAAATCTTTAACTATAAAAAGTGAGACATAGATTATAGTTCAGTCCTAATAAAGGCAGGAACACACCAAGCTGGCTTTTTTTCGGCCGATTCGACATGTTGAATCGCCGTCGGAGCTCGACGGTCCATCTGATCATTTTGATTGGCTGTTCAGCTACTGCCACCTGCTGGTACGGAAAGGCATTTCATTTTGCGCCGGCGCAGAACGGGCGTTCTACTTGGCTGTCGAGTGTCGGTTTGGTGTGTCAGGGCAACTTTGGACCCAGACGCTGCCGACGTGAGTCCACCCCCGCAGTCTGCTTTCATCGCCACTAGTTCGTTGGCGTCAGTTTGGTGTGTTCCTGCCTTAAGACCCAATAATTTTAGGGAAAAGTCCACTTAATGGGAGGGCAAGGTAGCAGATAGTATCACGGTTCATGGGTTTATGTGTTGCTGTCACTGGTCTGATTGCTTGTTAACCACGGTGCAGGTGAGCTAACGCTCCTATGTCTACCTCATGTTTTGCTATTTGTCGTCAAATCGTTGGTTGCTCATCCTCTGTTGTTGTTTCACCAGAGTTTTTCTAGTTGTCTGTTCCTGTTTTTGCATCCTGCCCTGTGTGGATTTACTTCTGTTTCTGGATTACTCATTCACTTCTGTTTCAGATCAGCTTGTTGCAGTCTCTGTGCTACTAGGGCCTACTATTAATCTGAATGACAACATCTGACCATTTGCCTTGTACTATTTACCTGTGCATTATAAATAAAATTTCTTGCTACACTCACAATTTGACCTTGAGTTTCATTACTGACAGATAGATGATGATCCACAGATGCTTTGCAATCTTCACAGGGGAACTCGAACAGATATGTCCTTGTCTGGGGTCATAATTCACTGGATGTGAGGCGATGACAACACTAGTGCAATACGGTAGGTGTAGCTTGTTGTGTGTGTGTATGCTAAGCATGATTGGCTTGATAAACATGGTTCTATAATAAAACAAGGCTCCATTAATCTCTTTAGACTTTATGCAGAGCACATTTTCTTAATCTCTCTCTCTCTCTCTCTCTATATATATGATGAAATATATTTAAGATCTTTGTGTTTAAGATTTCATCTTAAAGGGATAGTTCACCCAAAAATTTAAATGTGATATTTGTCTGCTTTCACTAGATAAGTATAAGTTATCGAACCAAAAGATACCGAACCTTAAGGCATTGGGATTTCAAAACACTTGAATGAGTTGTTGAAACAAGATGTCATCTTTCCTTTCACAGAACAACCAGCTGGATAAAAAAACAATCAAGATTTAAGAGTGGCCACTCAACCGAAACTGCCTTTCTGTCCATCACTGAAACTCTACAACACATTCAACCGTATTGCGTTCATGGTGTTGACACTCATGTGGTCGAAAGTGTTCGAACAGCTGATAAAGGCTGCCTACTCTCCACCTACTAACGCAATAAACATTATGGGAAGCGCGCTAGCCATACAGGATTTAAAATTTGCCGGATGAAGCCATAAGTTTGGTTTGAAGATGAAAAATGTACTAAGCACAGTGTTCTCTAAACAGTTCTGTTTTCTAACATACACTTACTGCGTTTAGCGCGGTCTCGCGGTTGTCAGTGCAGAAATAAAAACTGACGCTCTCTGTATGTTTTCCTTCTTACATAATTTGCATATGAACGTGACTGGAGACAGTTATTTCGCCTAATAAATCAAAACTTCTGAAGGAGCCCATACATTTACCTGCCCATAGACAAATCCTCAAAGAAATCAGAACAGAAGTGGTCGAAAATGGACAAAAGAGATGGATTAAAACACCAGATGTAAACAGGTACGTGTCTCCCTCGTCTACTTGTGATCTTCATCGACCAAAACACATCTTAATACAAGGTGTAAACAGGGCCAAAGAGATCCGAGACCACATTACTATTTAAGGGTGCTTTCACATCAGCACTTTTGGTGCGCAGCCGGGTTCGATTGACGTCAGAGTTCGGTACGTTTGGATGATGTGAACACTGTCTTCTGAACTCGGGTGCGCACCCGCGAACCGTACCCGAGTCCGCTTAAAAAGGGTGGTCTGGGGTGCGGTTCAAGTGAACTCCGGTACGGTTCGCTTCTGATATGAATGCAAACGTACCAAATTGCGGAAGTGAACCGTATTATTTGATAAAAATTTGTGTTTTTGTATGTTTCACTCACTTTCCCGACGTGCGTGACTGACGTGCTGCAAACAGAGAGCTGTAGCGTAGCTTTTCTAATTTCTGCTCGCCTTTAGCATTCTACATTCGCGGCAGATAGACGCAAGAGCCGTTATGAACAAAACCAACGGTTCAAAAACAAAAAGATAGAAATGAGGAGAGCAACGTTATGCATTTTGCCGCCTTCTCCTGCGCCATCGTTACTAAGCAATGTAGTAAACAGCTGCTGGTTTGATGACGCAAACGAACCGCGGGTCGGACCCAAATAATATAATGTGAACACAGTCCAGTGGGGGCAGGGGGAGGGGGGAGCAATCGAACTCGGTTTCGGTCCAGGCATTCGAACCAAGTGTGAAAGCACCCTAAGTGGACCAAAAAGGATCCGAGTTCTCTTTTAGTGTTCAGCTCTTGGTCCACTTTAAGGGGTCTCAGTTCAGTTCAAAGTGGACTCAGTGTGAAAACACTGCCCATGTTTATAATGTAAGAGCGCATCTAACTAAGACTTGCACATTCTGACTACCAAGGTAGAGTTCACTTGTGCATTTGCGTCCTTTTCTGGAGATTTTAATGTTAATATATTAAATTGTAATTTTACCCCGGTTTCACAGACAAGGCTTAAGATAGTCCTAGATTAAAATGCATGTTAAAGCTGTTTTAACAGGAAACAACTTGCACTAACAGATCTTAAAATATGTTGGTGCCATTGTTTTGTCTCAAGATGCACACCAGTAATATTTCTAGTTAAAGATTATAAACTTAAATGGCCTAACTGAACTAAGGCCTAATCTTGGTTTAGGCTAAGCCCCGTCTATGAAACCGGGCCATTATGTTTTTGTTGTATATATCTAAATCTCAAATAGGATGCGTTTGTCTGAGTTATTCCAGTATAACAGTATTCATTTACTCATCAGCTTCAGCTCAAAATGGCAATGTCTGACATTACTGACAATGATTGGATTATTTAAAACAATCATATTCCTTTTAACTCTTTCCTTGCCAGTGATTTTTTTTTATTTGCCAGCGCAAGCATTGGATCATTTTAACCATAGAATTAAAGATCTTTTGAGAATGAAACCAACCTGTTTGTTCCTCAGTTTCTTCTTGTTTCACACTGAATGTTTCTTCAATCTTTGTCTTCACTCTCCTCTTTAATCAATGCCATCTTTATAATAGTGTGTTACATGGATCTCAGTCGCTTCACCAGGAGTTTCTCTGTGCGTTTGTCCTGTTTAAGAAGAGAATCATTAACAGAAAGAAAAATAAATTCAAACTAAATCTCTGGGTGTGTCTCAATCGGTTCAGTAGTCAGTGCACTGGTAAGGAAGTCAGGGTGAGTTAAATATGTATATAAACACTTGACAATAAAAGTTTATTAATGCAAATTATACAAACATTTTTGTATAAATATATTTATTTAGTATCCTTTACTTTGGATTAATTTGGATTCATTCACTTTTTTTTTATTATAACACAAGAAACACAAAATGACAATACCAGGGACCAAGAAAAAAAGTTTTGCAACTTTCTTTCACTGTTGAGCGGATTCGTAAACACCTCTGATTGGCCATTGTGTTCACACACTCATCAGATATGTCCGTGATTAGCTACAATGATCAGCACACGGGAGCATTTGAAAGCACAACAGAAGTGTTTGGACTTGAATCTATCAGCAGACTGTTCCTGTGTGTATCTGCATAAGCACTCAGTGAAGAGCCATTGATGAATATTTACGATTTTGAAGCATTGATCATTGAAGCCAATTACAGACATATCCAAACAATTTTTTTAAATTTCAGTACTAACTTAGTACTGAAGTCGGTACTTTTGACAAAAAGGTTAAATAAAGACTTAAGCTTACAATATTTACACTCGTGTATAAAATATTTTGTGAGAACAAAATAAGATTAAGTAAATAATGTATGGCTGACTTTTCTTTTTCACAATGTGTATAATACAGAATAACATTTTCATATTTCAATTAGATTTCAGGAATTATACCACTAAAAACATTAAATGTTTTTCCACAGATTCTTAGTACACTCACAATATCATAATGAAATTAAACAAATCTTCGGTTTGGAGACTACAGGGGAGCAATTTACATCAATTTCATCAGAAATAAACCCTTGTTAAAAAAACATTTAGTGGAATAGCACTGATGTATCATTTTATAAGACACTTCTCTGATCTTACTGTACAAAAATAATTTCTGGGGCAGACCCAGGCAGTTAATATCACCTAGGCTACATGTCTGTTCCAATAAAAGATGGCAATAGGACAAGAGACAACCTCATTCTGAATACTAATGTTGTTTGATTTGGTGGTAAGGGATCATTTACCAACAAGGGATAGCTCCAAATTAATATTCCTTTGCTGTAATTGGGACTTTATAATGTGAGACAAATTCCTAATTTTAAAGGAATTGTTTGGTCATTTAATAACTGACTCACAAAAATAATTTTATTTTTAACCCAATTATCAAAGTAAATTGATTAATTTTTGTACAGAAAATCTCTGTTGAGCCAAGTTATGTAGGATAACTGTGCGAGGAAAAATGATGCTTGTAAATTAAAGGCCATGTTAAGAGACATTGTTTGTGTAAGCAAGATAATTTGTGAAAGTAAGATTTTTTTAGTTTTTTTTTTCAATAATCAAAGAAAAGTTATCGACTTGTCTAATTCCACGTAACAAATTAAATCTGGTAGATGAGCAAATTTGATAGAACAGTTTTCATTTGCATAAAGTGTTTGAAGAGCTTTGATAAAAAGTGGGATGTTATTATAATGTTTAGTTCAATGTATATTCAATCTAATGTATCCTTCACTTTGAAATCAGTATGATTAAATTTATGCCTTTTACAAAGAAAGATTGGATTCAAAATACAACAATTCTCATAATTTACACTTGAAATATTGTTAAAATTGTTAACTTTATTTTTTTTAAATAACAAAAA
>RJVU01061675.1:5533550-5560868 GCA_003731715.1 Anabarilius grahami | reverse complement strand
TTGTGTTTCGGTAATAACAAATTCGGGGAGAGGAAAAATATTCCAAAACTTTCTGAAAATACAATTTGAGAATAACTGCAGTTACTAGAAATGTGTATCTTAGATATTATACAATTGGCATACATTCAAAATTTGTGGACAAAACATTTTATTCAAGAAGTTTCTAGCTCTGACTTTGCAGCAGTTCTCTAGAATGGCCCATAGAGGGAGCGAAACGAGACTCACCTTTTCTGTTACTCACGTGCGAATGCGATTTACTTAACGATAAAGTATTACTATAATAACAATTAAGCTATCGTACGTCGCTGGTAAAACTATAAAAATGCCCGAATGGTTAGTATCATTGTATCATACTGTCTACCATATATATGACTGATTCTTGAGATAAGGGGCAAAGCATGTTTTATAANACAAAGAGATGGATGAGCGAGAACTCAAAATAGAGCAAAATACGTTAAATTGTACTAAATATATTGGTTAACTATTTTGAAGTTGATGCAGATTCATAATAATACATACAAAATTGTATTATAATGTTATTACAGTTCATCTTGTAGCTATAAGCCAATTGCTTTCTGTTGTAATGGACTCTTAGTGGAATCTTTAAGATAATATAATCTAAGAAAATAAAATAATATTTACATTTACGTTTACATTTATTCATATGCCAGATGCTTTTATCAAAAGCGACTTACAAGTGAGGAATACAACAAGCGAGTCGTCATAAAGAGGCAAATAGACACAAGAAGTGCTCACAATACAAGTTTCAGACATTGCTCAGATTATCATAAACTACAATAGAGAGGGGTTCAAGGAAGTAAAAGAGGTATATATATATACAGAATGACTCACCAAGAGAGACAAAACACAGGGCTATATACACACACACACACACACACACAGAGAGAGAGAGAAACTAACAAGATGACATTATATATATATCATCTTGTTAGTTTCTGTGTGTGTGTGTGTGTGTGTGTGTGTGTGTGTGTGTGTAGCCTAGTCTGTCTTGGTGAGTCATTCTGTAACATTGGTGGCAAAGTTGAGGTGAGGTGAGGATCAACATGCAGCAAAAGTAATGCAATTTGAAGCATGCTAAGAGCCTCAAAAACACCCAAGAATATTATAAAAGTTTGCCATGGCAACAGTATTTAAGATATCAAGAATCCTTTCACAGGTCTACATCTGCCATGTCTTTATTCTAACGAAGTTTGAAGCGAATTGGGTAAAAATAAGAGAGCGTTTTCAAAGCATTTTGAAAGTGACACTCTTCGCGTTGCCAGCTGGTGGCGCTATGACTACGACGCAGAGTGCGAAAGTTGTTGGGCCCGATGAGAACTATAAGTGTATGAAGTTTGGTTACTGTAGGTGAAAATGAGTGCGCCACAGAGCCCCTCAAATACAACCATATAAAAGGGTGCGCCACAGANGAGCCCTTTCAGTGCTTGGGCCCTAAAAATGCAGAGCATTCTGTGAAGTTTGACAGGTGTGAATTGAGTCTGTGTTCACTCATTAGGGAGCGATTTGAATCACTACATAGGCAGCAACTCACACAAATGACCGTTGACATTGAAGACTTGACTTAGTTTTGATTTTCATTGAAAATCTGTGAAATATTAAATTTTTAATTTAACTGAATCATTCAGCAATAANATTGTTGGTTTTTAATAAATTATATTTATACATAAATTTTTTATTATACTATATATATTATTGAAAGATAACTTTTTACACATTTTATACCTATTTTTAGACTCTTATACACATTTGTAATATACACACTGAGTCTTATTTGGACACATGTATGAACTCATACACTCTTTGTAACGTGTCTGTTTTCTACGGAAGAGGATTAGGGCCAAGCAATAATAAAAAAATAAAACCATCTCGAGATTAAAGTTGTTAAATTTCGAGAAAAAACACGTAAAATTTCGAGAAAAATGTTGAAATAAAATGGGAATAAACTCGTTAAATTTCAAGAAAAAAGTCGAGATAAAATGTTGAGAATAAACTCGTTAAATTACAAGAAAAAAACTCGTTCAATTACGAGAAAAAAACTCGTTCAATTTCGAAAAAATGGTCGAGATAAAATGTTGAGAATAAAGTCATTATATTACGAGAAAAATGTCATTAAATTACGAGAAAAAAGTCGAGATAAAATGTTGAGAATAAAGTCATTAAATTACGAGAATAAAGTCATTAAATTACGAGAAAAAAAGTCGTTAAATTACGAGAATAAATTCGTTAATTTAATGACTTTATTCCCAACATTTTATCTCGACTTTTTTCTCGAAATTTAACGAGTTTATTCTCAACATTTTATCTCGACTTTTTTCTTGAAATTTAACGACTTTTTTCTTGAAATTTAACGAAATTTTTCTCATAATGTAACGAGTTTATTCTCGTAATTTAATGACTTTATTCTCAACATTTTATCTCGACTTTTTTCTTGAAATTTAACGAGTTTTTTCTCGTAATTTAACGAGTTTATTCTCAACATTTTATCTTGACTGTTTTCTCGAAATTTAACAACTTTAATCTCGAGATGGTTTTATTTTTTTTATTATTGCATGGCCCTAACCCTCTTCCGTAGTTTTCATCACATTTGTAACTATTAATATTTTTAAACAGGGATTATCTTCTGTGATTGTAGACATCAGTGTGAACATGACTCTTATTTTGGTGTTGCAGCATGACGTCATAAGGCGGCGCCGTGTTCCTGGTTGTGATTCGGCTGAAGAAAGGTTTGTTTTACGAATTTAAGCTGTTTAAGAAACCGTTCAATGTTTTATAGTTTTTACAAGCGATGTGAAATTAGTTTATTCACCATTGACTGTAACATTGTATTGCTCTATCTGATTTTAATGAAGGATAAAAGCGCATCCACACACGAGTAAAAGGTAAAGGTGTGTCCCATATCGTGAATCAGTGTATCATAAACACGAATAAGGTCACTGACATATAGTGATGAGAGAAACTATAGGGAAACTGGGCTTTCCGAAACTCCGAGTCAGTTGAATAAAGTACTTGAAAATGATTCAGTGATTCGAATTGCTTGAAATACGAGACGTGCTGCTCAGAACAACAAACACTAACGTGTGTAATAACTACTTTTACAAACCAACTTCTAATGTTTTAATGAAAGTATAATCTGTTAATTGTAATTTTATAAAATACACACAACATATAAATCACAAACATGTGTAGTTTGTGCTTTTTTTAAGCCATTAACTCTCACTCTGACTCTCACCAGTGCACTGAACTACTGAACTAGAGCTGATTGAGACACACCCAGAGACTTAGTTTGGATTTATTTTTCATTCTGTTCATTATTGTCTTCTTAAACAGGACAGAGTGTTCAAACGCACAGAAAAACTCCTGGTGAGGCGACTGAGATTCACATGACACTATTTTAAAGATGGCGTTTATTAAAGAGGACAGTGAAGAAACATCCAGATTGAAACATGAAGAAACTGAGGAACAAACAGGTTGGTTTCATTCTCAAAGCTTAGAATTTGATCATTATTCAAATGTCCAGCTCTACAGAAGTGGAGAATAATACAGAATTAGCCTAAACAAAACAATTATTTTGTGTAACATTAAACCCAATATCTACTTCTGAATAGAGAACAATGATAAAGTATTTTTTTATATATATATTTGTACTCAAAAGTGCTCTACTAACATTTTAACATACCTGAACATAAAATGAAAGAGTCATAATTGAGTGGATCATATCGATTCGAGCCATCAGATGTTTTTAAAGTTGCTGATCCTCTCCTCTGATAGAGCATCAAATCCAGGGTTGCCAATTGCTGCTCAATACTAGCCCAATCCCAAAGTAAAAACCGCGTTCTGGGGGGTAAAATCCACATTTTTGTCAGGGTTCCTCTGGTAAAATGTCACATCCTTTGCAAAAGCAACACAAAATCAAAGTTTAGCTAATAATTGTTAGATCAGAGTTAAAGGTGATAGAGAGGATTTTTTCGTCGACTGAGAATCCAAAGACTGTTAGTGAGTTTTTGAAATGAGCGCATGCGTAAGAACAACCCCCCTCCTTCACAGCTCATTTCTAGGGAACGCCTCCCAAAACTCGTGCACGAGTATTGGAACATGAGTGTTTACCACCGGCATTCGCTGTGTTATTAAGCCGGGCACACATTTAACGACTAGCTAAAACATTCTAAGACTGTGCTCAACATACAGCGATTGTTTCCTGCTCCTGAAGCAGATTTATATACTTTCACATGGAATTTGAACACCGACTGTAATCGCAGACTGAACGCAACTGGCTCTGACTGGACGCGTTTGAGTGCGATCAGTCATAAGTATCAATTTACATTCATATTCGGCGACTTAAAGCTGGGCACACATTTTGTGGATTCATTATGTCGGACTCACCGCAGGTAACTCATAATCTGCAGCTGTTACTCCTGTCTCCTGACAAAAACATTGCATGCGGCGCCTGTGGAGTGTGGAAAGTTACTGGAGCGCGCAGCCGCGCGTCTCTCACAAGGAACGTCATGGCAGTGATTGACAAGCCAGAGGACCAATCGTTTACGCGATGATCGCGTAAAGGATTGGCTGATGTTTTTAAGGCCCTACCTCGTGCACAGATGATGTATATTAATAATATTTCTTTCAGTGCACCTAATAAAGTCTTTTATCAGTTCGTAAAGACAGTTTCAAGTAATATTGCAAAAATGTATAAAACAAAACATCCTCTGTAGCACCTTTAACAGCTAAAATTTTATGAAAAATATTAACTTAGTCTTTTGTGGTATGGCTGCAGGTCGGGAATCGATAACCACGGTTGGATTGCGGGTAGAGAGTGACAAATTATCATGGTTATATACACTTTTTGTAAAAGTACTGATATAATTTCACCAAGTTTTATATTAAACCCATAAATAAATTAAGCAGCACTTTGCAGTTTTTGTGTGAATAAACATTAAAATAATAACTTTAACATTAAAGATGGCACCATGTCGCCATGAGAGGTAAACCTTCCCTAGTGCAAGTTTGAAAGCTCACCATATAGTACTTTATCATTTTATATAATTTTCCTTTAAATGGGAAGATTAGCTTTGTGCGCAAGCTTATAAAACTTTTTTATTTAAAAAAATTTTTTTTATTAAGTCATTTCAAATAACAAACAGGCATTAACATATTATCAACGATAGACATTAACAATAAGACCAAGCAGCATACCGTAAACAAGATAATAGTAACACAAACATGAAAAGCAAATTCAGGGGGGTTAATCCATATGTATTGCCAGTAATTTAGAGAGCTTTAAGGCACTCCTTATTTTTAGCTGTTTTAAGGATTTAAATAAAATTTTAAAGTCATTTTTAAATGCCTCAAAACATGGAGAAACTTTAACAAATCTACATTTGTGTAGGTAAAATTTGGCTACAGTCAACACATTATTACACAAAAATTCAATGTCTTTGTTGTCCAAAAAGACACCAAATTTAACAATGTGATAGTCAAAGGCAGGTATTAAATTTGTCTCCAACCACTCATACAATCTGTTCCAAAAAGAGTTAACAATCGTACAATTATAAAAAAGATGTTCCTGAGATTCAATATCTTTTTGACAAAATGTACACACATTGCAATCCAAATTCAACCTTATTCTTAGAAATTCGTTACATGGATAAATATCGTTAATTGTTTTGAAATGTACTTCTTTCATTTTAGGAAACAAAGGAAATGATAAGTATCTGGTTCTAACTTTGATAGTGTCAATTTTGGAAAATCTTCGAGATGCAAGCTAATAAAACTAATCTCAAGGTCAAGCCATTAGCCTTAAAGGGATAGTTCACCCAAAAATAAATTATTCCATGATTTACTCATCCTCAAGCCATTCTAGGTGTATATGACTATCTTCTTTCTGACAAACACAATCGTAGATATATTTAAAAATATCCTTAGTCCTCCAAGGTTTATAATGGTTGTGAATGGCTGCCCATATTCTGCTGACAAAAAAAAAAAATGCATCCATCCATAAAAAACTGAATCCATACGACTCCAGGGGGTTAATAAAGGCCTTCTGAAGCTAATCGATGCATTTGTGTAAGACAAATAACCTAATTTAAAACTTTATAAAGTAAAATAATGAGATTCCGGTGCGAAAGCCATACGCATTCGAATTACATTCAGAAAGCGTATTTAGGGTTCAGAACGTGCTTTATGTGGAGAATAACGCACAACAGTTGTTTTTTAAGTGCGTTTATCGGTTTTTGCAAATGTACTCTTTATTTGTTGTAGGTCACATGATGAGATACAGTGCCCTTAAAGCAGGGTTGTCCAAACTTGGTCCTGGAGGGCCACTGTCCTGCAGAGTTTACATTTTACATTTATGCATTTGACAGACGCTTTTATCCAAAGCGACTTACATTGCATTATACTATACATTTGTATTGAAGTATGTGCAATCCCTGGGATCGAACCCGTGACCTTGGCATTGCTAGTGCCATGCTCTAACCACTGAGCTACAGGAAAATTTAGCTCCAACATGCCTCAACACCTGCCTAGAATTTTCTCGCATATAGTTACCCCCTTTCCACCAGCCCGAACCGGGTGCTAGTTCAGAGCTAGTGCCAGGTCAGAGTTGGTTCAACTGACGAGCCTTCTAAGAACCGGTTTGCCTTTCCACAGGCTAGAGAGCCAGCACAGAGCCAGGTCTTACATCACTGTATACGTCTCATATTTCACAGCAAAGCTAGTGCTGCAGCACCAAACACAAACACACCAAGCTTGTTCGAGATGCATCGGCTTCCCGCAGAGCGATCGGCGCATGACATCAAAGCACCGCGAGAACGATCCAAAAGCACAAGGAGTCGTATGCTCTGCAAACGCTCCCGTGGACCCGCGGCACTCCGATGTCACCCGCCGAATCGATCCGCGCTGCTCCGATGCATTTTGAACAAGCCATCAACAATCATGGACATTTCACTACTGTTGATGCTCATGGCTTTGCGAACCTACATTGGCTTCCAAACACGGCTCGCCGTAATTTGTATATAGACAGAGATTGCGATCGAGCTGCTATTAGCTCGATTAGCTGCTATTTAAAAACTGGCGATCACAAGTTTCTTGTTGGTCACGGTAACCCCGGCCCCAGTCCCTGACGCAAGCGGTTCTTACTTCTAGCCCAGCAATGTTTTGGTGCTACTTACGAACCACTTTACCTGGTTCGGAGCTGGTGCTTTGGGTGTCGAAAGACAAAGAACTGATTTGAAACTAGGCTCTGGCTCCGAACCAGCACTCAAACTGCTTTGGTGGAAAAGGGGTAAGTAAGACTGCTGGTTCAGGTGTGTTTAATTAAGGCCCCGGTATACTTCAAACGAAGTTCTTTTTCGTTCTTCGTTTAGGGGTAAAACGAAGTTCGAAATGCGTGACCAGCGATATACTGTAAACGGACATCTGACGCCGCGCACACTGCTGAGAGCGACACTTAGATGAATATGTAAAATATGTGCCGTGCACTTTCTTCTCAGTAACAAAATAAACACAACAAAAATGAGAAAACGGCAAGCATTTATTATAGAAAGCAGAAGAAAACCGTCTGATCATAACATTAGCATAACTCTGCAAATTAGCACTCCAGTCACGTCACGTCTTCATATATCACTTATTCAATTGATTGTTTAAAATCAAGCAGCTTTACAGTATCAAACATGAAAAACAGTGTTAGTGCCTCATTTTTTACAAGCACAACTTCATTTTGTACTATAAAGCGGCTATCCAGTGTGTTCATGTTTTCACCAACGGAGATCTTACCTCGACGAACTCCAACACACGAAATGAGTCAAAGACGCGTCCCACGCGAAAGAAGGCGGAGCCTCAGCGCACACCTCCTGTTACGTTATCATCACTGACCAATGGTATTATGAAGGTGTTTTACAGCTGAAGAACATTTCCTGAAAGTTCACTTTGGCAAGCCGTTTTGAACTTCCAAAAAGAACACAAAACGAACTTCGTTTTGGCCTGATTTTGTTCGAAATGACGTCACATCAGTTCGTTCTTCGATTTCGTTTTAAGTATACCGGGGCCTTTAGGGTTGGAGCTAAACTCTGCAAGACAGTGGCCCTCCAGGAACAGAATTGGACATCCCTGCCTGAAAGGGACATGGTCTATGAAACAATTAATTTAATATTTTTAGTGAAATATGCTTTATTTTAAGTTGCCTCTCAAAAGTTTGTCCCAGGTGAAAAAAGGTACACTTCTATAATGTACTTAAAGTGCTCTAATTTTCATGCAATAATTTTGTACTTAATATACTAAAAACTCTTCTTTAGTACTTCTTAAAGGGATAGTTCACCCAAAAATGAAAATTTGATGTTTATCTGCGTACCCCCAGGGCATCCAAGATGAGGGTGACTTTGTTTCTTCAGTAGAACACAAATGATGATTTTAACTCCAACCATTGCGGTGTGTCAGTCATATAATGCATTGAAACGGTAACACAATCTATAAGAGTCAAAAAAACACGCACAGACAAATCCAAATTAAACCCTGCGGCTCGTGACGACATTGGACATCAGTATGAAATATCAACTAAAATGTGCCTTTAATTTACTATCTCTGCAAAAATAGAGCACTTTAAGTACATTATAGAATAATTTTTTTTTCACCTGGGGTGATTTAGAGTGAATGGAAATGACTTTATATTTGACTTTGAATTATGTTCTACAATTAAAAGACTATGCTGCTAGCACTGCACAAGTAAGAACAAACGTATTACTGCACAGGCAATAGCAAAAGTTATTGTTCATTGAACAAAGCAACATGCTTCAACGCAGTAGTACATGCAGTTATTCTCAACCTAACAATAAGCTCTACTCTTTTGCACAATGGTAACGATCAAAACTTCTACATACCAGAAACTCTTTCAAATGTCCAACATAACTGAACATTAAACATTAACAGATATTACCCCTCCCTCAAAAACACATAAAATAAGACTTTCAATATTTACTCTCCATCTCCAGCCATATGCACAGCATCCCTACTAACAATGGTGTCTCTAAATAAAACTGTATAATATAACTAATTCTCCTCTAATAAATAGGTAGCCTTCTTTCCTTAATTTTATTAGCTTAATTGGTTCATCAATTCAAGCCTCAAAACCACGTAAGTTTAGGAAAATGTATTTCTTGATTTTAGTGAAATGTTCTCAGTATTTTCCATACAACACTGAACCCCAATTTTATTAACAAAATGTACACACTATTTTTAATTATCACCTTCATAAAATTACAAGACCGATGATTCATTTTTTACAGTGCTGCTTAAGGGGCTCTGTATGCGTCTGACTGTTTAAATGAAAATAAAAAACAGATGTTTGTATTGTTTTATTGTGCCGTTTTCTGTCTCTTTAAATAAAAACACTTAAAGTGACCCCTCAATGAATCGTTTGTTTTCTACCTGTGCCATTGAACTGGTGTTAATTTGCATTTGTCTCTTTTCGTCGTAGACCTGATGGCACTGAAAAAGGACGGTGAAGTACCGAATGAAATGGAAGAGAATGATCAATGTAAGAATCATCATGATTTCACAACTGGAGAAAAAACTTTTAGTTCCTCACAGGCTGCAAAGACGTTCTCACGAAAAACAGTGTGTCAGCAGTGTGGAAAGTGTTTCAACCAACAGAAAAATCTTAAAGTCCACATGAGAATTCACACAGGAGAGAAGCCTCATACCTGCCAACAGTGTGGAAAGAGCTTCTCTCAAAAAGTACAACTTAACAGACACATGAAAGTTCACACAGGAGAGAAGCATTTTACTTGCCAACAGTGTGGAAAGACTTTTTCTGAAAATTCAAGCCTTAAAAGACACATGAGAGTTCACACTGGAGAGAAGCCTTTCACATGTCCTCAGTGTGAAAAGAGTTTCGGTTGTAAAGGAAACCTTAAAGTCCACATGAGAATTCACACTGGAGAGAACCCTTATACCTGCCAACAGTGTGGAGACCGATTCAATCTAATAGGAAGTCTTAAAAAGCACATGAGAAGTCACACTGGAGAGAAGCCTTTCACATGCCCTCAGTGTGAAAAGACTTTTACTGAAAAAGTAAGCCTTGAGAGACACATGAAAATTCACACAGGAGAGAAGCCTTACACCTGCCCTCAGTGTGGAAAGAGGTTTATTGAAAAAGTAGGCCTTGACAGACACATGAGAGTTCACACTGGAGAGAAGCCTTACACATGCCAACAGTGTGAAAAGAGTTTCACTCATATTGGAAACCTTAAAGTCCACATGAGACTACACTCTGGAGAGCAACCCTTCATATGTCCCCAGTGTGGAAAGAGTTTGAAACAAAAACGACACCTTAAAGACCACATGAGAATTCACTCTGGAGAGCAACCCTACATATGCCCTCAGTGTGGAACGGGTTTCAATCGAAAACAACACTTCGAAGACCACATAAGAATTCACACTGGAGAGAAGCCTTTCACCTGCCAACAATGTGGGAAAAGTTTCAACCGAAAAGGAATCCTTAACCAACACATGAGAGTTCACACTGGAGAAAGCCTTTCACCTCCAAACAGTGTGGAAAAAGCTTCAACAGGAAAGAAGTCCTTAACAGACACATGAGAGTTTACACTTGTTAGATGCTCACTGTGGAAAAAGTTTGGGTATAAAACGGTACAATATGAGTATTCATGTATGAAAGAACTGTTTTTGTATGTCATCAGTGTGGAATTTATTTCAGACAGGAAACACCATGTTTGAAGGACTTTATAATAAGCTGATTATTATGGTACTAAATCACCTTAGATGGCTGAATCAGTACTGGAGGGGCTAGAAACCTTCCTGATGGTTTCATACTTAATTCTTAATTATTTAGCAGTTTTCTTCTGCACCTGTTTTTGTCTGACCCGGCTGACCCAATGTGCATTAACTTTGCAATTCCTAGTATTGCTTTAATATTGCATCCTTCTCATAGGCATTTAATAATTTTTGACTTTTTAGTCTTGAGTTAAATCTCGTTTTGGCTAATTTTATCTGTAAAAGAAAACTTGCCTAATAATTATGCACACCTCAATATAAGGTGTTTTCATTTCCAGCCCTCATGAACAGTTTTATATATTAATGATTAAATACAAAATTAATAGTAGTTATTAAGATTGATGTGGTTTTGAATTGGTAAAATGTGCCTGGGAGAAAAAATTTGATCAGAAAATCAGCTTGCCTAATACTGGTCATATAATTAGAATATCATCAAGTTGATTTATTTAACTAATTCCATTCAAAAAGTGAAACTTGTATATTATATTCATTCATTACACACAGACTGATATATTTCAAATGTTTATTTCTTTTAATTTTGATGATTATAACTGACAACTAAGGAAAATCCCAAATTCTGCATCTCAGAAAATTAGAATATTACTTAAGAACAATACAAAGAAAGGATTTTTAGAAATCTTGGCCAACTGAAAAGTATGAACATGAAAAGTATGAGCATGTACAGCACTCAATACTTAGTTGGGGCTCCTTTTGCCTGAATTACTGCAGCAATGCGGCGTGGCATGGAGTCGATCAGTCTGTGGCACTGCTCAGGTGTTATGAGAGCCCAGGTTGCTCTGATAGTGGCCTTCAGCTCTTCTGCATTGTTGGGTCTGGCATATCGCATCTTCCTCTTCACAATACCCCATAGATTTTCTATGGGGTTAAGGTCAGGCGAGTTTGCTGGCCAATTAAGAACAGGGATACCATGGTCCTTAAACCAGGTACTGGTAGCTTTGGCACTGTGTGCAGGTGCCAAGTCCTGTTGGAAAATGAAATCTGCATCTCCATAAAGTTGGTCAGCAGCAAGAGGCATGAAGTGCTCTTCAACTTCCTGGTATACGGCTGCGTTGACCTTGGACCTCAGAAAACACAGTGGACCAACACCAGCAGATGACATGGCACCCCAAACCATCACTGACTGTGGAAACTTTACACTGGACCTCAAGCAACATGGATTGTGTGCCTCTCCTCTCTTCCTCCAGACTCTGGGACCTTGATTTCCAAAAGAAATGCAAAATTTACTTTCATCAGAGAACATAACTTTGGACCACTCAGCAGCAGTCCAGTCCTTTTTGTCTTTAGACGCTTCTGACGCTGTCTGTTGTTCAAGAGTGGCTTGACACAAGGAATGCGACAGCTGAAACCCATGTCTTGCATATGTCTGTGCGTAGTGGTTCTTGAAGCACTGACTCCAGCTGCAGTCCACTCTTTGTGAATCTCCCCCACATTTTTGAATGGGTTTTGTTTCACAATCCTCTCCAGGGTGCAGTTATCCCTATGGCTTCTACACTTTTTTTCTACCACATCTTTTACTTCCCTTCGCCTCTCTATTAATGTGCTTGGACACAGAGCTCTGTGAACAGCCAGCCTCTTTTGCAATGACCTTTTGTGTCTTGCCCTCCTTGTGCAAGGTGTCAGTGGTCGTCTTTTGGACAACTGTCAAGTCAGCAGCCTTCTCCATGATTGTGTAGCCTACAGAACTAGACTGAGAGACCATTTACAGGCCTTTGCAGGTGTTTTGTTAATTAGCTGATTAGAGTGTGGCACCAGGTGTCTTCAATATTGAACCTTTTCACAATATTCTAATTTTCTGAGATACTGAATTTGGGATTTTCCTTAGTTGTCAGTTATAATCATCAAAATTAAAAGAAATAAACATTTGAAATATATCAGTCTGTGTGTAATGAATGAATATAATATGCAAGTTTAATTTTTTGAATGGAATTAGTGAAATAAACTTTGATGATTGTGACGAGCAGGGCGGGCGAGAGCCGTGGTGGAACGGCGCGAGGCCGGTGACGCGAGTGTTAATGATCGTCACCTGCGAGGCGCACCGGCCTTGCGTCCCTCACGGAGGAGCTCCGGAGGCATAAAAGGAGGAGCGACGACAGTGAAGGACGAGAGAGTACCAGGCCTGGACTTTACGTTATGTTTTATTATGTTTGTGTGGCCGGCAGACGTCCGCGAGGGTCTGCAGGCATTACTTTCGTTTATTTTGAATTAAAGTTTTGTTTGAATGTTCGCTGGTTCCCGCCTCCTTCTTCCCGTACTTACGAACTGCGTTACAATGATATTCTAATTATATGGGCAGCACCTGTAACTCTGCACACTGTGTACATTAGACAGGTGTCCAGTTTTATTTTATTTCTTCATTTGTTACTTTCAGACATTAATTATGACCAAGTGTTAGAGACCTAACATACAGTATCAAAACATATCTAAATGTTATCCCTGTAAGTAAAGGAATGTTAGTAATGATTAATTTTAATAAAAATTTCTTTCACATTAACTTGAATGAAGCTGTTTGTTCTTAACCCATTTTTATGTCCCAAATCTGTCTTCATCTACTCGTCATCATCTCGACTGATTCTTTGTTCTTATCCTGAATTTTTAAACTGAGGTGTTTGTCCAACCTCTTTGAGAGGTTTTGACCAATTAGGTATCAGCTTTGGTTCAGAGGTGTTTTTTTCCTCCTCCTCTCACCAGATTACTTATTATTACAGTTTAGACATGATTCCTCTATAAAGAATACAAGACGTTTTACACCGATTTCATTTAAGCCAAAAAGTTATGAACAGAGAGATACACTCATACCAAACAAGGCACACTTTCAAATCAACCATTCAATAGGTATAACAATTACATGAATTGTGAGTGTGAGTGATCCAAGCATAATGGTCACATTATATATATATATATATTGCTTGTAGACATGATACAGAATTATGCAGTTAAATGATGTTTGACTACAAGTCCATTTAGTCATAATTTTGGAATGATTTGATGCTTTTTTTTATATGTAAAAGCATAAAAGCAGTTCTGTGGTTTTTAAGAGATTTGAATCCTGTGTTTGAAAGGTAATTCAAAGGTCTTCTAGAAGAAGGAGGTCTGTCTTATTTCTCTGTCTCAGGAGATCAAAAGACCTCTGGTGATCAAAAGACCTCTCCGGGCGGCGCCGTAAATTCTACTGTCAATCAGCGGATCCTGAGCGGACCCGCCTTTACTGTAACGGTTGTATCAATTTGCGGGTCCCAAACAGACCCGCCGCGGAGGTAAGGTTTGAATCGCGGATGCGGAGCGGAGCCAAGGCGGGTCCGCGATCCGCCTTCATTGCAGATTCGTCACTGCGCGCAAGTGGATGCTGATACGGGTCTGTTCATGGATACGTTCCGGAAGCCGCGATACCTCCGCAGCTGATCCGCTGCGGAGTCCTTTTGCTGTGTGGGTTGTTGTCTTTTTGACAATTAGTCTTGGGTTTACTGCCCAAAGTTGATAACGTTCTTCCTTAGCTAAGATTATCTCTTACAAACTTGCAAGGCCAAAAAGTACTTAGCTGGGGGTTTTGTTAGTTAGCTGAGACTGGACTGGATGGAGCTCACTTCATTTATGGTCCTAGACTGTTGATTTGGGGTCTGGAGTGTTGAATTGGGTTTTTGTGTGAAATTATGTTTGAACAAATCATCTGGAAGATTTATATGTGTTTGGTTCACCCTCGATTCCTACAACAGCAACATCCTTCTGTATTTAAGGACGGCGACTCTTCAGGCTATCTCCCCTCAATACCTCTTCTCGCTCAAGCTGCTTCACACACGACGGAAGACAGGTCTGGCTTTCTTCCGGCGTCAGGTGTTCCAGCCCCAACACCAGATCCCACAGGGGAAAAACCTCCTCACTAGCCCTCATGGGCCAGTCTTTGAATTTTGAGATCACAATAGTTTTGTGCGAGAAGGGAGATTCCTGCTCACGCATTTGATATGCTCTCGTGTTACAATAATGCACTCTCAACATTTTTCATTATAATAACGTCATTGATCCCACATTAAATGGACTATTAACATGAGAAGAAAGTCATGTCTGAAAGTCGCAATACATTTTTTTATTGATCAACCATTTCCGTGGGTGGCGCTTGAGCATTCACGGGATCGCCGCATGTTTGATGGAAATATTTAAGATCAGGATGGATGATTAGGCTACATGCTTTAAATTATCAATCTGGGCAGCTTTGAGCAGCTCTTGAGGTTCTTATCCAGTATGCGAGATGTTTACCGACTTTGATGAGGCCCGCACTTAGCTATTCCTTTGCGCGGTCCACTCAGTTGCTGTTCTTTTGAACTTTCTATTCATCAAAGAATCCTGAAAAAAAAAATTTACTCAAATATTTTGTACAATTGTACACAATAAATGTTTCTTGAGGCAGCATATTAGAATGATTTCTGAAGGATCATGTGACACTGAAGACTGGAGTAATGATGCTGAAAATTCAGCTTTGCCAACACAAGAATAAATTATATTTTCAAATAGAAAGGTTATTTTAAATTGTAATAATATTACACAATATTACTGTTTTTACTGTATTTTTAATTAAATAAATGCAGTCTTGGTTAGCAGACGAAACTTCTTTTAAAAACATAAAAAATCGTACCGATCCCAAACTTTTGAACGGTAGTGTATGTAGCTTGGAGCCGCTGTTGTGACGCTTTACAAATGCTGCAAGTGTGAATACTTGCGCTTCTCTGCAGCTGCAGTGACGATCTAATTACGCTCACACGCAACATTACTAGAAAGAAGAGCAGCACCACCCCAAGAGGGATGAATACCATCTCTTTTGAACAGGTCGGGTCTGCCACAAAAACTTTTCCAATTGTCTATGAACCCTATATTATTCTGTGAACACCACTTAGTCAGCCAGCCATTGAGTGATGATAGTCTGCTAAGTATCTCATCACTCAGATGAACAGAAAGAGGGCCAGAGCAAATTACAGTGTCTGACATCGTACTTGCGAGTTCACATACCTCTTAAATATTAATTTTAGTGGTCTCCGAGCATGTTTAAATTAGCTTTGTTGTCAGGTGCTCTGGCTCCCAGCAAACATGTGACTATGGTGGCTGGTATCTCTAATTTTACATTCTCTTTAATAGAATCGCCAATAACTAGGGCACTTTCAACAGGATTCTGTTAATCGGAATGGAAGAGCGGTGTTTTGTCCTGCGACTATGCCTTCTCACAGTTACCCTGCTGCACGGGCTCTACAGCCGGAACTGAACAATGTACAGAGTTCACTAAACCAGTCACATCCAAAGCCCTTGCATTCTTACTATCCTCAATTAAAGTTTGGATGCGCATCTCTAATCCTGAAATCTCCATCAGCCTGACTATGTCTCTGGATTTATCACGTGTAAATCTCACCGCAGACAGAGAAGGCTAAACTATACATGTGGCAGGCAGTGCAAATGACAATAACAGGCGAAGATGACATGACTTGCTGCGTTTGTTGACTGATCCAACTCACTCGGACTCGTAAAGATGGCAAGCACGGATGACAAGTCAAACCACTTATCAGCGAGGAAGACACTGAGCAGAGCTTATCACTGTGAAGCTGCTTTGAAACAATCTATTGTAAAAAGCGCTATATAAAATGAAGATGACTTTCACTTGACAGTGGCTACTTAGTTTTCAATGGATTTACGACTGGGTTATTACCACTTCACATTGTCATTGACAATGAAATGTAATGCTAAAATGAATATCCACGACTTCTAAAGGCAGTAGGGATGTTCAGCTGCTCAGTTATTTTGAACTTCTTTTAACCCCCAATCAAAGAAAGAAAGAATTCTGCCTGAGTATATCAGGTATATGTGAACCTCAAGGTTTGCTTTATTTCTGCAAGTCTTTCCACAGTGACGGCTCATAAAAGACTTTTCTCTGGTATGAGTTATTACATGATTCCTTAAGTGATTTCTGTCAGTGAAACTCATTCTACACTGATGGCATAAAACAACTCATACATGAATCCTCATGGCTATCAAGTGTTTCTTTATATCTGAAAGTCTTTTCACAGTGACAACACTTAAATGGCTTCTCTCCAGTGTGAATTCTCGTGTGTATGGTAAGAAGTCCTTTCTGGCTAAAACTTTTTCCACATTGTTTGCAGGTGAAAGGCTTCTCTACTGTGTGAATTCTTATGTGGTCTTCAAAGTGTCCTACTTGATTGAAACTCTTTCCACACTGAAAGCACAAGTAGGGTTTCTCTCCGGAGTGAATTCTCATGTGGAGTTTAAGGTGTCCTTTTTTATTAAAACTATTTCCACACTGAGAGCATGTGTAAGGTTTCTCTCCAGTGTGAGTTCTCATGTGTCTACTAAGGTTTCCTTTTTGAATGAAATTCTTTCCACAGTGAGGGCAAGGGTAGGGTTTCTCTCCAGTATGAATTATCATGTGGCCTTTAAGTATTTCATATTGATCAAAAGTCTTTCCACACTTATGGCATGTATAAAGCTTCTCTCTATTGTGAATTCTCATATGCCTGTACAGGTTTCTATTTTGGTTGAAACTTTTCCCACATTGTTTGCAGCTGAAAGGCTTCTCTCCACTGTGAGTTCTTATGTGGTCTTCAAAGTGTCCTGTTTGATTGAAACTCTTTCCACACTGAGGGCATTTGTAGGGTTTCTCTCCAGTGTGAATTCTCATGTGGACTTGAAGTTTTCCAAGTCGATCAAAACTTTTCCCACACTGATTGCATGTGTAGGGTTTCTCTCTAGCGTGAACTCTCATGTGGGCTTTAAGGTGTCCTTTTTGAGTGAAACCCTTTCCACACTGAAGGCACATGTAGGATTTCTCTCCAGTATGAATTCTCACGTGGTCTTTAAGGTTTCCTTTTCTATTGAAACTCTTTCCACACTGTTGGCAGATGAAGTGACTTCTAGTCCCTGCATTTTCAGCTCTTTTTCGTGAGGAAGTCTTTTCAGGCTGTGAGCAACTGAAAGATTTCTCTCCAGATATAAAATCATGATGATTTGTATATTGATCTTTCTCTTTCACTTCATTCTCCTCTTTCAGTGCCATCAGGTCTAAAAACGACAAATGCAAGTTAATACCACTTTAAGCACAAAGCAAGCCAAAACATTGGTGAATAAATACGACAATGACCCAAAACATTCCAGTACATCAACCAAGGAATGGCTCAAAACAAAGAAATGGAGAGTTTTGGAATGGCCAAGTCAAAGGCTGGATCTGAATCCTATTGAGATTCTACACTCGTTGTTTTTAAAGTTTGAAGGGAATTTCAAGGACATTTGAGATCTGTGCATTAGTTTGAATGCAGCTTATTAGATCTCCCACTGTATATGATGTCATCGCAGTGAAGCTGAGAATAAAATGTTCAGATACTCTTGCTTGTAATATGTTTTTTTTAATTATTATTAACTATATCTAGGGGCGGACTGGGACGTGCATTCCCAGGTGAAAAAAGTACACTTCCATAATGTCCTTAAAGCGCTCTATTTTCGTGCACTAATTTTGTACTTAAAAAAATTGTACTAAAAATTCATCTTTAGTACTTCTTCATATAATCTTAAGAACATCTAAGTGTACTCAACTGTGCTATTTTGAGACACCATGAATTTGTATTTAGTTACCACTTGTAGTACACTTGAACTCATAAGTGTAGGGTACTACAAATACAGAGATATTTAATATAATAAAAAACACTGGAGCCAACTGGCAGAAGTACCATGAATTGTGTGAAAATTACTTGAGCTAGCTGTATTTTTGTTCCTTACCTTTAGAACTTCGGTTAATTATAGGATTTGGCAGAGTCTGACTTTTTTCTTTTCTGCACCACCTTTCCTTTCCTTTCCTTTTTTTTTTTTAAGGTCAACTTTTTTAAGGCTCATCTAACTTTTACTGACAAATTTGGATTTCCTTCGCTGGGAGTTTGATTGACAGGCAATCTAACCAATCATAACGTCGCATTCACATTTATGTCCGACAAAGCAGTTAGATTAACGTCGTGGTCTTGAATTTGAAAAATGGTGTGTCACGGGCCGCTTGAAACGAGGTGCTACAGCAATCTGTCAATACACATTAAAGAGCCACAAAACGGTATTTATTGTTTAAATTTCTCTACTGTTGATGCATTGTCAGTGTCCTCTTTGCTCCAATGTATTTTCACTCAGAGAACATGATGTGTGTCGTGAGAGCGGCATGGCATGTCATACATAGCAACAGTAACTAAAGGGGCGGGTCAGTCGGTCGGCCCATCTCGAGACCAGACCGGACCGGCCGTTGTCGACTGGGCCAAATGCTAAACATTTATTAATATTATTATAACCAAAGTGAGATCGAGCAAGCAATAAAAACCTGTTCTATGCGCTGACGGCCTGTAAAAACTAATATTTATTTATATATTAAAAATAAAACTGACCGGCCCACATAAAAAACAATGGTCCGGCCCCTCTAGTATTCACCAGAATTGCCCGATGGTCAATTCGCCTATGGCTATATTGTATATTAGGGCTGAAACGATTAGTCGACATTATCGACAACGTCGACAAATATTTTTGTTGTCGAATAGTCTCTTGATCTCATACAACCTATTTGAAGGGCCTGCAATAACAGGGTGTAACCAGTGGGGCGCTGTAGCGCAATACTGTAATGCAGCCCTCCCGGATCCAATCCAATAAAAGAAGTCAGCGCTTCGGAGAGCATAGTGCAAACGAAGTCGAACCCGTGAAATGTGGGAGATTAACATAGCATAAACAAACATAACGTTTAGCATAACTACAGAATACTGTCATGCAGGGCCACCAACTCTCATTCAAACTCACTGTTCTCACGCCACACGTTCATTTTCTCACAGAGTGAAAGATGCATCGCAGAGCAAAGAGGACACACTGTAACACCTCGGTTCAAGCGGCATGTGAACCTATTCCTCTCTATTACAGCGCGAAATAAACATGAATGAACATCAAAAATTACTTACTGAAATGAATCCATCTCTATTGTAATCACTTAATCTGAGTTTTAACCGCAGAGAGAAGTCAATAATACTTGCAAACAAATATATCACACAAAATGTAACATTTACCTCAGGAAAGCCATTCAATGACCATAAACGCGATAGTTTGTGTGTGTATATAAATATACAGTACAGTCCAAAAGTTTGGAACCACTAAGATTTTTTATGTTTTTAAAAGAAGTTTCGTCTGCTCACCAAGGCTACATTTATTTAATTAAAAATACAGTAAAAAAACAGTAATATTGTGAAATATTATTACAATTTAAAATAACTGTGTACTATTTAAATATATTTGACAAAGTAATTTATTCCTGTGATGCAAAGCTGAATTTTCAGCATCGTTACTCCAGTCTTCAGTGTCACATGATCCTTCAGAAATCATTCTAATATGCTGATCTGCTGCTCAATAAACATTTATGATTATTTTCAATGTTGAAAACAGTTGTGTACTTTTTTTTTCAGGATTCCTTGATGAATAGAAAGTTCAAAAGAACAGCATTTATCTGAAATACAAAGCTTCTGTAGCATTATACACTACCGTTCAAAAGTTTGGGGTCAGTAAGAATTTTTATTTTTATTTTTTTGAAAAGAAATTAAAGAAATGAATACTTTTATTCAGCAAGGATGCATTAAATCAATCAAAAGTGGCAGTAAAGACATTTATAATGTTACAAAAGATTAGATTTCAGATAAACACTGTTCTTTTGAACTTTCTATTCATCAAATAATCCTGAAAAAAAATATTGTACACAAATATTTTGTACAATTGTACACATTAAATGTTTCTTGAGCAGCAGATCAGCATATTAGAATGATTTCTGAAGGATCATGTGACACTGAAGACTGGAGTAATGATGCTGAAAATTCAGCTTTGCATCACAGGAATAAATTACTTTGTCAAATATATTTAAATAGTACACAGTTATTTTAAATTGTAATAATATTTCACAATATTACTGGTTTTTACTGTATTTTTAATTAAATAAATGTAGCCTTGGTGAGCAGACGAAACTTCTTTTAAAAACATTAAAAATCTTAGTGGTTCCAAACTTTTGGACTGTACTGTAGATATATATACACACACACACACACATATATACACACACTCGATTATTTTATTTGGAATGACAAATACTGCTTAAAACAACACAGCATCCAAATATTCACAAAGAGCCTATTATGTTTCACCTGACAATACAGACAATGCAAATAGTCGCACCCACATTAATAAGTAGATTATGGATAAAGATGACATGCAGACTGCCTATAATTGCTGACACAGAACAATATCTGGCTGTTTGCTTAGAGGTCTTCTTACTCAGTCCAGCAATCTGCAAGCCTCTGACACATAATCTGTGCACATATCCCAAGCTACCAAAAATAAGAATAATCAATTTGGTCCTGTAACCACACACTGCCCAAGCATTGGATAATGCCTGATACTTCAACATTTTCTCAGAAAAACACAAGTCCATGTAAAGATCAAAACAACACACACACACATATATATATAAAATATAATATGATATATAATATGTGTGTGTGTGTGTATGTATGTTGTTGTTTCATTTTTCAAAAAAACCCACATAATTACATTATATTATTTTAACCTGAAGGATATTGGTCTATTCAGTTGGCTTGAAAATTATTAAAAATACACTTTTAAAAGCTGAAGTGATTTCCTTGTTTTATTTACTAGTTAAAGTACAGTATAACTCAATATTTTAACTAATTGCTAAAGTAGAATAAGCAAACAAAGCTTACTGATTAATCGTTCTAATAATCGATAGATTAATCGATTATCAAAATAATCGTTTGTTGCAGCCCTATAGTATATATATTAAACTAAATATTTATATTTTTAACATGCAAATGTTTTAATTTGTATTTCTCGTGTAATTATTTTTTAAAAAGTACTTATAAATTACATAAATAAAAGATTTTAAATTTTAAGATTAATTAAGAAAAAAAAAAGTATAACTAGAATTGTTTTGGAATTGGACTCGGAAGCGGGTCGTGAGGCGTCTAAAGATTCCCACCCCTACTAAACAATGATTTATGGCTTATTTTGTTGAATAATACAGAAGACAAAGAGCTTAATACCCTTTTTAATACCAAATTTAATAAGAATCTTTAAAAAGCTTTGAAATGAAACCAACCTGTTTGTTCCTCAGTTTCTTCTTGTTTCACTCTGAATGTTTCTTCAATCTTTATATCTTCATTCTCCTCTTTAATAAACTCCATCTTAATGTCTTCAATCTCCTCTTTAATAAACTCCATCTTTACAATAGTGTGTCACATGGATCTCAGTCGCTTCACCAGGAGTTTTTCTGTGTTTAGGATGAGAATAATTAACAGAAAGAAATATCCAAACTAAATCTCTGGGTGTGTCTCAATCAGCTCTAGTTCACTAGTTCAGTGCACTGTTGAGAGAGTCAGAGTGAGAGTTAATGGACTTAAATGATCTGATTATTTAAAAAGTATAATAAAATAAAAAACTAACAACAGCATTCAAATTATACAAACTTTTTTTGTTATGATTTACACTTGGTGTTTGTTGATTGGTAGATACACTTTTATACAAACATTAGCAGTTGGTTTGTAAAAGTTGTCATTACACATGTTAGTGTTTGTTCAGCGTCCGGTGAATCGAGCGCTTCGAATCACTGAATCATTTGCAAAGTATTTGATTCAACTGACTGTTTACTGTTACTCGTGAGCGGATGCGATTTACTTAACATAAAACACTGTTCATTTATGTTAGACAATCTATTGCAATGTTAAATTAAATTATCAAGCTGTAAATTTAAAACACAAACCTTTCTTCAGCTGTGAATCACAACAAACGCATGAGCGCGGCGCAGCCTTTTGACGTCAAATCACTAAACCAAAATAAAAGTCCCGTTTACACTGTGAAATAATTAAATGAATGTTGTCCAATGATTTGATGAATAGGTTAAGTATTAACAACTAATGAAAGCGTGTATACCAGATACATTAAAAACAGATAGTGGCAAATGTGATTTATAAGTCAGTAGAGTTTAAAATAGTCTATGAATAAATAGAGCAGAGTTCATGCTTGTGTCAGTATTGAAACTTATACATTTTTTGGGGAGGAAGGGGGAAAAGAAATGTCACACCCAAAATAAAACAGATACAGTTCATGAATCCTTTGCACAAATAAGAACCACACAACAAATATAAGTTTTGTCTCGTTTGAACTTGGCAGTTTTGTTGTCATTAAGTCACAATTAATTATTGCCATAAAAAAACGAAATATTTAGAAAGAGCTTAAAAGTTTTGTAAATTTATTAGAAAAAAAATATATTTTCATGAAATATCTTTATAAAAATAAAATTGAAATTAGCCTTGTTGCTAGCTATAAACACACTGTCCTTACAAAAGATTACTACAGTTTCGGTTAAATTTAGAAAAACACTGTTTTTTGTTGTTTTTTTTTAAAGTAATTTAGGAAAAAGGTTCATTTTGTTTCTGCACCGTTGGTTTTGTTTATAACGGCACTTGCGTCTATCTGCCGCGAATGTACAGGTGCTGGTCATATAATTAGAATATCATCAAAAAGTTCATTTTTTTATTGTAAATTATTTTTAAAAATTAAACTTTCATATATTCTGGATTCCCTACATGTAAAGTAAAACATTTCAAAAGTTTTTTTTTTTTTCTTAATTTTTGATGATTAGAGCGTACAGCTCATGAAAGTCCAAAATCCAGTATCTCAAAATATTAGAATATTTCCTAAGATCAATCAAAAAATGGATTTGCAAAACAGAAAAGTTCAAGTTCTTTAAAGTATGTTCATTTGTGCACTCAATACTTGGTCGGCAGCACATATTAGAAACGACGGGGCAGTCGTGGCCTAATGGATAGAGAGTCGGACTTGTAACCCAAAGGTCATGGGTTCGAGTCTCAGGTCCGGCAGGGATTGTCGGTGAGGGGAGTGAATGTCCAGCGCTCTCTCCACCCTCAATACCATGACTGAGGTGAGACCCTTGAGCAAGGCACCGTACCCCCAACTGCTCCCCGGGCGCCGCAGCAATGGCTGCCCACTGCTCCGGGTGTGTGTTCACGGTGTGTGTGTTCACTGCTGTGTGTGTGCACTTGGATGGGTTAAACGCAGAGCACAAATTCCAAATATGGGTCACATGTCACTTCACTTCACTAATATTACAGCAAATTACTTGCTCCTAGCACAAATGACAGCATCAGTGAAGTGTGGCATGGAAGTGATCAGCCTGTGGCACTGCTGAGGCACTATTGAGCCTTCAGATCATCTGTATATTGTTGGATCGACTGTTTCTCATCTTTCTCTTGAAAATATACCATAGATTCAGGTCAGGTATGTTGGCTGGCCAATAAAACACAGTGATATCATGGTCTGCAAACCACTTGGAAGTGTTTTTTGCACTGTGGGCAGGTGCTAAAGTCCTGCTGGAAAAGGAAATCAGCATCTCCATAAAGCTTGTCAGCAGATGGAAGCATAAAGTGCTCCAAAATCTCCTGGAAGATGGCTGCATTGACTTTGCATTTGATAAAACACAATGGACCAACACCAGCAGATGTCACGGCCCCCCCAAATCATTACTGACTTCAGAAACTTCACACTAGATTTCAAACAGCTTGGATTCTGTGCCTCTCCAGTCTTCCTTCAGACTCTGGGACCATGATTTCAACATGAAATGCAAAATTTACTTTTATCTGAAAAGAGGACTTTCGACCACTGACTTTTTAGTCTGAGTTAAATCTCGTTTTGGCTAATTTTATCTGTAAAAGAAAACTTGCCTAATAATTATGCACACCTCAATATAAGGTGTTTTCATTTCCAGCCCTCATGAACAGTTTTATATATTACTTATAAATGATTAAATACAAAATTAATAGTAGTTATTAAGATTGTTGTGGTTTTGAATTGGTAAAATGTGCCTGGCAGAAATTTTTTTGATCAGAAAATCAACTTGCCTAATACAGGTACTGGTCATATAATTAGAATATCATCAAAAAGTTGATTTATTTAACTAATTCCATTCAAAAAGTGAAACTTGTATATTATATTCATTCATTACACACAGACTGATATATTTCAAATGTTTATTTCTTTTAATTTTGATGATTATAACTGACAACTAAGGAAAATCCCAAATTCAGTATCTCAGAAAATTAGAATATTACTTAAGACCAATACAAAGAAAGGATTTTTAGAAATCTTGGCCAACTGAAAAGTATGAACATGAAAAGTATGAGCATGTACAGCACTCAATACTTAGTTGGGGCTCCTTTTGCCTGAATTACTGCAGCAATGCGGCGTGGCATGGAGTCGATCAGTCTGTGGCACTGCTCAGGTGTTATGAGAGCCCAGGTTGCTCTGATAGTGGCCTTCAGCTCTTCTGCATTGTTGGGTCTGGCATATCGCATCTTCCTCTTCACAATACCCCATAGATTTTCTATGGGGTTAAGGTCAGGCGAGTTTGCTGGCCAATTAAGAACAGGGATACCATGGTCCTTAAACCAGGTACTGGTAGCTTTGGCACTGTGTGCAGGTGCCAAGTCCTGTTGGAAAATGAAATCTGCATCTCCATAAAGTTGGTCAGCAGCAGGAAGCATGAAGTGCTCTAAAACTTCCTGGTATACGGCTGCGTTGACCTTGGACCTCAGAAAACACAGTGGACCAACACCAGCAGATGACATGGCACCCCAAACCATCACTGACTGTGGAAACTTTACACTGGACCTCAAGCAACGTGGATTGTGTGCCTCTCCTCTCTTCCTCCAGACTCTGGGACCCTGATTTCCAAAGGAAATGCAAAATTTACTTTCATCAGAGAACATAACTTTGGACCACTCAGCAGCAGTCCAGTCCTTTTTGTCTTTAGCCCAGGCGAGACGCTTCTGACGCTGTCTGTTGTTCAAGAGTGGCTTGACACAAGGAATGCGACAGCTGAAACCCATGTCTTGCATACGTCTGTGCGTAGTGGTTCTTGAAGCACTGATTTCAGCTGCAGTCCACTCTTTGTGAATCTCCCCCACATTTTTGAATGGGTTTTGTTTCACAATCCTCTCCAGGGTGCAGTTATCCCTATTGCTTGTACATTTTTTTTCTACCACATCTTTTCCTTCCCTTCGCCTCTCTATTAATGTGCTTGGACACAGAGCTCTGTGAACAGCCAGCCTCTTTTGCAATGACCTTTTGTGTCTTGCCCTTCTTGTGCAAGGTGTCAATGGTCGTCTTTTGGACAACTGTCAAGTCAGCAGTCTTCCCCATGATTGTGTCGCCTACAGAACTAGACTGAGAGACCATTTAAAGGCCTTTGCAGGTGTTTTGAGTTAATTAGCTGATTAGAGTGTGGCACCAGGTGTCTGCAATATTGAACCTTTCCACAATATTCTAATTTTCTGAGATACTGAATTTGGGATTTTCCTTAGTTGTCAGTTATAATCATCAAAATTAAAAGAAATAAACATTTGAAATATATCAGTCTGTGTGTAATGAATTAATATAATATACAAGTTTCACTTTTTGAATGGAATTGGTGAAATAAATCAACTTTTTGATGATATTCTAATTATATGGCCAGCACCTGTAACTCTGCACACTGTGTACATTAGACAGGTGTCCAGTTTTATTTTATTTCTTTGTTACTTTCAGACAATAATTATGACCAAGTGTTAGAGACCTAACATACAGTATCAAAACATATCTAAATGTTATCCCTGTAAGTAAAGAAATGTTAGTAATGATTAATTTTAATTAAAATTTCTTTCACATTGACTTGAATGAAGCTGTTTGTTCTTAACCCATTTTTATGTCCCAAATCTGTCTTCATCTACTCGTCATCTACTCGTCATCATCTCGACTGATTCTTTGTTCTTATCCTGAATTTTTAAACTGAGGTGTTTGTCCAACCTCTTTGAGAGGTTCTGACCAATTAGGTATCAGCTTTGGTTCAGAGGTGGTTTTTTCCTCCTCCTCTCACCAGATTACTTGTTATTACAGTTTAGACATGATTCCTCTATAAAGAATACAAGACGTTTTACACGGATTTAATTTAAGCCAAAAAGTTATGAACAGAGAGATACACTCATACCAAACGAGGCACACTTTCAATCAACCATTCAATAGTTATAACAATTACATGAATTGTGAGTGATCCAAGCATAATGGTCATATATATATACATGTCCTTCTCAAAAAATTTGCATATTGTGATAAAGTTCATTATTTTCCATAATGTAATGATAAAAATTAAACTTTCATATATTTTAGATTCATTGCACACCAACTGAAATATTTCAGGTCTTTTATTGTTTTAATACTGATGATTTTGGCATACAGCTCATGAAAACCCAAAATTCCTATCTCAAAAAATTTGCACATTTCATCCGACCAATAAAAGAAAAGTGTTTTTAATACAAAAAAATGTAATTATGTTCAGTTATGCACTCAATACTTGGTCGGGAATCCTTTTGCAGACCTTTTGCA
>RJVU01061675.1:5462549-5532588 GCA_003731715.1 Anabarilius grahami | reverse complement strand
GTAATGAACCAGGCTGGGAGTTTTTAAAAGCCTCAGGAATCTTTTTCAAGTGTTTAGAGTTAATTAGTTGATTCAGATGATTAGGTTAATAGCTCGTTTAGAGAACCTTTTCATGATATGCTAATTTTTTGAGATAGGAATTTTGTGTTTTCATGAGCTGTATGCCAAAATCATCAGTATTAAAACAATAAAAGACCTGAAATATTTCAGTTGGTGTGCAATGAATCTAAAATATATGAAAGTTTAATTTTTATCATTACATTATGGAAACTAATGAACTTTATCACAATATGCTAATTTTTTGAGAAGGACCTGTATATAGATTGTAGACATGATACAGAATTATGCAGTTAAATGATGTTTGACTACAAGTCCATTTAGTAGTGTTGTAGTCAAGACCACCTAAACCGAGACCAAGACAAGACCAAGACTTTGAAGGGTCGAGACCAAGTCAAGACCAAGACCAGTGCAAGTCTTGGTCTTGAAGACTTGAAGATTTTTCTTTTCTTTCAGAGAAGAAAAATAGTGCAGCCACCATTGCAACATGTTGTGACGCTTTACAAATGCTTCAAGTGTGAATACTTGCGCATCTCTGCAGCTGCAGTGACGATGTAGTTACGCTCACGCGCCACGTTACTAGAAAGAAGAGCAGCACCACCCCAGGAGGGATGAATACCATCTCTTTTGAATAGGTCAGGTCTACCCCAAAAACTTTTCTAATTGTCTATGAAACCTATGTTATTCTGCGGACACCACTTAGACAGCCAGCCATTGAGTGATGATAGTCTGCTAAGTATCTAATCACTCAGATGAACAGAAAGAAGGCCAGAGCAAATTACAGTGTCGGACATCGTACTTGCGAGTTCACATACCTCTTAAATATTAATTTTAGTGGTCTATGACTGGCGAAGTCGAACATCATTAGTGCCGATGTGAATAATAATCTTAGAGTATTTACAATTAGCATTAGCCAGCATGTTTAAATTTGCTTTGTTGTCAGGCGCTCTGGCTCCCAGCAAACGTGACTATGGTGGCTGGTGTCTCTATTTTTTACATTTTCTTTAATAGAATCGCCAATAACTAGGGCACTTTCAAAAGTATTCTCAATGGATGCATCACTGAGTGGAGAGAACCTGTTTGATGTTCTAATCACCCAGTTACCCTGCTGCACTTCCGCTTTGCTCTATAGGCAGAACTCAACAATGCACAGAATTCACTAAGCTAGTCACATCCAAAGCCCTTGCATTCTTACTATCCTCAATTAAAGTTTGGATGCGCGTCTCTAATCCTGAAATCTCTGTTAGCCTGACTATGTCTCTGAATTTATCACGTGTAAATCTCACCACAAACAGAGAAGGCTATACTATAAATGTGGCAGGCAATGCAAATGACAATAACAGGTGAAGATGACATGACTTGCTGCGTATGTTGACTGATCCAACTTACTCGGACTCGTAAAGGTGCGAGTGCGTGAGATAAAAAAAGATGGCAAGCACTGATGACAAGTTAACAGGCTAGCGGAATGCTAGCGTATCATGCTAGCAATAACAATTAGTCATATTAACGTAATAGGCAATATTAGACAATATCTGATATACAGTGATGAGTAAGTTATATTTAACTCAAATATACATCCACGACTTCTGATGGCATTAGGGATGTTCTGCTGCTCAGTCATTTTCAACTTCTTTTAACCCCCAAGCAAAGAAAGAAAGAATTCTGCCTGAGTATATCAGGTATATGTGAACCCCAAGTTTTGCTTTATTTCTGCAAGTCTTTCCACAGTGACGGCTCATAAAAGGCTTTTCTCTGGTATGAGTTATTACATGATTCCTTAAGTGATTTCTGTCAGTGAAACTCATTCTACACTGATGGCATAAAACATCTCATACATGAATCCTCATGGTAATCAAGTGTTTCTTTATATCTGAAAGTCTTTTCACAGTGGCAACACTTAAATGGCTTCTCTCCCGTGTGAATTCTTGTGTGTATGGTAAGAAGTCCTTTTCGGCTAAAACTTTTTCCACATTGTTTGCAGGTGAAAGGCTTCTCTACTGTGTGAATTCTTATGTGGTCTTCAAAGTGTCCTACTTGATTGAAACTCTTTCCACACTGAAAGCACAAGTAGGGTTTCTCTCCGGAGTGAATTCTCATGTGAAGTTTAAGGTGTCTTTTTTTATTAAAACTATTTCCACACTGAGAGCATGTGTAAGGCTTCTCTCCAGTGTGACTTCTCATGTGTCTACTAAGGTTTCCTTTTTGATTGAAATTCTTTCCACACTGAGGGCATGTGTAGGGTTTCTCTCCAGTATGAATTATCATGTGGCCTTTAAGTATTTCATATTGATCAAAAGTCTTTCCACACTTATGGCATGTATAAAGCTTCTCTCTAGTGTGAATTCTCATGTGCCTGTACAGGTTTCTATTTTGGTTGAAACTTTTCCCACATTGTTTGCAGGTGAAAGGCTTCTCTCCACTGTGAATTCTTATGTGGTCTTCAAAGTGTCCTGTTTGATTGAAACTCTTTCCACACTGTGAGCATTTGTAGGGTTTCTCTCCAGTGTGAATTCTCATGTGGACTTGAAGTTTTCCAAGTTGATCAAAACTATTTCCACACTGATGGCATGTGTAGGGTTTCGCTTTAGCATGAATTCTCATGTGCCTGTTTAGACTTCCTTCTAGAGTGAATTGGTTTCCACACTGTTGGCAGGTGTAAGGCTTCTCTCCAGTGTGAACTCTCATGTGGGCTTTAAGGTTTCCTTTTTGAGTGAAACTCTTTCCACACTGAAGGCACATGTAGGATTTCTGTCCAGTATGAATTCTCATGTGGGCCTTAAGGTTTACTTTTCTATTGAAATTCTTTCCACACTGTTGGCAGATGAAGTGACTTCTAGTCCCTGCATTTTCAGCTCTTTTTCGTGAGGAAGTCTTTTCAGGCTGTGAGCAACTGAAAGATTTTTCTCCAGTTATGAAATCATGATGATTCATATATTGATCTTTCTCTTCCATTTCATTCACTTCAGTCTCCTCTTTCAGTGCCATCAGGTCTAAAAACAACAAATACAAGTTAATACCACTTTAATTGCACAAAGCAAGCCGAAACGTTGGTGAATAAATGCGACAATGACCCAAAACATTCCAGTACATCAACCAAGGAATGGCTCAAAACAAAGAAAAGGAGAGTTTTGGAATGGCCAAGTCAAAGGCTGGATCTGAATCCTATTGAGATTCGAAATGGGCTGTGTATGCAGGAAACCCCTCAAACATCACACAGCTGAAAAAAATATTTATGGAGTGGGAAAAACTTTAGTTATAGGAAACGTCTTATTAAGGTTATTCCAGACAATACCAGCTATTAGGGCGCAGGGTGTACTAACTTTTTCCTCTAGTAGGAATTGACATCTTTATACATTTTTTTGTTAAATATATTATATCATGGTTAAAATTTTCATTGTTTTTGGTTCAATTACATCACCTTTATCTATAAATTTTGTTTGAAAAAGGATCAAATATTGATACGTCCATATTTCTTACAAAAGAAAATATTTCATGGGGTGTCCCATCTTTTTCACAAGAGTGTAGCTATAAGATAGATTTCTGTGTGGGATGTTACAAAAATGTTTTCCTTTTCTACGTACGTTTCTCAAAAATGAACTTGACTTAAACGCGCAAGTACGCACCGAAGTGCTGAAATTACAATCACTCATCACTATAACCCATTACGTCCTATAACTTTTGACATAATGTTATTTACTTGACCATAAGATGATTTAAGTTTGTTTTAATCCATGATGATGGTGCTTGTTGAAACGAGGCAAAAATGCGGAAGCAACTGTGCATTGCACATAGAAACGCAAATTCAGAGAGAATGTAGAAAAAGTGAGATGAAGTTGTCATAGAATTGTTAAATGCCTCATACAGATTTAAAGAATTTGTGTCTTCTCGGGTCCATTCGGGATAAAGCACATTTATTTTAAATTACACAAGACCACTAATACTGAACCCGACCGGTGTCCGATGCCCTCGTCGAAGTTTAGTAAAATATCTAGCTTACACCAGACTTCCTTGTATATTCAAGTTACAAAGAAAGTGTAAACTGGCGTTGCGTTGCAAGTTGAACAGGGAAGGCGTAGGACGTAGTGTAAGCTTTTTACACTTTCTTCGTAACTTGAATACGGAAGGCAGTCTGGCGGAAGCTAGATATTTTACTTCATAACTTGTTAAATATGGATTTTTTTTTTTTAACACAAACGCATCAATTTGCCTCAGAAGACCTTTCCTAACCCCCCTGGAGCCATGTGGAATATGTTTATGATGGATAGATGTGGATGGAGGCACTTTCAGCAGCTCAGACTCGTAACCCCTGATCACTGCTATTACAAACCTCCGATGCGTCAGGATATTTATTAAAATATCTCAAAAATAAGAAAGCCATATACTCCTTGGATGGCTTGAGAGTGAGTAAAACTTGGGCTAATTTTCATTTAATAGTGAACTAATCCTTTAATACCTTTAGTTCTGTACTCCTGTTATGGCCAAATTACTCAATGCCTTATAATACAATCTCTAATTATTTACATTATGCCTACACTTTGTTGGTAATGAGATGATTTATGAGCGTGCAGAACTCAGTCAATGAACAATCGATGAACCGTTTTATTCTGAGCTTTAACACTTCAGATTGGCCTTTGCGTTTATGCGCTCAACAGGCCTACAATGCTTAGTGCTACAGAACATGTAAATACATGTGCTCTTCAGACCATAAACACAAATTTGAAGAAGACAGTTTGAAAGCAGATGCCTATCAGTCAACGCTGAATTAAGTTAATTGGGTTGTTAACATGACATGGCATTTTCAGTGTCACACAAGATAAAAATTAATAAAATTAGCATTGTCATCATTTAAAATGCAACAATTTTTTTTGTTTTACATGGTACCTGTTGTTATAAAACTGCTTTGTTATTAGACTATTTATTTAGCCAAGGCTCAAAATTGTCCTATGGTGTGACTGTCTCAAGCATTGGGTAAATAAATTACAACTTTTATAAATTAAAAAGAAAAGCATAAAATTAGCTATTTTAGTAAATGTCTATCTTTTTTCCCATCCATATATTTCTAAAACCTTAGGAACTTTATACATTTTGTCACTAGGGCTGATAGTGCATTTGCGATAGCATCACGATATGATAAAATGTAAAAAAAACAAAACATTTACCTCAAAGACTGCGATTACATCTTGGGTCACGTGACACGTGAGAGTAAAGTAGTCTGCAGAGGAAGGCACGCAACGCATATATAGGCCTGGCCTACAGGAAAGCACAGTTTATGTTTAATATTAAATCTAATACTAATCTAATATTGTGTTGGTTTATACTATACAATCTGTGGGAGATAAGATTCTCTCTCCAATGATTATGGATTGATTTTGAGAATTTCAGAATACATTTTGGAATAGTTAACCACAGATGCGCAATTAGGCTGCGTATGTTTTAGAAACGCCCATATTCTGCTTGCTTCCAATTCCTCACACACCAGTCGAACCTTACATAAAAATTTTTTCATAAAGTTTGAAGGGAATTTCAAGGACATTTGAAATCTGTGCATTAGTTTGAATGCAGCTTATTAGATCTCCCGCTGTCCCGATGTCATCAGTAATAAACAGTGAAGCTGAGAAGAAAATGTTCAAATACTCTTGCTTGTAATATGTTTTTTATCTTTTTTATTTTATTAACTAACTTTTATGTCTTATATTATTATTAGCCATATTCAGGGGCGGACTGGGACGCGCATTCCCAGGTGAAAAAAGTACACTTCCATAATGTCCTTAAAGCGCTCTATTTTCGTGCACTAATTTTGTACTTAATATACTAAAAATATTTCTTTAGTACTTCTACTTGCTATATGTTTTTGACGTGTTAGACTATATTGCAAGTAGCCTACAGCAGTCTTTTTACCCTAAATCCCACCGTATCTGATATTTTAGCCATGTAATTCAGTAACAGGCTAGCTAACAATTGTAACCAATTATCACGAAGCAATGACATTTTAAAATATAGGGGCGTTGTACGCTAAGCTTACAACTGTTTAATAATAATAATAAAAAACACTGGAGCTAGCTGTATTTTTGTTCCTTACCTTTAGCACTTCAGTTAATTATAGGATTTGGTAGAGTCTGCACCGCCTTTCCTTTTATTTAAGGTCCATCATCTAACTTTTACTGACAAATTTGGACTGAATGTCCTTCGCTTGGAGTTTGATTGACAGGCAATCTAACCAATCATAACACCGCATCCACATTTATGTCCGACAAAGCAGTTAGATTAACGTCGTGGACTTGAATTTGAAAAAAGGTGTGCAGTGTCACGGGCCGCTTGAACTGAGGCGCTACAGCAATCTGTCAAGACACATTAAAGAGCCACAAATCGGTATTTATTGTTTAAATTTCTCTTCTGTCGACGCATTGTCAGTGTCCTCTTTGCTCCAATATATTTTCACTCTGAGAGAACATGATGTGTGTCGTGAGAGCGGCATGGCATGTCAAAGATAGCAACAGTAACTAAAGGGGGCGGGTCGTCGGTCCATCTCGAGACCGGACCGGCCGTTGTCGACTGGGCCAAATGCCAAACATTTATTAATATTATTATAACCATAGTGAAATCGTGCAAGCAATAAAAACCCGTCCTATGCGCTGTTGGCCTGTAAAAACTAATATTTATTTATATATTAAAAATAAAATTGACCGGCCAACATAAAAAAAAATGGTCCGGCCCCTCTGGTATTCGCCANCCGATGCTCAATCTGCCTATGGCTATATTTTATATATTTAAACATGCAAATGTTTTAATTAGTTTTTCTTATGTAATTATTTTAAAACATACTTATAATTACATAAATAAAAGATTTTAAATTTTAAGATTAATTAATAAGGAGAACAAGAATTGTTTTGGAATTGGACTCGGAAGCGGGTCGTGAGGCGTCTAAAGATTCCCACCCCTACTATACAATGATTTATGGCTTATTTTGTTGAATAATACAGAAGACAAAGAGCTTAATACCCTTGGACAAATTTAATAAGAATCTTTAAAAAGCTTTGAGAATGAAACCAACCTGTTTGTTCCTCAGTTTCTTCTTGTTTCACTCTGAATGTTTCTTCAATCTTCATATCTTCATTCTCCTCTTTAATAAACTCCATCTTAATGTCTTCAATCTCCTCTTTAATAAACTCCATCTTAATGTCTTCAATCTCCTCTTTAATAAACTCCATCTTTACAATAGTGTATCATGTGGATCTCAGTCGCTTCACCAGGAGTTTTTCTGTGTTTAGGATGAGAATAATTAACAGTAAGAAATATATCTCCAAACTAAATCTCTGGGTGTGTCTCAATCAGCTCTAGTTCAGTAGTTCAGTGAAGAGAGTCAGAGTGAGAGTTAATAGACTTTAAAAAGAAAAGTTATTAAAAAAGAATAATGAAATAAAAAAACTAACAACAGCATTTAAATTATACAAACTTTTTTTGGTTATGATTTACATTTGGTGTTTATTAATTTGTAGATCTTTAATACTACACTTTTATACAAACATTAGCAGTTGGTTAGTAAAAGTTGTCATTACACATGTTAGTGTTTGTTCAGCGTGCGGTGAATCGAGCGCTTCGAATCACTGAATCATTTTGCAAAGTATTTGATTCAACTGACTGTTTACTGTTACTCGTGAGCGGATGCGATTTTTACTTAACATAAAACACTGTTTATTTATGTTAGACAACGTATTGCAATGTTAAATTAAATTATCAAGCTTTAAAACAAAAAAGAAAGAAAGTCCGAAACCGTTTGTATCGATTTAAAACACAAACCTTTCTTCGGCCAAATCACAACAGACGCATGACCGCGGCGCAGCCTTATGACGTCACATCACCAGACCAAAATAAAAGTATCATTCACACTGTGAAACAATTAAATGTTGTCCAATGATTTGATGAATAAGTTAAGTATTAACTCATGAAAGCGTGTATGATTTTTTAAAAACTATAATGTTTGAGTAAAGAATCCATTTGTACCAGATAAATCAGAAACAGATAGAGGTAAAAAAAAAAATAAATGTCGCACCTAAAATAAAACAGATCCAGTTCATGAATCCTTTGCACAAATAAGACCACACAACAAGGTGATGATACACGGGGCAACTTTTTGAGCAATATTGCCGAGCGATGTTGTTTGGGCACTTTCCCATTGAGAATAGTCAACAAATTTCGATCTAAAGTATCCAGATAGAAATTTGTTGCCCATTCTCAATGGGAAAGTGCCCAAACAACATCGCTCTGCAAAATTGCCCAAAAAGTTGCCCCGTGTATCATCACCTTAAGGGTGGCCTCGTTTGAAAGCAGACACTTAGCAGTTTTGTTGTCATCAAGTCACAATTAATTATTGCCATAAAAAAACCTTAAAAGTTTTGTAAATTTATTAGAAAAAAAAATGTTCATGAAATATCTTTATAAAATTAAAATTAGCCTTGTTGCTAGCTAGAAACACACTGTCCTTACAAAAGATTTCTACAGTTTTGGTTTAATGTAGAAAAATGCTGTTGTTGTTTTGTTTTATTTTTTGGGATATTTAGGAAAAAAGTTACGCTCAGTATTGGCCATCGCTGTACACGTGAGCAGCACGATGCATGCATGTGATGCTGACGCAGGAGCCGGCCAATGAGTCTGCGTTCTGACATACAACCAGGAAATGCTAAACATAAACAGCGTAGGAGACTGACAGGGATGAGAAGAAGCAGTTAATTAAAGTCGTTATTTTTGTTTTGTTTTTGCGCACAAAAAGTATTCTCATCACTTCATAACAATAAGGTTGAACTACTGCAGTAACGTTGACTATTTTTACGATTTTTTATTAANTTTTCACTCTGAGAGAACATGATGTGTGGCGTGAGAGCGGCATGGCATGTCAAAGATAGCAACAGTAACTAAAGGGGGCGGGTCGTTGGTCCATCTCGAGACCGGACCGGCCGTTGTCGACTGGGCCAAATGCCAAACATTTATTAATATTATTATAACCATAGTGAAATCGTGCAAGCAATAAAAACCCGTCCTATGCGCTGTTGGCCTGTAAAAACTAATATTTATTTATATATTAAAAATAAAATTGACCGGCCAACATAAAAAAAAAATGGTCCGGCCCCTCTGGCATTTGCCAGAATTGCCCGATGCTCAATCTGCCTATGGCTATATTTTATATATTTAAACATGCAAATGTTTTAATTTGTTTTTCTTATGTAATTATTTTAAAACACACTTATAATTATCTAAATAAAAGATTTTAAATTTTAAGATTAATTAATAAGGAGAACTAGAATTGTTTTGGAATTGGACTCGGAAGCGGGTCGTGAGGCGTCTAAAGATTCCCACCCCTACTAAACAATGATTTATGGCTTATTTTGTTGAATAATACAGAAGACAAAGAGCTTAATACCCTTGGACAAATTTAATAAGAATCTTTAAAAAGCTTTGAGAATGAAACAAACCTGTTTGTTCCTCAGTTTCTTCTTGTTTCACTCTGAATGTTTCTTCAATCTTCATATCTTCATTCTCCTCTTTAATAAACTCCATCGTAATGTCTTCAATCTCCTCTTTAATAAATGCCATCTTTACAATAGTGTGTCACATGGATCTCAGTCGCTTCACCAGGAGTTTTTCTGTGTTTAGGATGAGAATAATTAACAGAAAGAAATATATATCCAAACTAAATCTCTGGGTGTGTCTCAATCAGCTCTAGTTCACTAGTTCAGTGCACTGTTGAGAGAGTCAGAGTGAGAGTTAATGGACTTTAAAAAGAAAAGAGTTATTAAAAAAGAATAATGAAATAAAAAACTAACAACAGCATTTAAATGATACAAACTTTTTTTGGTTAAGATTTACATTTGGTGTTTATTGATTTGTAGATATTTAATACTACGCTTTTATACAAACATTAGCAGTTGTTAGTAAAAGTTGTCATTACACATGTTAGTGCACTGTTTGTTCAGCGTCCGGTGAATCGAGCGCTTCGAATCACTGAATCATTTTGCAAAGTATTTGATTCAACTGACTGTTTACTGTTACTCGTGAGCGGATGCGATTTACTTAGCATAAAACACAGTTTCTTTATGTTAGACAATGTATTGCAATGTTAAATTAAATTATCAAGCTTTAAAACTAAAAAAAAAAAGTCCGAAACCGTTTGTATCGATTTAAAACACAAACCTTTCTTCAGCCAAATCACAACAGACGCATGAGCGCGGCGCAGCCTTATGACGTCACATCACCAGACCAAAATAAAAGTATCATTCACACTGTGAAATAATTAAATGTTGTCCAATGATTTGATGAATAAGTTAAGTATTAACTCATGAAAGCAAGTATGATTTTTTAAAAACTATAATGTTTGAGTAAAGAATCCATTTGTACCAGATAAATTAGAAACAGATAGAGGCAAAAAAATAAATAAATGTCACACCCAAAATAAAACAGATACAGTTCATGAATCCACACAACAAATATAAAGGTGATGATACACGGGGCAACTTTTTGAGCAATATTGCCGGGGAATTTTGCCGAGCTATGTTGTTTGGGCACTTTCCCATTGAGAATAGTCAACAAATTTCGATCTAAAGTATCCAGATAGAAATTTGTTGCCCATTCTCAATGGGAAAGTGCCCAAGTAACATCGCTCGGCAAAATTGTCCGGCAATATTGCTCAAAAAGTTGCCCCGTGTATCATCACCTTAAGGG
The DNA here is from genome assembly GCA_003731715.1 of Anabarilius grahami. NCBI lineage: Eukaryota > Metazoa > Chordata > Actinopteri > Cypriniformes > Xenocyprididae > Anabarilius > Anabarilius grahami. The sequence goes on along the minus strand of RJVU01061675.1, from coordinate 5,521,818 downwards.
CGGCCTCGTTTGAAAGCAGACTCTTAGCAGTTTTGTTGTCATCAAGTCACAATTAATTATTGCCATAAAAAAACCTTAAAAGTTTTGTAAATTTATTAGAAAAAAATATTTTCATGAAATATCTTTATAAAAATAAAATTAAAATTAGCCTTGTTGCTAGCTAGAAACACACTGTCCTTACAAAAGATTTCTGCAGTTTTGGTTTAATGTAGAAAAATGCTGTTGTTGTTTTGTTTAGTTTTTTTGGATATTTAGGAAAAAGGTTACGCTCAGTATGGCCATCGCTGTACACGTGAGCAGCACGATGCATGCATGTGATGCTGACGCAGGAGCCGGCCAATGAGTCTGCGTTCTGACATACAACCAGGAAATGCTAAACATAAACAGCGTAGGAGACTGACAGGGATGAGAAGAAGCAGTTAATTAAAGTCGTTATTTTTGTTTTGTTTTTGCGCACAAAAAGTATTCTCATCACTTCATAACAATAAGGTTGAACTACTGCAGTAACGTTGACTATTTTTACGATTTTTTATTAATATGTTATTATGCACATGGAACATTGTGTTATGTTTGCATTTTTTGTATTGCTTAGAGAGACAGGATGTAGTTAATTTTCACAGTATGCATGCAGTGTGAGAACTAACCGTTCCAGAGCATGGAACAGCTACTACTTTTGTGTGCGCATTCATTACGACAGCAAACATCTTTATTACTACATGGATAGTACACTTTTTATTTAACAATTTTAACTAATTTTAGTGTATTTGTATATAACAGGTCTGGTTCTCACCTTTTTGATCTCACTATTTCTCCATTAACGTCAGCTGCCTTCGCAATGATCCTCTAATATGTGCAAGTGAAAATCGCTGTGTTGCATAAATAATAAATCTATTAGGCAGTATCTTAGCGAAAGTGCTTTTTTTTTCCCTGTTTTCTTCCATACGAAAAGTTGCATCATATGTGACGTCAACGCTATCTCACGACCAATTCGTACTTATTTTACGAGGTGGCTAATTCGTATGAGTTCATACGACCTCACTCGTATGAATTCGTACGATTTGTCTAAACCCCAGTGACGGTTAGGTTAAGGGGCGGAGCTTGGGGNATATGTTATTATGCTCATGGAACATTTTGTTATGTTAGCAATTTTTTGTATTGCTTAGAGAGACAGGATGTAGTTAATTTTCACAGTATGCATGCAGTGTGAGAACTAACCGTGCCAGAGCATGGAACAGCTACTACTTTCGTGTGCGCATTCATTACGACAGCAAACATCTTTATTACTACATGGATAGTACACTTTTTATTTAACAATTTTAACTAATTTTAGTGTATTTGTATATTTGATCTCACTATTTCTCCATTAACGTCAGCTGCCTTCGCAATGATCCTCTAATATGTGCAAGTGAAAATCGCTGTGTTGCATAAATAATAAATCTATTAGGCAGTATCTTAGCGAAAGTGCTTTTTTTTTTCCTGTTTTCTTCCATACGAAAAGTTGCATCATATGTGACGTCAACGCTATCTCACGACCAATTCGTACTTATTTTACGAGGTGGCTAATTCCTCCTTAACAAAACTGGCGCCACGTTCGTTCCATAGTAGAATAGGGAAAGCGTAGAACATTCAGCGTAAGTGTTATGAAGAATGCGGAAGCGGAAAGTACGTTCAAGGCGATATTTTGTTTATAAACCATAAACGGTTGTATTTTTTTCGAAAATGACCGATCGTTTCACTAGATAAGACTCTTATTACTCATCTGGTATCGTTTAAAGCCCTTGAAGCTGCACTGAAACTGCAGTTTGAACCTTCAATCTGTTGGTAGCCATTGAAATCCACTATGTGGAGAAAAATCCTGGAATGTTTTCCTCAAAAACCTTCATTTCTTTTCGACTGACAAAAGAAAGACATGAACATCTTGGATACCATGGGGGTGAGTAAATTTATCAGGTATTTAAAAGTGGACTAATCCTTTAAGTGCACTGTAAGTGGAGGCAAGTAGTGGGGGGAACAAGACTAAAGATCTTACATAAGTTTCTTATATAGAAAATGCATCTTGATTTAAGAATTTTGCTTTACTTAAGAAACTTACTATGGTAACTTACCCAGAGATTTAGTTTTGTGTTTTATTGGAACCGAAAATCATGAGTTTCCCTTTTCTGGGGTTAACAAACTGAGTTTCCAACTAAACCCGCTTTCTGGAATACACCCCAGGTCTTGATGCCCAATTTTGATTAGTTGCCTATATCCAATTTTTTTGACCGTCTGTTCACACGTTCTTTTAGGGTGCTTTCACACTTGGTTCGATTGCCTGGACCAAACCTGAGTTCGATTGCTCCTCCCTCCCCCACTGGTCTGTGTTCACATTATATTATTTGGGTCTGGCCTGCGGTTCGTTTGCGTCATCAAACCAGCACCTGTTTACTCCGTTGCTTAGAAATGACGGCGCAGGAGAAGACATCAAAATGCATAACATTGCTCTTCTCACTTTGATATTTTTGTTTTGAACCGTTGGTTTTGTTTATAACGGCACTTGCATCTATCTGCCGCGAATGTAGAGCGCTGAAGGCGAGCAGAAATGAGATGCACTACAGCTCTCTGTTTGCAGCACGTCAGTCACGCTCGTCTGGAAAGTGAGTGAAACACACACACAAACACATTTTTATCAAACAATACGGCATTAATAGCGGTTCACTTCCGCAATTTGGTACGTTTGCATTCATATAAGCAGCGACCTGTACCGGAGTTCACTTGAACCGCACCCCAGACCACCCTTTTTACGCGGACTCGGGTATGGTTCGCGTTTGCGGCAACCATTCAGAAGAGTGTTCAGATCATCCAAACGTACCGAACTCTGACGTCAGTCGTACCCATGTGCGCACCAAAAGTGCTAATGTGAAAGCACCCTTAATTGTGACCCATATCCGATTCATGTGTTTACACTTGCCATACCATCTGAAACATCGCCAAAATTTATTGACGAAGTGAAGTGAAATGTGGCCAAGTATGGTGACCCATACTCGGAATTTGTGCTCTGCATTTAACCCATCCAAGTGCACACACACAGCAGTGAACACACACACCGTGAACACACACCCGGAGCAGTGGGCAGCCATTGCTGCGGCGCCCGGGGAGCAGTTGGGGGTACAGTGCCTTGCTCAAGGGTCTCACCTCAGTCGTGGTATTGAGGGTGGGGAGAGCGCTGGACTCACTCCCCTCACCGACAATCCCTGCCGGACCTGAGACTCGAACCCATGACCTTTGGGTTACAAGTCCGACTCTCTATCCATTAGGCCACGACTGCCCCCAACTGTATGACATGACAGTTACATCCTTACATCTACTATAATACAATATATTGTTAGACTCGAGAGTATTTACATTAGTCAATAAATACGTGGATTGTCCTGAGGATTTTTTATTCAGCGTGCCAGAGGTTCTGGGTTCTAATCTGCCCTTGTATAATGTATTTTATTTTTTTCTTATTAAAACCCAAAATTTTCATCAGTGATTGTATATCAAGAGCAGGGACTCCTTTATGTGTATTTTATTTTGTAATTTCACCGGAATTAATAGTCTCTGCAACAGCGTTAGATTGAAGGGCTCATCCGTGTGAAGACCAAGAAAAGCACCAAGAAAACATTGTTGCGCCACTGAAAACAGCGGCAAAGAGCACTCGTGATTTCAAAAACAACACACCCCAACGCCAGATTGCCTCGTTTAACGCAAATTAATGAATTGCTAATCAACTAGAGATGTTTCTTTTGTATTAGATACATCCGTGCCGCAAGATGTTTTTAAAAAAGTGGTGGGAAGAATATCTACCCTGGCAAAAAGTGGTGGGGACATGTTCCACCCACAAATTAGGCCTATGAACATCATGTTAGCTTAAAGGGGGTTTCTTGCACCACACACAAAATATTCTCGAAAACAGATTTGTTTCAGTACAAGCCTTTAATTTTATCTTGAAAGAAAAAGTACGCTGCCTGAGTATATGTGAACCTCAATGTTTGATTTATTTCTGCAAGTCTTCGCGCAGTGACGGCTCATGAAAGGCTTTTCTCTGGTGTTGTTACATGATTCATAAGATGATTCCTGTCTACACTGATGGCATAAAACAGTTCTCTCACACATGAATCCTAATGGTAAGTGTCTATTATTATTTTTAAAAAGTCTTTTCACAGTGACAACACTTAAATGGCTTCTCCCCACTGTGAATTCTTGTGTGGTCTTCAAAATGTCCTATTTAATTGAAACTCTTTCCACACAGAAAGCACTCCAGAGTGATTTCTTAAGTGTAATTTAAGGTTGTCCTTCTTGATTCAAACTATTCACCTGAGGGCATGTGAAAAGCTTATCTCCATTGTGAGTTCTCATGTGCCTTCTAAGGCTTCCTTTGTTAGTGAATGCTCTTCCACACTGTTGGCAGGAGAGAAGCCTCTTTTCAGTGTGAACTCTCACGTGCCTGAATAGGTTTCTTTTTTGGTTGAAACTTTTCCCACATTGTTCACAGGTGAAAGGCTTCTCTCCACTGTGAATGCTTATGTGGTCTTCAAAGTGTCCCGTTTGATTGAAACTCTTTCCACACTGGGGGCATGTGTAGGGTTTCTCTCCAGTATGAATTCTCATGTGGAGTTTAAGGTGTTCTGTTTGATTGAAACTCTTTCCACACTGAGGGCATGTGTAGGGTTTCTCTCCAGTAAGAATTATCATGTGGACTTGAAGTTTTTCATGTTGGTCAAAAGTCTTTCCACACTTATGGAATGTATAAAGCTTCTCTCTAGTGTGAGTTTGCATGTGCCTGGACAGGTTTCTTTTTTGGTTGAAACTTTTCCCACATTGTTCACAGGTGAAAGGCTTCTCTCCACTGTGAATTCTCATGTGGTCTTCAAAGTGTCCAATTTGATTGAAACGCTTTCCACACTGATGGCACATATATAGTTTCTCTCCAGAGTGAATTCTCAAGTGGAGTTTAAGGTGTCCTTTCTGATTGAAACTCTTTCCACACTGAGTGCACATGTAGGGTTTCTCTCCATTATGACTTTTCATGTGGACTTGAAGTTTTTCATGTTGGTCAAAACTCTTTCCACTCTGAGAACATGGGAAAGGCTTCTCTCCATTGTGAGTTCTCATGTGTCTATTAAGACTTCCTTTGTGAGTGTATCCGTTTCCACACTGTTGGCACTTGAAAGGTCTCTCTCCAGTGTGAACGCTCTTGTGAACTTTAAGGTTCCTGTCTTGAATGATAGTCTTTCCACTCTGAGTGTATGTAAACAGCATCTCTCTAGTATGGGTTTTCATGTGCCTGCATAGGTTTCTTTTTTGATTGAAACTTCTCCCACATTGTTTGCAGGTGAAAGGCTTCTCTCCACTGTGAATCCTAATGTGGTCTTTTAAGTGTCCTATTTGATAGAAGCTCCTTCCACACTGAGAGCATGTGTACGGTTTCTCTCCCGTATGAATTCTCATGTGGTATTTAAGTTTTCCTTGTTGATCAAAAGTCTTTCCACACTCAGAGCATGTGAAAGACTTCTCTCTATCGTGAACTCTCATGTGCTTTTTAAGGCTAACTTTCTTAGTGTATCTGTTTCCACACTGTTGACAGATGAAAGGGCTCTTTCCATTATGAAGTCTCATGTGGAGTTTAAGGTTTCCTTTTCTTATAAATCTCTTTCCACACTGTTGGCAGATGAAGTGACTTCTAGTCCTTGCCTTTTGAGCTCTTTTTTGTGAGACAGTCTTTTCATGCTGTGAGCAACTAAAAGATTTTTCTCCAGTTATGAAATCATGATCTTTCTCTTCCATTTCATTCACTTCAGTCTCCTCTTTCAGTGCCATCGGGTCTAAAAAAAGACAATAGAAGTTAACCCCATTACTGGCATTTAATGGTACAAAGCAACAGACATTGAAAATGTATACATGAAAAGACAACAACAACATACAAGTAGATCCTTTACCCACTAAGCTACTATGAGAGGTGTTAATCTGAGATGCCTTCTCAATATTGCTCACTCTTCACTTGCTAGGGAACGTCTCAAATATATCAAGCTAGCAGTAAATCCTTTTATTTAAAAAGCCCAGTTTGACCCCTGGAGATCTGAATTATAGACTGACCTATTAAGGCAGAGATAACCAACCCTGTTCCTGGAGGGGCAACCTTACTGCATTCTTCAGTTCCAACCCTGCTTCAACACACTTACCAGTTATACCTTGAATAGGGTGACCATATGCGCCATTCTCCCAGGACGCGTCCTGTCCAGGATTTCTAAATTACCTAAAATGGCTTGAGCCCTTGCCTCTTTAATTGTGAAAGTGGTCATATCGATGTGCCCCCGGAATGCGATTTAGGAATGCGATTTCTACACGGAGGTCTGTGCAAGCCACTGTTCTTATTGACAGTCTTCATGCAATGCATTAAAATGTTGTCGTATTTGCAATTTTTTGACCGTTCTCTGTAGATCCAGCCTTCTTGCAAGCCACGATCGGTTTATTATGTATAATGCATGCTACTGGTCAAATTATTTTTCAGTCGTTACCTTCCGCAAATATGAAAACAAAACCAAAACTGGGACATTTTATGCAACGTAGAAATCCTGGACAGGACACGTCCTGGGAGAATGGCGCATATGGTCACCCTAACCTTGAACACCTTGATTGGCTGGTTCAGGAGTGTTTGACCTGATTGGAGCTAATCTCTACAGGATGGTAGCCATTCAGGAGCAGAGTTGGAGACCCCTGCTCAAGGGGTTAATGACACATTTCCACTGAGCGGTATGGTTCGGTTCAGTACAGTACACAATTTTTGACGTTTCCATTGTCAAAAGTTGTGAATAGTACCCTAATTCTGAACCGTACCACTTTTTTGGGATCCTTTCGTTGGGGTACCAAGCACAACAGTACCGTACCAAGAGGGTGGAGCTACACTCTGCAGAACGTTGATTGGTTGACAGAGAATTGTCACTTGCGCGTGCTACAAGGGGAATGACTACACAAGGCGCCACACACAAATGTGGTCCAGGCAACATGTGCATTGATTATCTACACTTCATGTAGGGTATATAACAAATAACAGAAGGGGTGTACTCATTTGCCCTGTGCACTGTATTTCAAAAAATTTAGGAACTTAATACATTTTGTCACTGAAAACTATGTCCTCTGGTGTGACGCCATATCCTGATTTTAAATCGGGCAATTCCATGGACAACTTTAACTAGTTGAAGGACTCCATTCAAAGTTGTGTTACTGAAACCCCTTTGTAAAGCCTGTGACATGTGCACATGGTTAGTTTTTGTCTCAGAATTGTTCAAATACTTTTTGGAACCACTATAAAAGTGTTGAGTTTTGTTGTCCTTTGGTGTGACAAGCCCCTACATTATACTGAATTAAAAACTGTATGCTAAACTACATAATCATGAACAGGTTAGCTACATACAGCAAGATCATTAACTGACTCAAAACGCTGAAACATCCTATGGTGTGACAGATAACACATAACATTATCAGTATAAGGTCTCTTTAAGAAGCATTTTAAATAATTAAAGGGTTAGTTCACCCAAAAATGAAAATTATGTCATTAATGACTCACCCTCATGTCGTTCCAAACCTGTAAGACCTCCGGAACACAGTTTAAGATGTTTTAGATTTAGTCCGAGAGCTTTCTGTCCCTCCATTGAAAGTGTTTGTACGGTAGACTGTCCATGTCCAGAAAGGTAATAAAAACATCATCAAAGTAGTCCATGTGACATCAGTGGGTTAGTTAGAAGTTTTTGAAGCATTGAAAATACATTTTGGTCCAAAAATAACAAAAACTACGACTTTATTCAGCATTGTCTTCTCTTCTGGGTCTGTGTATATCCACAGTGATGCTTCTTCTTCTTCTACGGCGGTTGGCATCCAGCTTATTGGTGCATTACCGCCCCCTTCTGCTCCGGACAGTGACGCGATTAGGACATCCGTGACATGCACACCTACGCACCATTTAAAAAAATATAGCAATACCAAAATACAATGTATAATAGCTTGAATACAGCGTGCGTCTCCCTCAGACTGTAAACGAAGCTCGGGCGCACCAGATAACACGTCAGCAGCGTCACTGTCCGGAGCAGAAGGGGGCGGTAATGCACCAATAAGCTGGATGCCAACCGCCGTAGAAGAAGAAGAAGCAACATCACTGTGGATATACACAGACCCGGAAGAGAAGACAATGCTGAATAAAGTCGTAGTTTTTGTTATTTTTGGACCAAAATGTATTTTCGATGCTTCAAAAACTTCTAACTAACCCACTGATGTCACATGGACTACTTTGATGATGTTTTTATTATCTTTCTGGACATGGACAGTGCATCATACAAACACTTTCAATGGAGGAACAGAAAGCTCTTGGACTAAATCTAAAATATCTTAAACTGTGTTCCGAAGATGAAAGGAGGTCTTACGGGTTTGGAACGACATGAGGGTGAGTCATTAATGACATAATTTTCATTTTTGGAATTGATTTCAGTGTTCTTAAATGTAATAATTACATTAATAAAAATATTTTCTGATGTTTCTGCAGAAAATGTGTACTGTTATAAAGTGTCATGAAAGCAAATATAAAATGTGATGCTTTTTGGGAGAGAAATGAGAGGGAGAGAGAGGACACAGAAATACCATTAGAAACACCATCTTAAAATGGTATAATTTTCAGCAGTTTTGAAAGGATGAATGTAAAGTTGGTCTTGTATTTCTTTAAAATGTCCAACAGATCAAGGGGAAAAATAATGTATATAATGTCATAAAAAAATACACTATATTAAAATAAGTATCTAACAATGAATCTCATGCAATTTGTATTTTATTAAGTTAAATCTGTGTGTAACACAATTTATAAAAGTAGAATTATAAATATTTTTAAGTTTGCATCACCATTGCCTTGTTCATTTAACAGCTGAACAAAGATGATGATAATCTTTACAATTAAATATCTTGGTTAGTGAAGCACATACAATAAGTGAATGGGATCAAATTTCTGAGGCCATTAAACATTGAATTTGAAAACATTCAATTGTGAAAATCCTGCCTGTGTTTTTGCGCATTATTATAGAAAGAGTGCATCAAACAAGAGCTGCACATTTTGACTACCAAGGTTAAGTTCACGTTCTTTTCGGGAAATGTTAAAACATTTCATTCCCACCAGCGGACAAATTTAAAACAAATCTTTGAGAATGAAACCAACCTGTTTGTTCTTCAGTTTCTTCTTGTTTCACTCTGAATGTTTCTTCAATCTTAATCTCTTCAATCTCCTCTTTAATAAATGCCATCTTAATCTCTTCAATCTCTTCTTTAATAAACTCCATCTTTATATCTTCACTCTCCTCTTTAATAAACACCATCTTCATGTCTTCGCTTTCCTCTTTAATAAACGCCATCTTTATAATAGCATCATGTGGATCTCAGTCGCTTCACCAGCAGTTTTTCTGTGTTTGTCCTGAATAGAAGAGAATAATTAAGAGAAAGAAAAATAAATCCAAACTAAATCTCAGGGTGTGCCTCAATCAGCTCTAGTTCAGTAGTTCTGCACACTGTTGAGGGAGTCAAAGTGAGAGTTAATGGACTTAAATGATCTGATAAAATAATAATAATAAAATAACTAGCAATAAAAATTAACCATGCAAATTATACAAACTTTTACGGAAGAGGATTAGGGCCAAGCAATAATAAAAAAATAAAACCAAAATTACGAGAAAAAACTCGTTAAATTTCGAGAAAAAAGTCGAGATAAAATGTTGAGAATAAAGTCATTAAATTACGAGAATAAAGTCATTAAAATACGAGAATAAACTCATTAAATTACGAGAATAAACTCATTAAATTACGAGAATAAACTCATTAAATTACGAGAAAAAAGTCGTTAAATTACGAGAATAAATTCGTTAATGAGTTTATTCTCAACATTTTATCTCGACATTTTTCTCGAAATTTAACGACATTTTTCTCGTAATTTAATGACTTTATTCTCGTAATTTAATGACTATTCTCAACATTTTATCTCGACTTTTTTCTCGAAATTGAACGAGTTTGTTCTCATAATTTAACGAGTTTTTTCTCTTAATTTAACGAGTTTATTCTCAACATTTTATCGACATTTTTCTCGTAATTTAACGAGTTTTTTTTCGTAATTTAACAAGTTTTTTTTCGTAATTTAACGAGTTTTTTCTCATAATTAAACTAGTTTATTCTCAACATTTTATTTCGACTTCTCGAAATTTAACGAGTTTTTTCTCGAAATTTAACAACTTTAATCTCGAGATGGTTTTATTTTTTTATTATTGTTTGGCACTAATCCTCTTCCGTAAACTTTAATATTATTTAATATTACACTTAAAATAATTTGCAGTTGGTTTGTAAAAGTTGTCATTACACGTTTGTTTTTGTTTTTACAAGCAGCTTGTGTCGTCAGCGTGCGGTGATTCGAGCGCTTCGAATCACTGAATCATTTTGCAAAGTATTTGATTCAACTGACTCGGAGTTTCGAAAAGCTCCGTTTCTCCATCATTACTCGCCAGTGACCAAACTCTGATTCACTATTTAGAGAGCGAAACGAGACGCAAGTTTACTGTTACTCATGAGCGGATGCGATTTACTTAACAAAAATAAGGTTCATTTATGTAAGATAAAGTATTGCAATGTTTAATTAAATACTTATTTAGCTATTTTACGTTGCTTGAATCGATTTAAACACCGTAAAATACTTAACACAAACCTTTCCTCAGCTGAATCACAACAGATGCACGCTCGGGGCACATTCTTATGACGTCACACCATCAGACCAAAATAAAAGTCTTTATTTACATGCATGTTGTCCAATGGTTTGATGGATTAATATTAACAACTAACGAAAGCGTGTATGATTTTTACCAAAAGGTAAAACTATGATGTTTGCCCTTATAAAAAAAAGAAAATTAGAAATTATAAGCGCTCTGCAGTATTCAAAATGTAGAATGATTGATTAAATAAATCATTAAATTCATAAACTTAATTGACCCTTCACAAAGACCCGCCCCCCTTAGTTACTGTTGCTTTGTCCGACAAGCCATGGCGGTGTCCACCACACGCAGTGAAAAATACATCGCGGAGCCAAGATGACACTGACAACACGTCGACAGACAAGACAGAGCAGGTTCCTTATGATATTAAACAAAGTCACAGCTTTTAAACTGTAATTTTTAAAGAAAATCAAACAATAAAAACCGTTTTGTGGCTCTTTAATGTGTCGTGACAGATTGCTGTAGCGCCTCAGCTCAACAGGCTCGTAAAACGATCATCTCTTCCTACTAGTTCATTTAAAGCATCAAATAAACATGAATGAACATCAGAAGGAATGTTGTTTCAAACGCGGAAAGACGCAAATATACACCATTTTTCAAGTTCAAGTCCACCGAGGTTAATCTTCTACCTCCTGACTGCTTTGTCGGACAAAATGGCAGATTCGGCGTTATGATTGGTTAGATCGCTTGTCAATCAAACTCCCGGCGAAGAGTCAATTGGCACAATCTAAAAGATGAATTCACACACTTAAGGATTTCCAAAATGTATTACCTACCTTCACTCACTTACTCGCTAGCTAGCATACTCAATACTTTAGCAGTTATAAGTGCCTGTTTTGTAGTCTTATAGCTTACTGTAAGTGTTTTCGTTTTGGATAAACCTGCAGTAATTTTCATCTTACATGGGATCCTGCTGGACAAGTTCTATTTGTAGCCGCAGTGTTCTTTAAAACATGGACATAAGTACTTATCTGTAACTCCTAATATAATTTACTAACTAAAATATAAGACTATTGCATTGACTGCTAAATATTTAAACACAAAAGAGTTTAGTAGTAAAGCTCTGTAGAGTTAATAGCACTTTTTTTGCAGAATAGATTTGATACTGTGTTGTAGAATTCTCCCCACATTCATGTTAAATCAGTATATACCACAACTTTTTATTCGAATACTATTTGTCAACACTTAAGAAAATATTGTAGCAATTAATAACTTGAACTGCATGGTTAATTCTTCTAGATAGTGTTGTGCTTGTTTTTGAGTGAAATCCGTATCCATTAATTATAGCCCTTGCATAAAATGCACACTGATGAACATTAATGCCATGTTCGCTGAGAAGATATGCCTCTCCAGGTGTTGGTGTTCTTACATCACGACATTTGCCATACAATCTCTCAAAACGTCTCACAAAAGTTTTTAGCAGATATCCATGAAGAAATTTTTATCAGACAAAAAAGTTCCTTGTACAAGTAACAGTAAATGCTCAAGGAATTGTGATAAAATGCCACTCAGGCATGGAAGATTTCCTGTATTCTGAAGCCTTCCAGAACTTGCGTGTCTTTATAGATCGTGGAGGTGTTGTAATATTGACTGGTGGCTTGATTTCAAGTAGCCGTTTGTCAATGGCCATGATTTCTCTTCCAATATACCAGCTCTCTCCATGATACCTTGCATCAAACCATAGTGTTGTCAATTGCCGTCATACACCCAGTGAATCCCATGCATGTAGTCAAAAGCAAAATTGTTTTATATTTTGGACAGTGCAGCGAGCAACATTCAAGCTTTGTCCGTTGTGCATTACTAGACCTTCCTGCTCTAGCTAAATGTCAATTAAAGGTGGTACAGAGGATCTTTTCGTCGACTGATTTTTTGAAATAAGCGCATGCGTAAGAACAACCCCCCTCCATTTCGAGGGCACGCTTCCCAAAACTCGTGCACGAGTATTGGAACACGAGTGTTTACCACCGGCATTCGCTGTGTTATTAAGCCGGGCACACATTTAACGACTAGCTAAAACATTCTAAGACTGTGCTCAACATACAGCGATTGTTTCCTGCTCCTGAAGCAGATTTATATACTTTCACATGGAATTTGAACACCGACTGTAATCGCAGACTGAACGCAACTGGCTCTGACTGGACGCGTTTGAGCGCGATCAGTCATAAGTATCAATTTACATACATAATCGGGCCTTACAAGTGACTTAAAGCCGCACACACTTAGTGGATTCATTATGTCGGACTCACCGCAGGTAACTCATAATCTGCAGTTGTTACTCCTGTCTCCTGACAAAAACATTGCATGCGGCGTCTGTGTAGTGTGGAAAGTTACTGGAGCGCGCAGCCGCGCGTCTCTCACAAGGAACGTCATGGCAGTGATTGACAAGCCAGAGGGCCAATCGTTTACGCGATGATGTATATTAATAATATTCCTTTCAGTGCACCTAACAAATAGTCTTTTATCAGTTAGTAAAGACAGTTTCAAGTAATATTGCAAAAATGTATAAAACAAAACATCCTCTGTAGCACCTTTAACTGCATAAGTATTGACAATTCTTATAATATGCAAGCTTACTGTGGTGGGGCCATCGCAGACAGCAACATAGTGTGGATTACACACAGGTTACTGAGGGCAGAGAGTCCTCACCATTGCTGCAGCTCTCCAAAAATGTTTGTAAACATACCTTGTTTTTTGACTTTTTCTTTGCATTAACACGTCACGGCAATCCAGTTCCTTCGTAATCGTATGTGATTTCTTCCCCCTTTTTTATGTCCTTTATTGCAAATAAACATAAATGCGGGAGGTCATAAATTTTTTTCATTTTTGCGTTGGGTTTTGCGTCGTCATTTATTAGTCATAAATGGACTCATAATCCATCAAAGCATCAATACTGAAAAGGAGTAAATAATAAAATGAATAAATAGGTGCTTCTTACAATATTCCTGAATAATAGGGTTGGTTAAAAATAATAATCTTCCAATTAATTGCAATCTCCGTTTAACAATAATCTTAATAATTCCAAGATTATATATGATAATGATATAGTACCTTTCAATATAAAAGTCTTATTGTGATATTGTGACATTCTCATAAGAGGCAGAGTGTTCGTGATGGTCAGAATTTTTAATGTGTGATGAATTTATTTCTCTCACACAAAAAGGTTATTAGGCTGGCTTGAGAATGCCAACATTTTGTTGTACTATTTAAACATTATTATCATTATTATTATATTATTAGACTTCTTATTGCAAGGCTACTTCTCATAGAGTTTTATGCTGTAAGCGCCAAACTCAGCTCACATGTTCAGATGTTGTTACTGTCTATCTTTTCTGATGATTGTACAGTTTTTGAAATAATGACGATCAAACCTCAAAAAAAAAACAACAACAAAAAAAAAAACTCTGGCTGAGAAATGACGGCTGTAAACACGTTTGAGAGAGAGGAACTGTCGGCAATAGAACTACATGAAATGTATTATCATACACTGAAATTTTTGCAGTAATGTGACCGAAAATATTTAAGACCCGTCGAATCTGAATTTAAGACAATTTAATACTTCTGAGGCCTTTTATTAGGAAAACTAATGTCCCATGGCCACCCTGTGTAAGGAATTATTGGGTCCAACTAGACCAATATATAAGTGTATACCCAGTAGGAAAGGACAAGGATTTGCACATACCCACTTAAATAAGTGCGATGATACGTTCTATATTTATTTTATTATTTAATATGTGCTTATTGTAAACGGAGGCTTATCATGAGTTGGTGATTAACACTAGTCAGAGTGCTTAAATATACTTATATTCTGTGTAAATGTAAATAAATATTTATTTTGCATACATTACAACAAAAACATTACCTGGTTTGAGAGGACTACTTACACACACACACACACACAATCACTGTATATGAGGTCACAGTTGTATTCATACACATGGTATGTAAGGTAATTTTTACGAAAATTTAAAAACTTCATACAGGCAATTATTTATATCAGAAAATAACATGGCTGTCTTCATTAAGTAATATCTATTAAAAGACTGTTTCTTTACAGATATAACAAGATGTGGGCTTTAATTGAATAAACAGAGAATGATGCTTCGCTAGACATTGTAAAGAGGAAGGACATACTTCAAAAACTAATTAATGAGGGAGATGTCGTTGATGTGAAAGCTGAAGGTGAAGTATGAAGATGAAAGCTCTCCAGCAGTGCTTTTGAAGCTGAGTGGTAAACAGTTAACATTTAGGAATGTAATTATTTTTATATTTGTATGAATGCATTATGTATGTTAAGGCAAGGAAATTGTATTTTATTCCTGATTAGAAAATTAGGACAAGCTGCTGAAACATCTTTGTATGGGAAATAGTTCAGTTTTAATTTATTAAATAATTTATAAGGAATTTTGAAAGGGTCGCTTATTTTATGACCGAGCAAAGGAATCTTCCAGCATTCATTTGAACGGGCCGTAACTATCAGCTCTGTAGCGGATATGAGTATTCAGACTATAGTGAAAACACTATTTATAACCAAGGTAACAGGATCAGCAGTTTAAGACATTAAATTCGAAAGCACATAACACAAGACACTTCTCTTTAAAAATATAAATGAGACTTTATTGATTATTCTAACACAAACTAATATCTAACACAAACACACACATATTCACACAAGTTGCTGAAAGAATGAGTTTTAAGGGAGTGAAATGATGAAATCCCAAGTTTCTAGCAATGTATGCACTTTGTAAAACCTGAACTGAACGAACCATTAATCATTAATTCAACCCTTTTTTCGTTTCTTAGGCAGGTTTATTTATATCAATGCACTAGTTCAGCTAGAATCTGGAGGTATGCTTGCGTCTGTCGTTTGTGTTTTGAAACAGGGATTCTCTTTCTCGTCGCCTTTGACTTGGCGAAGTGGTTTTCCCAGGTTCGTTGGATTGATGTCATGGGAAGCTGATCCCATGAAGTCTCCCTCGTGGCTGAAGTTTGAAGTTTTGAGGCGGGCAAAGACTGTAGAATCGTTGATTAAACTTTGCTGCAAAACGTAACTTAGACCACGAGACTCTCAATGGAAAAGAAACTAAGCAATAGAAAGAAAAGTAATTGAGACGAGAGTAGTTAAATGGCTTAAATGAAGCAGTTTACTCATTTTCATCTGATCTTGATCTTCTTCTGATCTACTCGTCATCTACTCATCATCGTCTAATTCTTTGTTCATGTCCTGAGATTTTAACCTGAGGTGTTTGTCCAACCTCTTTGAGGAATTCTGTCCAATTAGGTGTCGTCTTTGGTTGAGAGGTGACTTTCTCCTCCTCTCACCATAAATTACATGTTATCGCCTGGTTTCTTAACTTTCCTGCTCTTAGCAGAGAGCACAGTTAAGACATAATTTCTATAAAAAAGAATATGATACATTTTACACAGATTTCCTTCATGCCATCCTTTGAGTTATTAACAGAGATTCACATTCATACCAAACAAGGCACACCTTCAATCAACAATTCAATAGTTATAACAATTACATGAATTGTGAGTGGTCTAAGCATAATGGTCACATATATAAGTTGTAGACACGCTACAGAATTATGTGGTTGAACGATGATTGATTACAAATCCGTTTAATCATCATTTTGGGAATGATTTTATGCATTTTTATATGTAAAAGCAGTTTCTGTGGTTTTTAAAATATTTGAATCCTGTATTTAAAAGGTCATTCAAAGGTCTTATAGAAGAAGGTCTGTCTTATTCCTCTGTCCCGTGAATGAAAAAAACTTCTAGCATTATCTTGATGGGGCTCAAGCTGTGCCCTCTTTAAACCAATCCGTCTTTTACAAACTGCCTAAGGTTGACTTGTTCTTCCTTAGCTAGGCTCATGTTTTGCAAGCTGGCACAACCATAAAGTACTTAGCTGGGGGTTTCGTTAGTTAGCTCAGACTGGATGGAGCCCACTTCATTTAGATTTTTGATTTGGGTTTTTGGGGTCTGGAGTGTTGAGTTGGGTTTGTGTGTGGAATTATGTTTGAACTAATCATCTCTGTCAGATCAGCTCAGTTCCTACAAAGGAAATGGCATCAACTATCCAGTGGGCCATCCTCTGCTGGCCTCCATAACAGACATGGTCACCTAGAATCTCTGAGTCCCATCCAGAGACCAGACATAAAGATTCCAGAGGTCTGGACCCGGGTGCTATAGGGTGCCCCATCTCTGAGAAAGCAGATCCTTCCTCAGAGGAATGCGCCAGGGAGGGGCTGTCATGAGGAGCATCAGATCTGGGAACCAGGTCCGGTTGAGCCAATAGTGCGCCACTAACAAAACCTGCTCCTTGTCTAGCTCCAGAAAGTCTCCAAATCAGCTGGACCACCTGGGGAAATGCAGGCTGTCGTGAGAGCTTGTAAACTGCATGCCGTTGTACATGGCACACCAGCCGGTGGTGGAGGCATCCGTAAAGACAACAGCATGCCTGGACACCTGTTCTAGGGGCACTCCTGCCCATAGAAATGAAGGGTCTGACCACGGGCTGAAGGTTTGGTGACAGACATGAGTGATTGTCACCCGGTGCATGCCGCATTGCCACGCCCATCTTAGGACTCGGCCGTGAAGCCAGTGCTGAAGCGGCCTCATATGAAGCAAACCGAGCAGCGTTACTGGCTCCCATATGCCTCAGGAGCATCTGAAATAATTTCAGTGTAGCCACCATCCTGCCTCTGAACAAATTCAAGCAGTTCAACACTGATAGAGCATGTTCCTCGGTGAGGGGTACCGTCTCTTTGACCGAATCCAGCTCCTGAGAAAAGAGATCCTCTGCGCAGTGGAGAGTTTGCTCTTTTCCCAGTTGACCCAAAGTCACAACTGGCTAAGGTGACTGAGCACCAAGTCATATATCTACAGACACTGCAGATACTCGTCGGGTTAAGGCGGGCAAAGTAATAAAAAAATTTTTTTTTTGACATAACAGCCTACATTTCTCATAATAGACCTGTAGGTGGTACCTGGGCTTCAATTAACCAACTATAATAGTTTCATCAAACAGTAAATAGTGTATCAATATACAGTAAGAGTAACCTAAACACTAACAATTAATGTGACTATTTTAGTCACTTCACATTTGTTAAAAAACAAAACAAAACTGAAAACAGATAATGGCTATGTGGCGACCAGGACGGGCGAGAGCCGTGAGGGAACGGCGCGAGGCCGGTGGCGCGAGTGATAACGAGCATCACCTGGGAGGCGCACCGGCCTCGAGTCTCTCACGGAGGAGCTCCGGGAGCATAAAAGGAGGAGCGACGACCGTGGAGGACAAGAGAGGACCAGGCCTGGACTTTATTTTATGTTTTATTGTGTTTGTGTGGCCGGCAGACGTCCGCGAGGGTCTGCCGGCATTACTTTTGTTTTGTTTATTTTGAATTAAAGTTTTGTTGAATGTTCGCCGGTTCCCGCCTCCTTCTTCCCATATTTACAAACCGTGTTACAGGCTACTTTAAATCAACTTATGTTTTCAACTGATTTATATATAAGACCGGGTAATTACCACTCCACTTCACGTTGTCGAAGACCATTAAATACAATGCTAAAATTAACCCCATGGCTTCTCATGGCATTATTTGATGTTCACTAAGGGGCCGTTTACACAACACCGTTTTTAACTACAAATGGAACACTTTTAATGTGTTTTAGCCGTTCATTTACACGACAACAGCATTTTGGTGGCCAGAAAACGTAAACGGTCTCTGTTTAAACAACAAAAACGCAAATCTCTGAAAATGATGACGTCATGCACATGCGCATTACATGTTCAGTCTATAGTGTTTCATTGCCATCTAATGGCCTGCCAGCAGAATATGCCATTTTTAGTCATTTTCACAGATTCGTCTGAATGCGCATCGTTTTTGACAATGGTGTCGTCTGTACACGGAAAACTCAAAGGAAAAACTTCTCAGTTTTAACCATATCGTCGTTGTGTAAACGTACCCTGAGTCTGCTGCTCTGTTATTTTGAACNGGAGAGTTTGCTCTTTTCCCAGTTGACCCAAAGTCACAACTGGCTAAGGTGACTGAGCACCAAGTCATATATCTACAGACACTGCAGATACTCGTCGGGTTAAGGCGGGCAAAGTAATAAAAAAATTTTTTTTTTGACATAACAGCCTACATTTCTCATAATAGGCCTGTAGGTGGCACCTGGGCTTCATTTAACCAACTATAATAGTTTCATCAAACAGTAAATAGTGTATAAATATACAGTAAGAGTAACCTAAACACTAACAATTAATGTGACTATTTTAGTCACTTCACATTTGTTAAAAAACAAAACAAAACTGAAAACAGATAATGGCTATGTGGCGACCAGGACTGGCGAGAGCCGTGAGGGAACGGCGCGAGTGATAACGAGCATCACCTGGGAGGCGCACCGGCCTCGAGTCTCTCACGGAGGAGCTCCGGGAGCATAAAAGGAGAAGCGACGACCGTGGAGGACGAGAGAGGACCAGGCCTGGACTTTATTTTATGTTTTATTATGTTTGTGTGGCCGGCAGACGTCCGCGAGGGTCTGCCGGCATTACTTTCGTTTTGTTTATTTTTAATTAAAGTTTTGTTGAATGTTCGCCGGTTCCCGCCTCCTTCTTCCCATATTTACAAACCGTGTTACAGGCTACTTTAAATCAACTTATGTTTTCAACTGATTTATATATAAGACCGGGTAATTACCACTCCACTTCACATTGTCGAAGACCATTAAATACAATGCTAAAATTAACCCCATGGCTTCTCATGGCATTATTTGATGTTCACTAAAGCCGCGCACACACTTAACGATTGTAAGGCCGATTGTGAATGTAAATTGATACTTATGACTGATCGCGCTCAAACGCGTCCAGTCGCGTTCAGTCTGTGATTACAGTCGGTGTTCAAATTCCATGTGAAAGTATTTAAATCTGCTTCAGTCGCAGGAAACAATCGGTATGTGTGTTCAGTTCAGTCTTAGAATGTTTCAGCTAATCGTTAGGTGTGTCCCTGGCTTAAGGGGCCGTTTACACAACAACTACAAATGGAACACTTTTAATGTGTTTTAGCCTTTCATTTACACGACAACAGCATTTTGGTGACCTGAAAACGTAAACGGTCTCTGTTTAAACAACAAAAACGCAAATCTGTGAAAATGATGACGTCATGCACATGCGCATTACATGTTCAGTCTATAGTGTTTCATTGCCATCTAATGGCCTGCCAGCAGAATATGCCATTTTTAGTCATTTTCACAGATTCGTCTGAATGCGCATCGTTTTTGACAATGGTGTCGTCTGTACACGGAAAACTCAAAGGAAAAACTTCTCAGTTTTAACCATATCGTCGTTGTGTAAACGTACCCTGAGTCTGCTGCTCTGTTATTTTGAACTTCTTTTAACCCCTAAGCATGGAAAGAAAAAGTACTAAGCCCGAGTGTATCAGGATGCTTATGTGAACCTCAAGGTTTGATTTACTTCTGCAAGTCTTTCCACAGTTGATGGCTTATATAAGGTTTCTTTCTGGTATGAGTGAATTCCTAAGATGATTCCTGTAAGTGAAACTCATTCCACACTGATGACATAAAACAATTATCTCATACAAATCTCATTTAATATCTCATAAAATGCATCATCATTTTTTACTTCAATTGCTTCTCTCCAGTGTGAATTCTTGTGGTCTTCAAAGTGTCCTTTTTGATCAAAACTCTTTCCACACTGAGGGCACGTGAAAAGCTTCTCTCTATTGTGAATTCTCATGTGCCTGGTAAAGCTTCCTTTTTGAGTGAATCCGTTTCCACACTGTTGGCAGGTGAAAGGGCTCTCTCCAGTGTGAACCCTCATGTGGACTTTAAGGTTCCCATTTTAAACTATACTCTTTCCACACTGAGGGTATGTATAAGTCGTCTCTCCATTGTGAGTTCTCATGTGCCTGTATAGGTTTCTTTTTTGGTTGAAACCTTTCCCACATTGTTTGCACGTGTAAGGCTTCTCTCCAGTGTGAATTGCCATGTGTCTTTTAAGGCTTCCTTTGCGAGTGAATCCATTTCCACACTGTTGGCAAGTAAAAGGGCTCTCTCCAGTGTGAACTCTCTTGTGGACTTTAAGGTTCCTCTTTTGAATGATAGCCTCTCCACACTGAGGGTATGGATATGGTTTCTCTCCAGTGTGAGTTCTCATGTGCCTATATAGGTTTCTTCTTTGGTTGAAACTTCTCCCACATTGTTTGCAGGTAAAAGGTTTCTCTCCAGTATGAATTCTTATGTGGTCTTCAAAGTGTCTTATTTGAGTGAAACTCTTTCCACACTGAGCGCATGTGTACGGTTTCTCTCCCATATGATTTCTCATGTGGACTTGAAGTTTTCCATGTTGATCAAAAGTCTTTCCACACTGAGGGCATGTGTACGGTTTCTCTCCACTATGAATTCTCATGTGGACTTGAAGTTTTCCATGTTGATTAAAAGTCTTTCCACACTGAGAGCATGTGAAGGACTTATCTCCATCGTGAATTTTCATGTGTCTGTTAAGGCTTTCTTTTAGAGCGAAGCTTTTTCCACATTGTTTGCAGGTGAAAGGGTTCTCTCCACTGTGAATTCTTTTATGGTCTTCAAAGCGTCCTATCAGATTGAAACGCTTTCCACACTGATGGCATGTGTAGCGTTTCTCTCCAGTGTGAATTCTTATGTGCCTGTTAAGGCTTCCTTTTTGAGTGAAACATATTCCACACTGTTGGCAGGTGAAAGGGCTCTCTCCAGTGTGAACCCTCATGTGGTCTTTAAGGTTTCCTTTTCTATTGAAACACTTTCCACACTGTGGACAGATGAAAGGTCTCTCTCTTGTGTGAATTCTCATGTGGGCTTTAAGGTTTACTTTTCTATTGAAACTCTTTCCACACTGTTGGCAGATGAAGTGACTTTTAGTCCCTGCATTTTGAGCTCTTTTTCGTGAGGAAGTCTTTTCAGGCTGTGAGCAACTAATAGATTTTTCTGCAGTTGAATACAAATCATGATGATTCGTATATTGATCTTTCTCTTCCATTTCATTCACTTCAGTCTCCTCTTTCAGTGCCATCAGGTCTAAAAATGACAAATACAAGTTAACACCACTTTAATGGCACAAAGCAACAGACATCAAAACATTTATACTTGTAAAAACCAACATACGAGTTGATCCTTTATCCATTAAGCTACTATAAGAGGTGTTAATCTGAGAAGCCTTCTCATTATTGCTAATTCTTCTTGCTTTAGGGCATGTCTCAAAATGTCAAGCTGGCAGCTAAAACTTTTATTTAAAAAAAAACATTTTGACACAGGAGATCTTATTAATTATAGACTGACCTCCTAGAGAAGGGGTAGCCAACCCTGTTTTTGGAGAACTACCTTCCTACATTCTTTAGTTCCAACCCTGCTTCAACACACCTACCTGTTATACCTTGAACACCTTGATTGGCTGGTTCAAGGTGTGTTTGACTGGGTTGGAGCTAAATTCTGCAGGATGCTAGCCCTCTAGGAGCAGGGTTGGAGAACCCTTGTTTTTTTTTTTTTGTTTGGGAGCAAGCATAATATGTTTGTTATAACTTTGGAATGACCCAAAAGGATAGTCCAAACATCACTTACAGGTGGAGTTACAACTCCCAGGCCCGGTTTCACAGACAGGGCTTATGAGGCGTTCACACCAGACGCGACTTGTGCGAATAAATCACGCTATTCGCACGTAGTTGGACGCTTGAACATTTTGAGTTTACTCGCTTCATTCGCACGTGAAATTCACTTCACAACAGACGTGAATTCGCATCATCAGAGGGTCTCTCCCTCTCCTTTAAGTGAAGTGTGAAGTGTGAAGTGAAGTGAAGTGAAGTGACATGTGGCCAAGTATGGTGACCCATACTCAGAATTTGTGCTCTGCATTTAACCCATCCAAGTGCACACACACAGCAGTGAACACACACACCGTGAACACACACCCGGAGCAGTGGGCAGCCATTGCTGCGGCGCCCGGGGAGCAGTTGGGGGTACGGTGCCTTGCTCAAGGGTCTCACCTCAGTCGTGGTATTGAGGGTGGGGAGAGCGCTGGACATTAACTCCCCTCACCGACAATCCCTGCCGGACCTGAAATTCGAACCCATGACCTTTGGGTTACAAGTCCGACTCTCTATCCATTAGGCCACAACTGCCCCTTTAAATATGTGTCCCAGACTCTTCCACTTCTTTCTGCACACTTTCTCTGAATAAACACAACTCGTCAGCGGGAAAATAGTTGTAAAAAATGGTGAATAAGCTCAATTTGCCGGCTTTAGCTAGCTTGTAGTCTCAATATGTATGTATATATATATATAGCTCAAATTGAGTAAAGAGCATTTTTTACAACTTACCAGATTTTCCGACCACTTTCTTCCAAGCAAGATCCTTTTTATTCCTGTTTCTATAAAAGTATGAAGATGTATCATACAGCGACGATGATTTGTCCTCGATTGTTGTTTCGGATTTCTGCCTCCGCTTGCTACGTCGTAATCGCATCACTACTAGAGCAAGCTCCTGATTGGTTAATGCGGCGTGAATATTTGCCAAAGTTCACATTTTTCAACTTGCGCAATTCATGCAAACCGCGTGTCAGACGACTGAAACGCTCAATTCGCGCGAATCTGGCCGTAGGATGTCTATTTGCATCTTTGCATTGACTTAACATGTAAATCACTCGCGCTTAACGCTTCATTCGCCCTGGTGTGAATGCACCATTAGCCTAAACCAGGATTAAGCCTAAGTTCAATTAGGGTATTTAAAGCTGCAGTCTGTGATTTTTGGCCCTCTAGCGGTTAATAAACAGAACTGCACGCGTCTTGCAGAAGAACATTGTAGCCGGAGCTACTTTTCTCCGTGTAGGTCTATGGCAATTCACGCAGTTACTGTGATACTCTGCGACGGGTCCTACCAGACCGGTCTGAAATAGTCCGAATATAAACACTTATTATAAGTGTACCATAATGAGTTTGGAAAATGGATTCATGTTGTACATTCTCATTATATAATTTTTGTAAATTTCGAACACAAAAAAAGTTACGGACAGCAGCATTAAGTAGCTTTTATAAATGTACCCTGACAAAACAATGGATCTGGCATATTTTAAGATATCTCAGTGCAAGTTACTTANGCTCAAGGGTCTCACCTCAGTCGTGGTATTGAGGGTGGGGAGAGCGCTGGACATTCACTCCCCTCACCGACAATCCCTGCCGGACCTGAGATTCGAACCCATGACCTTTGGGTTACAAGTCCGACTCTCTATCCATTAGGCCACGACTGCCCCCAAATGCGGTTAATGCGGCGTGAATATTTGCCAAAGTTCAGATTTTTCAACTTGCGCAATTCATGCAAACCGCGTGTCAGACGACTGAAACGCTCAATTCGCACGAATCTGGCCGCAGGATGTCTATTTGCATCTTTGCATTGACTTAACATGTAAATCACTCGCGCTTAACGCTTCATTCGCCCTGGTGTGAACGCACCATTAGCCTAAACCAGGATTAAGCCTAAGTTCAATTAGGGTATTTAAAGCTGCAGTCTGTGATTTTTGGCCCTCTAGCGGTTAATAAACAGAACTGCACGCGTCTTGCAGAAGAACATTGTAGCCGGAGCTACTTTTCTCCGTGTATGTCTATGGCGAGTCACGCAGTTCCTGTGATACTCTGTGGCGGGTCCTACCAGACCGGTCTGAAATAGTCCAAATATAAACACTTATTATAAGTGTACCATAATGAGTTTGGAAAATGGATTCATGTTGTACATTCTCATTATATAATTTTTGTAAATTTCAAACACAAAAAAAGTTACGGACAGCAGCATTAAGTAGCTTTTATAAATGTACCCTGACAAAACAATGGATCTGGCATATTTTAAGATATCTCAGTGCAAGTTACTTAAAGTTAAAAAAACCTCAAACATGCATTTTAGTCTAGGACTAGACTAAAATGCATGTTTGAATGCCTTTTCTGTGAAACCGGGAGCCAATCGACCGAACCTGAAAGCAAAACAATGAGAGAGGACAGCAGAACACCACAAGAAAAACAAGACAATGATTAAAAAAAAATAACCAACATAACACTATTTGTTTAAAAAAATATATTGTCTTATGAATTTAAACATGTTCAGTTTTGCAGAGAAACCATATGCAACGAATTTCCCCATCACAGACACTGCAAATTCATGCTACAAATTACCTGCTTTCACCATCTCACCAAACAAAAAAAGCATGTTGAGCATGTTTAATTGCACAAAAAATGCTTTACATTATCAGTGGGGCTGATAATTACATTTTTACATGCATTACATTATTTTGGAGGGGTTACATTTCTACATGGTTGTGTATTTAAGCTGTGATTTCAACTGAAAACATTTTACACAATTTTAATATTAAAAATATCAATAATCCATATTCACCGTTAAGACTTACCACCTATAAAATACCACCTATAACAGTGATATTCAAATTTGCAGACCACAGTCCGGTTCCTGACTTCGGCTAAAGTACAGAGTTAGTTACAAACTAGCTAGTAGTTACTCTAGTGTCTAATGTACTTACAAATGGCCGGTGCAACCCTACCCTGGGGTGCATTTCCCAAAGTGAACTATTGTCGCAAGTTCCGTCGTTAC
Organism: Anabarilius grahami; assembly: GCA_003731715.1. Classification (NCBI taxonomy): domain Eukaryota; kingdom Metazoa; phylum Chordata; class Actinopteri; order Cypriniformes; family Xenocyprididae; genus Anabarilius; species Anabarilius grahami. Next base: position 5,496,373 of record RJVU01061675.1, on the reverse strand, counting down.
CACTAGAGTTAAAGGTGCTACAGAGGATGTTTTGTTTTATACATTTTTGCAATATTACTTGAAACTGTCTTTACTAACTGATAAAAGACTATTTATTAGGTGCAGTGAAAGGAACATTATTAATATACATCATCTGTGCACGAGGTAGGGCCTTAAAAACATCAGCCAATCGTTTACGCGATCATCAGGTAAACGATTGGCCCTCTGGCTTGTCAATCACTGCCATGACGTTCCTTGTGAGAGACGTGCGGCTGCGCGCTCCAGTAACTTTCCACACTCCACAGGCGCCGCATGCAATGTTTTTGTCAGGAGACAGGAGTAACAACTGCAGATTATGAGTTACCTGCGGTGAGTCCGACATAATGAATCCACTAAGTGTGTGCGCGGCTTTAAGTCGATTGTAAGGCTGATTATGAATGTAAATTGATACTTATGACTGATCGCGCTCAAACGCGTCCAGTCAGAGCCAGTTGCGTTCAGTCTGCGATTACAGTCGGTGTTCAAATTCCATGTGAAAGTATATAAATCTGCTTCAGGAGCAGGAAACAATCGCTGTATGTTGAGCACAGTCTTAGAATGTTTTAGCTAGTCGTTAAATGTGTGCGCGGCTTAATAACACAGCGAATGCCGGTGGTAAACACTCGTGTTCCAATACTCGTGCACGAGTTTTGGGAGGCGTGCCCTCGAAATGGAGGGGGGTTGTTCTTACGCATGCGCTCATTTAAAAAAATCAGTCGACGAAAAGATCCTCTGTACCACCTTTAAGACCATAGTTCACCAACGATGCTTTTGGGAAACGCACCCCTGGTCCACTTCAAGGGGTCTCAATTCAGTTCTTTTCAAAGTGGACTCAGTGTGAAAACACTGCCCATTTTGGGAAGAGCGCATTTAACAAGAGTTACACTTTCTGACTACCAAGGTTGAGTTCACTTGTGCATTCACGTTTCTGGAAATGTAAGATTTGATGCTTTTGTTGTATATATCTGAATAATCTCATATAGGATAGGTTTGGTTGAGCTTTTCCAAAGCGCATCAGTTAACCAGTGTTCATCCATTCTTCAGCTTCAGCTCAAACTGCAATGCATTACCAACATTATTGACTGATTGGAATTTTTTTAAAACAATCATATTACATTTTAAAATCTTTACCCACCAGTGTTTTTTGTTTGTTGGTTTCACCATTGGACATTTTAATAAGGATCTTTAATAATGCAACCAACCTGTTTGTTCCTCAGTTTCTTCTTGTTTCACTCTGAATGTTTCTTCAATTTTTATGTCTTCACTCTCCTCTTTAATAAACTCCATCTTTGTTTGTTCCTCAGTTTCTTCTTGTTTCACTCGAAATGTTTCTTCAATCTTCATGTCTTCAATCTCCTCTTTAATAAATGCCATCTTTACAATAGTGTGTCACGAGGATCTCTGTCGCTTCATCAGGAGTTTTTCTGTGTGTTTAAGATGATTAACAGAAACAGAAATAAATTCAAACTAAATCTCTGGGTGCGTCTCAATCAGCTCTAGTTCAGTAGTTCAGTGCACTTTTAAGGGAGTCAGTCAGAGTGAGAGTTAATGGACTTAAATAACCTGAATATTTAAAAAGAATTAGCAATAAAAAATAACAGCATGCAGAGTATACGAACTTTTTTTGTTATTTACATTTGTTGTTTATTGATTTGTAGATAGTATTTAATACTACACTTAAAATATTTGCAGTTGCTTTGTAAAAGTTGTCATTACATGTTAGTTTGTTGTTCTTGTTTACAGTGTTTTGAGAAGCTGTGGTGATTCGGTCTCTTGTAAAACTATAAAAAATACCTGAACGGTTTATATCTATTTAAACACCGTAAGATGCTTAAAAACACAAACCTTTCTTTAGCTGAGTCTCAACAGATGCAAGAGTGCGGCGCTGCCTTATGACGTCACACCAACACACCAAAATAAAAGTCCTGTTCACACTCTGCAACCACAAGGAATAGGTCTTATTCACAAAAATCTGAAATTAAGTCAGCATATGCTAAATTAGTTCTGCTACAGGTCTACGCTTTTATTTTAGCATGCTCTTTTCTTAAATAACGTTTCTTATCAATTCTGTTTTGTCTGTTTTCCAAGTTAGAATCACCACAACATGATTCATTATTTAAAAAGGCTAATTGACTTGAATATTTAAATACATGGTGAAATATTTAAATGCATGTTGTCCAATGATTTGATGAAAGTTTGTTCAAACTTAAAAACTTGGTGTTTAAAAGAGTCTATGAATTAATAAAGCAGAGTTCATGCATGTGTAAAACTGAAAATATATATATATATTGCAGTATAGCCTATAATAATAGATATCTGAAGTACAACTGCAGTATTACTGCAATACATCTAAACACAACTGGAATACAACTGAAGTATTACTAAAATAACACTGCAACAGCTACAGTAGCTACGACTAATACTAATAAAATGCTGTACAATACCATTGAAATACAACTAGAATATCAAGTTTTATTTTCACACATCTGCAATATTATGAGAATTAAATTAATGGACTAAAACAACAGTGAATGTCTCAAACTGCAAAGGAGCAATAAATGTGATTTTATATTGTGATTTAACTTTAAATAACAGGTTGAGAGTTTAACTAAATGTATTTAAAGTGTTTATTTGCAAATCATGCATTTATTCCATTGTCTATCCACATTATTCAGGGATTTTATTTATTTATTTTGAAGATCTTGCCCTCATTGTTCAGCTTGAATCGTATTACTGCCTTTATCTCAGGTGTAGAAACACTGAATTTCTTTTGGATTTAGTCTGAGGAAAAAGAAGAGAAAAAAAATTCAGAGAAACTCTCAAGTTTGTTACACTCTTCACCACAGGCATATAGTATGCTTAAACCAAATCTTGAATTGTGGTGTCACCAAGTGTTTGGGCATGGTATTGATACTGTTCCCAATTCATTTCTTATGGCATATTGGTCAGCATTATAATGGTTTTGAACATTTCAGGTAAAAGAATTTAATACTAGGTTTCAAATAATTATTTCATTATTACCATGAAAAACACAGGGGAAGTGACCTTATTACGCCCAATGCAAATATTATTTCCTATCACAGGAAAATCATGATAACTGCTGCTGTAAATTTAGGCTACTACTTTTTTTTTCAAATGAATTTGTTGTTCATAATTTATCTGGGTCCAGCAGTCACTGGAGAAGTACTTTAGCTTATTTGTACTCCTCTCAAACAACATTTCTCATCCACCCAGTGCAATTAAATTAGTCATTTAAATATCTAATTTGATGACAAAATATCACATGATATTTAGTTGAGAGATAAATCTAGATTTAATACCCACCTTATTCTTACAACTATTAATTTATCAATAAGAAAATATTTAAAACTTAATAATATAATGCTGTTAAAAATCCTAGTGATTTATTAAAATGGGAAATGTTACGGACATTATCATGGTCATGTTTATCATTTATTTTTACACCCAATCCTTGTCGCCCATACAGTATACAGTAAAACATTTTACTTTTATCCAGTGAGACGCAGCTATTTGCATTGCATTTATCAATATGACATGGAAACACAGTTAGAACCTACTACAAAAATCATAAATTATACACTAAATGGCTTGCGATCTCTCAAGTCTCTTAATTTAAAGGGGCAGTCGTGGCCTAATCGTGGGGCAGTCGTGGCCTAATGGATAGAGAGTCGGACTTGTAACCCAAAGGTCATGGGTTCGAATCTCAGGTCCGGCAGGGATTGTCGGTGAGGGGAGTGAATGTCCAGCGCTCTCCCCACCCTCAATACCATGACTGAGGTGAGACCCTTGAGCAAGGCACCGTACCCCCAACTGCTCCCCGGGCGCCGCAGCAATGGCTGCCCACTGCTCCGGGTGTGTGTTCACGGTGTGTGTGTTCACTGCTGTGTGTGTGCACTTGGATGGGTTAAATGCAGAGCACAAATTCCGAGTATGGGTCACCATACTTGGCCACATGTCACTTCACTTCACTTCACTTCACTTCACTTCACTTCACTTAAAGCAAGCTTCGAAGCAGCACTAATTATGTGCCCAGTAACATATTTTTGCTTCATATATCAGTGAATAGTTCAAAATCTCATTAAACTGCACTGACTGCCGTAGACGGCACGGTTCGACCAATCAGATAAAGGGGCGTTTCAGCACCGCCCATATGTGCGAATGAAATATAAAAGCCATAAACCGATTTGTGAATCACAAACGAAAAATTACAAATTGAGCCGAAATCTCATTTTCTGTTTTATTAAACTAAATGACCAAACAAATAAATGGGCCGTCTTTTCATTTCTCCTTATTTCATTCCAAATAGGAAGTGAAATGATCAAACATGGACCATAAATGAACATCAACCTGAACTTTGTTAATGTTAAAAACACACATCAAAATGATATAAGTATCAAAGCAAGTTAAACAATTTTATAATAATATCTTGTTCAGCATGTATCTTATTATTAATTATATTACTGTTATTCATACTCAATACCTAATTATTTTTTTTATCTAAAACTCACTTTTCATAGACTTTCACAGTAATCAGACCATGTTAACAATTCATTCAAAATCCAATAATTGGGATTGAACTGTTCAATTCATATTAGTTTTACAATCACTTTATGGACTTTTGAAACGTCAAAGTGGTAGTTGCGTAGCTGTCAATGGAGGGATAATGGATTCAAACTCGGATACCCAACATATATCGGATCCAGAAGCAGATCGCTGCTCATCATTTACAGAAATAATACCCTGGACTCCATTATATTAAATATATCAGATCATAATAGTGATCCTACAGCTGAAAATGACTTGATTCTGTTTCCTCACCTTGATGTGTTGAACTGTTTTCTCAAACTCTCCTTTCTTTTTTTCATTGTGTTGAAGTTTCTCTTGTAAGGACTTCAGTGCTATATTGAGCTCTGCCTAGAACAAAATTACATAAAACACCAGATTACAGTGAAGACAAGAAGAGAATACAGTGATACAATCACACAATGCTGTGAAAAAAGTATTTGACCCATCCTGATTACTTCTGTTTTTGTATCTCGTACTAAATTGATTCAGAAATTAAAGGTGCCCTAGAACGATTTTTCACAAGATGTAATATAAGTCTTAGGTGTCCCCTGAATGTGTCTGTGAAGTTTCAGCTCAAAATACCTCATAGATTTTTTTTAATTAATTTTTTTAACTGCCTATTTTGGGGCATTATTAAATATGCGCCGATTCAGGCTGCGGCCCCTTTAAATGCTCACGCTCCCCGCCCACAGAGCTCGCGACTATAAAACAGTGCATAAACAAAGTTCACACAGCTAATATAACCCTCAAATGGATCTTTGCAAAATGTTCATCATGCATACTGCGTAGAGTATTTATTTGGATGTTTACATTTGATTCTGAATGAGTTTGATAGTGCTCCATGGCTAAAGCTAACATTACACACTGTTGGAGAGATTTATAAAGAATGAAGTTGTGTTTATGAATTATACAGACTGCAAGCGTTTAAAAATGAAAATAGCGACGGCTCTTGTCTCAGTGAATATAGTAATAAACGATAGTAACTTTAACCACATTTAACAGTACATTAGCAATATGCTAACGAAACATTTAGAAAGACAATTTACAAATATCACTAAATATCATGATATCATGTCAGTTATTATTGCTCCATCTGCCATTTTTGGCTATTGTTATTGCTTGCTTAGCTAGTCAGATGATTCAGCTGTGCACAGATCCAGACGTTAATACTGGCTGCCCTTGTCTAATGCATTGAACATGAGCTGGCATATGCAAATATTGGGGGCGTACATATTAATGATCCCGACTGTTACGTAACAGTCGGTGTTATGTTGAGATTCGCCTGTTCTTCGGAGGTCTTTTAAACAAATGAGATTTATATAAGAAGGAGGAAACAATGTTTGAGACTCACTGTATGTCATTTCCATGTACTGAACTCTTGTTATTTAATTATGCCAAGTAACTGTTGTGTATTGAGTCTTTAACTAAAAAAGGTATTCTGCATTTGCGCTCTCTAGTGTTGAATGTAATAATTGCAATTGCGCAGTAAAGTGTTGTTCAAGCTAAGCTCCGATCTGAGTGTCTGTCTCATGTTATGTAAGCGCACAAACATAACAAAACTGACGACGAGAATTGAAAGGAACCTGTCGTGCAGCAGATTACTAAGGCTGGAAACATTTGTGTCTTGCCTACCGCGAAAGAGATGCCGAATATGTCTGCTACGGATGGTGAAGGGCACCCGTAGGCCTGACGAATCGTGAGTAAACTGCATCAGAGCTGTTAAAAGGAGATATACATTAATCGACTTGAACAAAAGAAGAAACGAAAATGTCTGGGTGTGTCGGACAAATGGATGCTTTTGACAGTACAGTGGAAGACTGGGCGACATATGTGGAGAGAGTTGAACAGTATTGTTTAGCCAATGACATCGGGAACGAGAGAAAAGTTGCCGTTCTCTTGAGTGTAATGGGGGCGAAAACATACAACCACTTGCGCAGTTTAACTGCACCAGTAAAACCAGCTGAGAAAACATTTAAAGAAATTGTTGACGTGCTGCAAATGCATTTGAATCCAAAGCCCTTGAAAATCGCGGAACGTTTTCGCTTTCATAAGCGTAATCAACAAAGGACAGAATCTGTTTCGGAGTACATGGCCGAGCTCCAGAAGCTCGCAGAACACTGCCAATTTGGCGATGGGTTGTCTGACGCGCTCAGAGATAGGCTTGTTTGCGGTCTGCACAGTGAGAGCACGCAAAAGAGGCTGCTTACAGAGAGAGAACTCACTCTGACGCGAGCACTAGAGATCGCCGTCTCTATGGAGACAGCCGCAAAAGATGCGCTGGAATTGCAAAGAAAGGCTTCAGCTGAATGTCACGTAAACAAATTTGCAACAAAGCGAAGTGACAAAATGTCGGTGTGTTTCAGATGTGGTAAGAAGTCACATAATCCTGCTGAATGCTGGTTTAAAGACAAGGAGTGCAGACAATGTAATAGAAAGGGACACATACAGAAAATGTGTAAAACAAAACCAAATGAAAAAAAGAGAAGGACATTTGCAAAAAGAAATGCAAAGATAAATGACCTGGATGAGGCTGACTCAGACAACTCTGATATGGCAGGCTTCTCATATATTGAGCTGCATTCTCTTAAAGAGACAGATCGCAAAATTATCTGGGTGACTCCTATTATTGAAGGAGTAAAATTGAAGATGGAACTTGACACAGGATCAGCGCTGTCAATAATTTCATACAAGGATTACAAAGGCCATTTCGACAAACTGAAATTGAGGCGCACTTCCGTAATGCTTAAGACCTACACAGGAGAGAAAATTGCTCCAATGGGAAAACTTAAGGTCAGAGTTAAATGTGAAAACAAAAAGTGCAGTCTGGACCTTTATGTTCTAAAAAAGGGTGGAGTACCCTTATTTGGATGTTAATGGCTCAGAAGCATTCGGCTCAATTGGGAGTCCATAAAAGCCATGCAAGTTACCCCCAAGGTAACCACGTGTTCTGTGCAAGACAAATTAGAACATGTGCTTGAGGATTCTGCACAAATCTTCCAAGATGGCATTGGAAAATTGAAGCACATGAAGGTAAGGCTTACTGTTGAGAGTGATGTGCAGCCAAAATTTCACAAGGCACGCCCTGTGCCATATTCGGTACGCCCAAAAGTGGAGACTGAGCTAAAGCGACTAGAAGACCAAGGAATAGTGTCTAAAGTAAGCTGGACTGACTGGGCCACACCTATAGTTCCAATTGTTAAGAAAAGTGGTGAGGTACGAATTTGTGGTGACTTCAAGGTCACAATTAACCCAGTCTTGCAGGTGGACCAGTACCCATTGCCTTCGCATTGAGGACATCTTTGAGTCACTATCGGGTGGACAGCGTTTTTCAAAAATCGATCTGGCCCAGGCGTACTTACAAATGGAGGTAGAAGAATCTTCAAAAAAGTACCTGACAATAAATACACACAAGGGTCTCTTCCGCTACAACAGACTCGGTTTTGGGGTGTCATCAGCACCAGCGCTGTGGCAAAGAGCCATGGATCAAGTTTTGCAAGGGATTCCAGGCACACAGTGCTTTTTAGATGATATTATAGTCACTGGCCACGACGATGACGCCCACCCAGCAAACCTAAAGGCTGTTCTTGAAAGGCTTGCAGAGTATGGACTGAGGGCAAACAAAAGCAAATGTGAATTTTTCAAAGACTCATTTGAGAACTGTGGACACCAAATTGACAAGGATGGCCTTCACAAATCTCCAGACAAAATCAGCGCTGTTTTGAGGGCACCAAGACCAGATAACATGAACCAGCTCCGTTCATTTCTTGGACTTGTTAATTATTATCATAAATTCTTGCCAAATCTCTCTACAGTGCTACATCCACTGAATGCGTTGCTACAACGGGAAAACAAATGGATGTGGTCCAAAGAGTGTGACACGGCTTTTAAAGAAGCTAAGGCATTGATTACTTCAGAGACTGTGTTAACACACTATGACCCTAGTCTCCCCTTGCGTCTTGCTTGCGATGCATCGCCATACGGAATAGGCGCTGTATTGTCTCACAAAATAAATGATGGATCTGAGAGACCGATTGCATTTGCATCTAGGTCCTTGACTACTGCAGAACGCAAATACGCCCAGATCGATTGAGAGGCTCTAAGCTTAATATGGGGAGTGAAGAAGTTTAATCAGTATCTCTACGGTAAACACTTCACTCTGATAACTGATCATCAGCCTTTAGTAGCTATTTTCAGCCCCAGTAAAAGTGTTCCGGTGATGGCAGCAGCACGACTACAGCGTTGGGCGTTGTTTCTTGGTGGTCATGATTATTCAATCGAGTTCAAAGGCACAAAATACCATGGCAATGCAGATGGATTGTCACGCCTTCCTCAGGAGAAACCAGAGGAGGTTGATAATGACAGGGATATGTTTCACATCACTCAAATGGAAACCCTGCCTGTCACGAGTGCTCAAATTCAACGAGAGACAAATCGAGATCCTGTATTGGCCAAGGTGTTTGATCTGACCATGAAAGGATGGCCAGCTAAAGGTGATCCCCAGCTACCTGATTACTCAAGCCGTCGTGAACAACTTTTTATAACACAAGGATGTGTCATGTGGGGTACCCGAGTGATCGTGCCACCCAAGCTGCGTGCCAGGGTACTTTCTGCCCTACACGAAGGACATTTAGGTGTCGTTAAAATGAAAAGTCTGGCAAGAAGCTATGTTTGGTGGTCTGGACTAGACCACCAAATTGAAGACCTAGCTAAAACATGTTCTGGGTGTCAACAGATTCAACGACAGCCACAAGTAGCCCCTTTGCACGTGTGGGAATTTCCCACCAGACCCTGGCAGCGAGTCCACGTTGACTATGCGGGACCTTTCCTTGACAAAATGTTCCTGGTATTAGTAGACGCATATTCAAAATGGGCAGAGGTATTTCTTGTCAAAAATGCTACGTCCACAAAGACTGTTGAACTGCTTCACACATTGTTCTCCCGCACTGGCTTACCAGAGCAGTTGGTCAGCGATAATGGTACCCAGTTTACCTCAGAGGAATTCCAGGCATTTGTTAAGGGCAATGGAATTAAGCACACTACATCTGCTCCTTACCACCCTGTAACGAATGGTCTGGCTGAACGCTTTATTCAGTCCCTGAAGCAGTTTCTGAAAGCCATGGGATGAGAGAGAGTACCACTGCAAGAAAAGATTGCAAAATTTCTCTTGGCCTATAGGAACTCAGCTCACTTGACCACAGGTCAGTCTCCAGCCACACTCTTTATGGGAAGAAGTCTTCGCTCACGTCTAGACTTGCTTAAACCTGACTTACGGCGACATGTGCAAACCAAGCAGTGTAGCCAAAATCCGAAATGATTTGCACTCAGGGCCCTGCAAGTTGGTCAAAATGTGCTTGCTAGAGATTATAGACAATCACACCCAAAGTGGCAACCTGGTACAATATTGTCTAAGACTGGACCCCTCACTTACACTGTACGAGTGGGTACTAACATGGTTTGGCATAGACACATTGATCAGCTTTTGGACGCAACCACAACACAGGTCAACTCTTCTTAAAACACCACAGAGAGTGTGGAAACCTCACAATGCTCGGACGAGTATGCCCTAATGACAGCAGAGGCTCCATCAACAGCCACTGAGGTGATTAGACCAGAAATTGTGGAACTGTCCCGCTCACCATCTCTTCCCCAAAATGTGGAGTCCCAAGAGAGACGTTATCCTGACCGTGTCCGTGGACTGCCTAACAGGCTGGACTTGTAGTTGTATACACGCTGGTAGATGTTATATATAAAAAAAAAAGCAAGAGAAGTTGTATGAAAATAGTGGTCATAATTGTTGACATAGCTCAATAAGCTGTTTGCTGTTTTGCTGTCTTGTAAACGAAAAGATAGAGACTGTTCTGTATACTGATGTTCTTTGTGTTCAATGTAATTCGGTGCACCTTGAAGTGAGTACATCAAGGCTGGAGGGGAGGAACTGTTGTGTATTGAGTCTTTAACTAAAAAAAGGTATTCTGCATTTGTGCTCTCTAGTGTTGAATGTAATAATTGCAATTGCGCAGTAAAGTGTTGTTCAAGCTAAGCTCCGATCTGAGTGTCTGTCTCATGTTATGTAAGCGCACAAACATAACACACGCATAAACATTATTCCTTCAAAAATTCAAACATGTACATACATGTTTGTCACATATTATGGTAGCCTAGTTTGTGCTGAATACAGTGTAATGACACTTTTTCCATTAATATGTTTATGAACAACTGAAAAAAGCACAAATGTCAGGGCATATCAAAACTTCTCCAGGCCCCAAATCAGCCTCAGACTCCAGAGGGTTAATTGAGGTGGATATGGTGAGCCTGTAGGTTTGCGTGTTTGAGAATGAGCTTGGAGCTAAAGAATTTAGCTGATAAGGGTTCGTTGAGCTTCTTTGGTGTGGAAGCGACAGAATCGAATATAGATCTTAAAAGCCTCTGGCGACCAGCCACCGAGAGTTTGAATCTGATGCTAGGAGTGTTCTTTTTTGAGCAGCTGTGGTTGCTGCACCTATGAGAAACAAAAGACTGGAAAAGTGATCTGGTGGGATGCCGAGCTAAGGTGGAAAATAGGCAGTTTGGGCCTGCGCCGCTAGCGGAGGCAGCCTCATGCTAGGGTCCATGTTTGGAGATGTAGGCCAGGGACAAAAAGAGAGTTTGGGACTGATGACTGGGCCTTAGCCGCTAGCAGAGGCATCCTCAGGCTAGTAGGCCACTGGTAAGGGAAAAGGTTAGAGGCAGGAGGAATTGTTTTCTGGGCCTGTGTCGCTAGCAGAGGCAGCCTCACACTAGGAGCTGCAGGCCATGGATGATGGGGAGGGTGAAAGACGGCGGGATGAAATGGCTGAGATGGCTGAGCTTGCTTCACTTGCGGAGGCAACCTAACACTAGGGGGAATGCGTTTGTCGAGAAGGGCAGACATTACTGAACGGGGTGTGGTGCCAGGGAAAGCTGTGGTGTGTGGCTGAGCAGAAGGAGGAGGAGAGTGGGACCTGGCAGTGGTGGAATCTGTGGCACTGCCCAGCCTTGCTGAAGGCCTGCTGCTACAGCTGGATGCTCATCTTCTAGTGCGTGAATCAAAGACACGAGGGAGAGGAGATGTGAGATAGAGAGGCCGGCCTTCCGGGATTATGCGCATTGTGAAGCTTAAGTGGCCAGGCAAAGATAACAGTTCGCATTTAGAACAGTTTGGACTGTCTAGGATATCCTATTGATTTTTCCAGGAAATTATCTGTATCTGAGTTGATGCCCAGAAATTCAATGGACGTACTGGACCCATGGTTTTATCCTGTCCGATTGGAATCCAGAGCTCAGCGAAAACAGTGCAGGGCTGAGAGATCAATCATTATTAAATGTCTTGTAAAATGCTTTATAACCTGCATATAATCGCCTCTTACTGTGGTTTGATACTGTAATCGTTGTTGGATGTTGAATGATCATCAAACAGCAAAGTACTGTCTGATTTAGATGATTGTTCTTTTATAAGATGCTGGTTTGAGTGGCATGCGCATTCATTTAGTGACGTTCGAAAGAGACTCGCTTATGGTAAAAGTAAAAGAGCTTTGCATAATAAAAATATGTACCTTGAATTTATTCAATTGTGTTCGACATTCTCTAAAGGATCACTAAACTTTGCCATGAAAACACTGCTTGTATGATAAATGTATTATTGTTATTATTATTAGTAGGTTTTTTTGGTTCTTTTTCTCGATTTCTATTCGTTTTATTAGATACAGATGAAGTGGAACTGTATGATTACATTTGATTTATTTGAATGCTTTAGTGAAAGAACAAATTGCGAATTGTGAATTTGTCCTACCAGTCTGTGTGGCATCTCTTTACCATTCGTGAAACTGTGGGTTTAAGTTACTTCAAAACAGAAATACATATATTGCTATAACTTTCAGTTTCTAAGCGATTTTGTTGATAAATTGCAGGACAGCGATGACAGTAAGTTCTGTGTTCCTTAATGATTCTGTGTGCGACTGTGTTTGCGAGCTGTATGTGGTGCACAAGCTACTGTTTGTGATTGTTTAAGCTACAAAGAAGCAGGGCGTTAGTTTAGAACGGCAAATTACTTGTACAGAAACTGTTTAAAACATGTATTCCCCAGATCAATACTGATCCCGATGGCATAAACTGTGAAAAAAGTCAACTAGAGATGGAAAACGAGAAGGATTTGACCTGTGCTCCTACAAGGTTGAGCCGACGGGGCTGGAGAATGGGAACTAGCCAGGACTGAATCTGCAGTGCTGCCCTGGCTTACTGAAGGCCTGCTGCACCAGCCTGACACTCGACGAAGGCCCGTTCCTTCACGGGAAGAGGGCGGCATTGCCCGAGACACAAGCTTAGTGCTCGACAGGCCTTATTGTCAATTTCTCTATGTCAGGAATGATTAAATGGGGCGGATTAGAGAAAGACGCAGAAGGAGATTGCGGATGTTTCGCCCACGGTGGCAAGGGTATGCCTCGGCATCTTGGTATGCGGGAACCCATTTGTTTGGGCTGGCACCCGTGAGATAACGCCAGGGGATCGGCGGCAGTGTTAGGCTATCGCTCCTTAGGCCAGAGGATTGAAAAGGAAGTTGCGATTGTCTTTTCTTCTCTACTGTGACGTCTATCCGAGTGAAACAGCATCTGAAATGAGAGGGCGGGACTTGATTTTGTCCTTCGGGAATTGATTGAATCGTTGGAAGTTGGGCGTTGCTAACAAAATAGAGGCAGATCTGAATGCCCTTTTGCAGTCAGTTGTGTTCTCTCCACCAGACTAACTGGTAGCACCCTCACATTACCGTAAGAACTTTATTTATTGAGGATGACGACGAAGACGGTCAACGGCACTAAACAGTGAGAGAGCGCGCGCAAGAGAGATACTGACTGACTGACTGAATGACTGACTGATGGTGCATGTCCACTGGCGTGGAGCGAGCGGAGAAGAGCAAGCATTTTCGGTTCATTTCTATGGAAGCTGAGCCTCACGCTTGCGTGTAAGTTAATTTGTTTGCCATGTCTAAAGAGTAATGTTTTCATAATATCCTTTCAATGTTTAAGGGTACTGTACACCACAATGAATGGCATCACCTGTGGTTAATGCATTGATCTCTATAAAGTGAGGCATCAGCTTCAGCATTTCCCCCGCTTACCCCAGAGGCAGCATTTACCCCTTACGTCACTGGATCTGCTGGCAGTTCCCGATAGCTCCGCGAGTCATAGCATGTGACAGGAAGAGACGATGAGTCGTTTTGAGGGGGAGGGGAGGTTAATGTTTTTGATTAAAGATTACGAGGGCACATGAATTTTAAAAAATAATAATAATGAAGTGCATGGATAAATTGTTTATAATAAATACTACAATATTCCATAAAAAAATAAGAATTGTCAATTTAACTTTAACTGAATGTGCTCCTCCCGTGTTAATTAGGTTAATTATCTGAATGTGCTACTCCCGAACTTTGATAATAAAACATAAATTACAAATTACAAATGTAATGAAAATACAGGTATCGGTATCGGTGAGTACCAAAAATTCGATAATAGCCTTTAAGTTAACTGCCTTTCTGTTGATGCAGTAAAAGTAATGACAACCATCTGTAGTCTCCCAGTGATTTACATTACGCACAGTTTAGCATTATGAGATCAATTTACAACAAAACAAAAGAAAATGCCTTTATCTCCAAAATAATTTTTTGTCTTGCATTACATCGAGAAATTGGACAAGCTCAGTGCCAATTCATTTTTTGCTAATTCCTTTTTTTAAAATGGAATGTGTGCAAAGGGTTATGGGTGACTGAAAGATGTGAAGGGTACTCTTGGGGTGCTTCTCAATACTCAAACTGATGCTCCTTCGTTTCCTCGCTCCTCCGTCCTCCAGCCTGTGACCCGGAAACCGATCAAAGTCATCTTGAGGGGCATCTCAATTCTCCAATTGCACTGTGAGGAGGCTTTCAGAGGAGCTATAAGCGAGGATACACACGTGTATCCTATGCGGAAGTCTTTCTTGTCAAGAAGCCTGAAGCACGTATATACTGTCCTCCCCCTTCACATTTGTCACAATAATTTTAATTTATGCTTCACCTTTGCAGTTTATAAAAATCATATATCACACATATTTCAACAGGGCATCTTGCTTTATTTTTATTATTGATGAATTTCTTAAATAACCAAATTTCAACAACAAAAGGGCAGATCCCTTGAGACCAGCTGATGACGCTTTGAATTGACGCTCAAGTGATCAGGAATTCCAATTCCAATTGTAACGGGATACATTTTATTGTTCGAGTGTTCTTTAAATAAATCCTGCTGTAATGTGTTCGATATTCCTATTGGCTGCGTTGGTGGCGCTATACACAAATCCGGCGAAACACGGAAGTAAAGCAGCGCCGCCATTACTGCGTGCCTTGCTGCTAAGGAAGTAGCAGAAGTAGCGTGTTGGTCCCGTAGGCGGCTGTAGCAGATGTTAGCTATACAGTTTTTTTAGCTTTTAATGTGATGAGCTCACCTGCGATGGTATGCAGTATCTGGCCAATCCATCCGGAGCTCATGTAATTCTGACCTTTAATTAATGCCCTGTAGTTTAGGTTCTGAAGCTCATCGCATGCCAGATGATTAATAAAATAATCTTGAATACCTGTAAGAACATGTATTTTATTGCTACAACTGGGCGTGGCTAAGGCCATCCTTAAAAATATTTTGGTTTGCCGTAACAGCCAAAAAAATAAAAAATGGTCGGTAGGTCGTAAAAAATGTACTTTTTATTTTTTTATTGCATCACAATAAGTGTATTGTGATTGTCAAAACATTTTAGTAACTAAGCTGAATTTTATTAGGTTTAGTGACATGTTACAATGTTTACATGGTAGGCTACAATTTCTGGTAAGCTACACTTTTTTTATTATTTTAATTCAATTATTCAATTATTATTATTTAATTATTATTGTGATTTGATTTAATATTGACTCATTTGGATAAATATTAGGTAGGCTACACAAGGTAGGCATTAATTTTTCTCAAGAAAAAAACAACTCACCTAACTTAAAGCTGTAAACATACAGAGAGCCCTATCAGCTGGCAGTATTATTTAAAAATAACAATTTAAATATAATGCATTTTTTATTATAATAACAACTTTATTTAATGATATAAGTAAAAAATATAATAAAGATGTAATACAGTACACATATCAGCCAAAACAGGTTCTGTGTGAGGGGCTGCTAGCTGACAGCGTTCGGTCATTTCTGAGAGATTTACCTCAGACGAAGGTAAGTGTGAATACATAAATCCATTTTGAAAAACATGTTTACAAGGACATAACATTATACGTTGTTTGATGTTGTAATATTTTTTTATCTGTATTCTAGCATGTCACATTTACAAGCACCAAAACGGTATTTATTGTTTGAATTTCGTAATAAAATTGACAGAATCTGAGAGCTGAGATTTTTTTTCTATCATAAGTAACCTGCTCTGTCTAGTCTGTCGGTCTCTGTGTCCTCTTTACTTCGTGATTTTTCTGTGCATGAGAAAATGGATGTGTGGCGTGAGAGTGTGTGAAAAGCGTCAATTGCGTGTGTCTCACATTTTATTGCATTTGTATTAGCTGTTTGAAGAGTAAAAAAAATCTGTGGGTCTTAACGCAATTACAATCGGCAAGTCGGTCGGACTAAAAGGGGAAAAAATTATGAATTGGGTCGGCCCTAAATTGACAGGGTCGGTCGGGTTATGGCAAACAAGAATATTTTTAAGGATGGCCCAATAATTATTTGAAACTTGTGAAGCTTGTAAACATATTAGCAACACAGCTAGTAATGACAGCGTTCAGTTTTATTGTTGTCATCAATTAATACACTTCTTAATTACATTACATTACATTTTTACATTATTACATTATGTTGTCAATAAATTACCTTTATCGGTAAGTTTTGGCCACTGCCTGACATCATCTACCCAATTTTCCCTTTCACCAGACATTTTCTTTAATGAGCAGGATGCGCTTTCATTGAAATGTCATTAGAGGGCACCGGCAAGTGTCACACCGTCACACTTTGCAGGCACGCAGTAATGGCGGCAGGCAAGATGGCGGCGCCCATAGAGTTCGCGGCGGATTTGTGTATAGCCAACTGAGTTCGAACGATCTGCAGCAGAGCTAGAGAGAACTGCTGTGGATGGAGCTGTATCTACATCACTCACCACTGCTCTGTGCAGGAAATAAATGTTAAGATCATCCACATTCTGAGTGTCCGTGCTATTGAAGGGTGGGGCAAACCGGGCCAGAGAGAAACCAAAAGGTCACATTGGTGCCGTGACTCAGGACTTCAATCAAGGTGGTCAAAGATCATCCCAACATCGGACCGGCGGGCCTGTCGTCATTCTTCACTGCACTTCAGCTAAGATTTTATTAGTTATCCCTGGACTTTCAACAAATACCTGGAAAGAGACTTTTGAATGGACACTCTGAAGTGGCTTAATATTTTAATTGACTCCAGGTATCACAGTAGAAGTAGTGTAAACATTTGTTTCTCTTTTTTTATTTGTATACTCTTATTACTTGATTATGGAAAACACAAGGTTGACTGGATCTCAGTATCTAGACACTCCAGTTAGTGTTGGTCGAGGGAGAGGTCTGTTAGTGACACCAATTCCCTTTCCAGACATTAGCTCTAGCTTTACTATGTGTGGTGCCAACAATGGTACGCTGTTAGAAGCAAATGTATTTCCCGCCCCAAATGTCAAGGAGAACTCAGCTCGTGTAAATTATAGCAGTTTTGAAACTACACAGCCCATTAGTACATCAACTCCAGTCCTTACCAGTGACATGATGAGTCAGATGGGTAACATAGTGCAGCAAGTAGGCCTGCAACTGGCGGACAGTATCCTTGCACATTTGAATTTGCACAGTCAAACAGATGTTGCATGTAAGCATACTCAAAATAACCACAATAGCAGATACACACCTGACCAGAGCTCCATGTCAAGTGCATAGCAGATTCAAGTAGTGCGTCAGAGGGAAGTTAAAGATCCTCCAATTTTCAGAGGTGACACATCAGACACTGTTACACTCGATGAGTGGGTGGAGCTTATGAAAAACTTCTTAAGAAAGGGGTTCCTGCCTAATGAAGAGCAGGGTGAAGAGATTTTAATCCACTTGAGAGGCAAAGCCAAAGATGTTGTTAAAGTGGGGATGCTGTCTAGCGGATTACATATCAGAACAAATCCTGATGCAATCTACACCCTATTACGGAAGCATTTCAGTTGCCAACAGTATTCTCCTGTCCTTTTGCAAGATTTCTACTCTTCCAGAACCTCAGGAGGATCCCTTTGATTACTGGTTACGCCTGAACCATACTGCTGACATCACAGCTGAGTGTCTAAAACAACAGGGAAAGGTGCTAGACAACCAATTAATCGAAGTCACATGCATGTTCATTAGGAATTGTCCAAACTCAGATCTAGCGCTGACATTTCATTCAAAAACCATTGACAAATGGACGGCTCATGAAGTACAAGAGATCCTGAACAAGTATCATTCAGAGAAATGTCTCAGAGCCACTGAACAAGGAAATAGACAGATTGAATGTGAAAAGAAAATCGCTATGAATGATATGTGTGTAAGCTCTAGCCCATACCCAGTGAAAGCTGGACAGGATTCACTTCAGTTAAAACAGTCAGAAAACATGGCTCTGGAAAAAGTGATCGATATGCTGGAGAGAGTTCTGATGAATAATAGTGGTAATGCACAGGCGAGCAAGGAGTACAGAAAGAGAAGCACCATGTCTAGAATTCCAGGCTTGAATGACCTGGTGGGACAGGGCTAACACAGAGAGTGTCGATCACTGCTGTTCCCCAAAAACCCACTCAGTGAGACTATTGGATAACACTGGGAAAGCGTACCCTTTCGCTGGGAAAGGAACGCTGCGGAAGCCACATCCTTCCCCGAAGGAGTTATGTGGAGAATTACATATGGACTAACCCCGTAGGGCTGTACTACATATGGAAGAACTGGGGTGACTGCAACCCGATGAAGGGTGGGTTCTCCCAGAGGGAAAGACACGGGCTTCGTTTAGGAGCAACCGTGGAACAAGACATATGGGATCCCTGTAGGGTCACACATATGGTACCCAGCCTAAACCCGGTTCTCGAGGATACAACGGAAAATAGGCCTGGCGCAGACGCTCCGCCACGTCAGCTGCCGAAGGAAGATTGGAGGACTCAACAGGGTCTGCCTTGTAGGGACTCTCTGGAGAAATAAGCGCATGTAAGCGCAGCAAGCCGACACTAAGACAGGGCCTCTCCGTGCCTCTGACCTGAGGTTGAGAACACGGGAGGAGACCGGCTCGACACGAAGGCTATAGAATCCAGCGAATGTGTTAGGTGTCGCCCAGCCCGCAGTTCTACAAATGTCTGTCAGCGAGGCACCACGAGCCAGCGCCCAGGAAGATGCGACACCTCTCGTGGAGTGAGCATGCAACCTGAGCGGGCAGGGCACGTCTTGAGCTTGGTAAGCCAAGGCGATGGCTTCCACTATCCAAGGGCTCAAAGGGAGCATTCTGGAGTGCTCTCAGCACCAGAGCCAGGTCCCAAAAGGGTATGGAGGGGGGTCGAGGAGGATTTAACCATCTCGCCCCCCTAAGGAACCGGAACCAGTTTCCAGAGGTCTGGACGCGGGTGCCAAAGTGTCCCCCGTCTCTGAGAAAGAAGGTCCTTCCTCAGAGGAATGCGCCAGGGAGGGGCTGTCGCGAGGAGCGAGAGTTCTGGGAACCAGGTCCGGTTGGGCCAATAGGGCGCAACTAGCAGGACCTGCTCCTCGTCCTCCCTGACTTTGCACAAGGTCTGTGCAAGTAGGCTCACTGGGGGAAACGCATATTTGCGAAGGCCCCGGGGCCAGCTGTGTGCCAGTGCATCTGTCCCGAGTGTTCCCTCGGACAGGGAGTAAAACAACTGGCAGTGGGAGGTTTCTGGTGAGGCAAACAGGTCTACCTGAGCCTCTCCGAACTCTCTCCAAATCAGCTGGACCACCTGGGGGTGGAGTCGCCACTCTCCTGGCAGCGCAGCTCGTGAGAGCTCGTCTGCCACACGGTTGAGCACACCGGGGACATGAATGGTGCAAGGCGACCTCAGATGCTTCTGACTCCAGAGGAGGAGATGGCGGGAGAGTTGCGACATACGACGGGAGCGTAGACCACCTTGAAGGTCGATGTACGCAACGGTCGCAGTGTTGTCTGTGCGGACCAGCACATGCTTGCCCTGTAACGGCCCAACAGTCAGCTCAGGGCAAGGCGTACTGCTAGCAACCCGAGGCAATTGATGTGCCAATGCAGTTGGGGGCCCGTCCACACCCCTGATACTGCATGCCCGTTGTACGTGGCACCCCAGCCGGTGGCACTCCGGAGTGATTGCCATCGGGAAAGTGCCGCTTTGCCACGCCCATCTCGGGACTCGGCCGTGAAGCCAGTGTTGAAGCGGTCTCATATGAAGCAAACCGAGCGGGGTTACTGCCGCTGTGGCCGCCATATGCCCCAGGAGCCCTTGAAAGAATTTCAGTGGGACTGCTGTCCTGCCTTTGAACGTATTCAAGCAGTTCAACAGCAACTGAGCACCTTCCTCTGTGAGGCATGCTGTCTGTTTGACCGAATCCAACTCCATACCGAGAAAAGAGATCCTCTGCACAGGGGAGAGTTTGCTTTTTTTTTTCCAGTTGACCTGAAGGCCCAACTGGCTGAGGTGACTGAGCGCCAGGTCCCTGTGTTCGCACAACTGATCCTGCGACTGAGCTAGAATGAGCCAGTCGTCGAGATAGTTGAGGATGCGAACACCCCGTTCTCTCTTGGGAACACGACTCCATGACTTTCGTGAAGACGCAGGGAGAGAGGGCCAGCCCGAAGGGTAGGACCATGTACTGATATGCTCGACCCTCGAACGCAAAGCACAGGAACGGCCTGTGTCGAGGTAGAATCGAGACATGAAAGTACGCGTCCTTCAGGTCGATCGCTGCAAACCAATCTTGGGGACGGATGCACTCGAAAATGCGTTTCTGCGTGAGCATTTTGAATGGTAGCTTGTGGAGGCTCCGATTCAGAATTCGCAGGTCCAAGATCGGTCGTAACCCACCGCTTTTCTTGGGTGCAAAGAAGTAGGGACTGTAGAACCCTGACCTCATATCGGCTGGAGGGACCGGCTCCATCGTGTCCTTCGCCAGTAGGACCGCGATCTCTGCACACAAGACATGGGCATCGACAGCTTTCACTGCAGTGAAGTGGACGCTCCTGAACTTGGGGGGACGCCGGGCGAGCTAAATCGCATTGCCGAGCCTGATGGTCCGAATGAGCCAGCGAGACGGACTGGGGAGTGCTAACCAGGCTCGCAGAGACCGTACAAGCGGGATCAAAGGGACCGTAGGCGTACCCACAGTGGGGCAGCGAGGTGGAACGCAGGGACGCGGCTCGGGAGGCTCTCTTAGCGAGGCGGCCCGTAGCGGGGTCTGAGTGTGCTGTTGGGGGGGTTGGGGGGGTTGGGGGGGAAGCAGCCCCACCCATCTCTGGGTCGCCCGTCTCAGGGGTAATTTCTCACTAACCACATAAACAGCAGCAGAGACGGGAGGCATCATCTCCCCGCAGGGGACGACACCCTTGGCAACGAGCAGACTGAGGAACTCAATGGTTTGTCAGGGGAAGCTCCCTGGTCTGCTACTAACTGAGGATAACTGCTGGGCTCAGTCCCTGACAGTGTCACCGAAAAGGCCACCTTGTGAGATGGGAGCGTCGAGAAAGCGTTTTTAGCTTGACAACCTCTCGCACCTCCGCAAGGTAAGCCAGGGGGCGGTTCTGGACCACTGAGGGTGGACATCGTCTGGCCGAGGGCCTGCGCCGTGACTTTGATCACGGTTAGTCAACAAGCGCAGCTCAACCTTGGCTCAGAACTACCCTCATGCATAAAGAGTGCCTTGGCCTCACATGCAGGGTGGGTGTGGTCTGTGCACAGCCACCCCACCCAAGAGGGTAGTGAGGGAGGAAAAAACTTTATGCAGATTTTGGCACTTTTGGTGTTCCATATTTATGGCACCAATACAGCTCCATACTGCCAAGTTTTCCATGCACATCCGGAACACCCGGGAAAGCATGGCTGTAAAATCTGAATCTGAGTCAGCATAAGCACACACAATTACAGTGGGCAGCGTCACCCTCATTTCCAGAGCATAACAGCACTCTCTCCGATGCTGCAATCGACATCTGACCCTCAGCTGGAGCCCTGAATGAAATGCTAGGTTCCCCTATGAGAAGGACCAGCAATCCAATCCAGAAACTGCATAGCTTGCAATGCGCTAGAGGGAGGGACCCTAGGGGGTTGGTTCCTCGAAGGAACCCCTCAACCTCAAGTCACCCAAGCCATTTCACCAAAGTAGACCTCTTCTGGTGGACCAGAGAGGGCGCTACAATGGAGATTAGGCAAGGAGACCGCGCATCTAGAGCACAGAGCGAGCGCTGGGTTGCCGTGACAACCCATGCTGCAGCCAGACAGCTCGACAGCACATGACACGCAGAGGAGCGAGAGGTTTGCTCTCGCTGATCTCCACGGTCTCCCAGAGTGTCGGGCAGACCCGTGGCTGTGCTTTTACACACAAGCGGCAGCTGACCAACAACAGAGGGGACTCAAGCTTCCCGGAGAAAGAAGAGTCATGACTGGCGTGTCGACGTGATCATGTTCTCATACGAAAACATGAACCACCCACAAGCATCGTTTCAGCACGCGCCCAGACATGTGAAACAGTGATCGTGGCCATCAGTGAGGACAGGAAACGACTGCATCCAGAAACACACAAATAGAGTGTCATCTTTAAAAAGACGCAAGCTCTACTTGTGTAAGTTCTTTTTGGGACTTTACTCTTTTAAAAGTGCTGAAGCACGCAGGGGAATGGCCGCCGCAACACAGACAGGGATTGTGTGCAGCCTATCGTGTGCTCTCTCTCTCTTTTAAGGCGCTCACACTTACCAGCCCTAAAAACGGCTTTCAGCGCTCAAAGCGCACCGTACCGGCCGTGAGAGCAGCCTTCTGAAGCTGTCAAAACAGCTATTTGCTCAATAATGGCAAACGAAACAAAAAACAGAAAATAAAGAGAGGACTTCGACCCCGCTGCTGTGCTGTTCGCCCGCACTCGGAAAAAAAGAGAAGTTCAACCAAAAAGCTTGACTCGTCTTCTAGCAGACACTTGCTTGCAGAGAACAGGAACAAACACAGTTCGGCTCCGAAACGAAAAGCTGAAGATGCAACGCACCTGCTGCTCATTAAATACCTGTGCTGCGAGGTGAGCAGCTGATGCATATGATTGCATGCCAATGTGCATTGGCTCGTTTTAGTTACACTCGAAGTAGATTGGCCTCTCTAGCGAGATTCCTATTCGTCGGTCTGTCCGACGTACGTCGAACATGACCGACAGAATGGGAACGGGTTTTGCGCCATTCTTTCTTATGTTTGGCAGAGTTCCTCCTCTCCCAATTGACATCCTGTTTCAAAATGTGCTTTTAAATGAGTATGTGGTGGATTACAAAGATTTTGTGTCCAAGCTGAAGAAAGACTTGCGTGAAGCAGCACACATAGTAAAGATGCACACCCTGAAAGAACAGGAACGGCATGGCAGACTTTACAACAGAAAGGTGAAGGGCTGTCCTCTGGCTGTTGGAGATAGAGTGTTGGTTGCGAACAGAGGTGAAAAAGGTTGAAGAAAAGTTTCTGACAAATGGGATTCGTCTCCGTATGAAGTCATTGCTGTGTGTCCTGATATCAATGTTTACAGGATTTGAGAAATCAATTCGGACAAAGTGAGGGCAGTCCATAGAAATCTTTTGTTACCTGTGAACTTCCTACCAGTTAATGAACCTCAGGAATCAGATCATAAGGACAATGATGTGAATGATGAAATTGAAGTTCAAGGAGATGAAATTGACCATGATGACAGAACTGCAAACTAGATATTAAGTAATCCTAATGATTTTGTTAAAGAGGATGTTCATACAATCCAAACAGACTTACTTGATGCATCAGATTGTCAGAGATGCTGGACTCTGCAAGTGCTGGTGCTAGTGATGTCAGAGTGAAAACTGATGTCAAAAGAAGTGATCAAAATGTAACAAGTGATGCTGATTTACTTGAAGTGGAAGGTCAAGATTCTGACTCGACTCAAAGAGAGCAGTTCACAAATGACGTCATAAAGGAACCTTTGGTGTGCACACAGCCAAGACATGTTGAGGCTGCCGTAACTCAAACTAGATTTCTCAGAGCCATTGAGCCTACTAAAAGACTGATTTATGAAATGAACAAACAACACATAGACAGTTCAGACTCTACAGTGAGTTCTTTCGTTTATTTAGTTAAAAGCATTTTCATGTAAAATGTTACATTTGAAATCAAATGAGTTATTACATGATGCAACTTTGAGGTGTAACAGGTATCTCTGTAGTCTACCTTCAGACTGGGGTTAGACTCCTCCCTTGTCTGTAGGAACTTCTTATAGAAGAATCTTTTGATTGACAGATAATCATACTATGTGCAGTTTTTCTTCTCTTCTTTATTAATTGGAAACATGAAGTGTAAGCTCCATATACTGTTTTTTTCTTTATGTTTCTTCACTGTTGGTTTTTCTTGTTATGGGATGTCCCCATTAAGCAGGATTTAAAGGGGGTGTATGTAACGGGATAAATATTATTGTTCGAGGGTTCTTTAAATAAATCCTGCTGTAATGTGTTTGCGCTTCCTATTGGCTGCGCTGATGGCGCTATAGCCAACTGAGTTCAAACGATCTGCCGCAGAGCTAGAGAGAACTGCTGTGGATGGAGCTGTATCTACATCACTCACTACTCTCTCTCTTTTCCACTGCTCTGTGCAGGAAATACATATTAAGATCGTCCACATTCTGAGTGTCCGTGCTATTGAAGGGTGGGGCAAACCGGGCCAGAGAGAAATCAAAAGGTCACAAATATACAAATAAGCCTTCCTTTGATTCCTCCATCCTCATTGTATTTCCTTGCAGCCTTCCTTCGCATCCTACTGAGGGTGGAGCTGAGACGCAAAGAAAGGAAATGAGGATGCACAAATAAATGAGAAACACCCTTGTTTTTAAGGATACATCCTTCAAAACAGGCTGAATGAAGGATGCAAAACGAAGGCTGCCTTCAAATTAAGGCTTTAAATTTAATGTTCTTTTGAGGGAGCTTGATGACGTGGCAGCCAAGATCCTTAGGGCCGGTTCACAGAGAATGCATTTTTGCTGTTAAAAAGAATGCCATTAGAATGCCATGTCATGCGCGAGACTCTCCAAATGATGCATGAGCACAATAGTTAAAGATGTCTAGCGTCTTTTTACATTGATAAACATTGGAAAGGTAGCGCAGTGGAATGGAAAAGCACAGTACACTGTTTCGGACCACAAACACAAACTCTCTTGTATAATATCCAACTAATCGGCCATATACTTCTGTGAAGTTGGCACCCCATAAAACAAAATAGTACCCAAAACTATGCCATTCGTTTATGTTTGAGCTGATTTGTGCCACAAAAACCAACGTTTGTGCTGGTTTGGTGTTTGAGATGAACATTATTTTTTTGGTTGTGTGATGTGACTTGCAACCTCATGTCGTTCAAATCGCTCCAAACCAGTGCCATTCGTTTTGCTCGGTTTGTGCCATTAAAACAAACACTATAACCATTTTCCTTCTGCAGATATAACACATATAATTCGAGAGCTGTGATGTCATTCTCCACCCCATTTAGTATAAATCACACAAAACTGGTATCATTTGTTTGTGTTCCATTTGTGCCTTTAAAATGAACAGTGTATCTATTTCCTCTCCTTAGAAATAACAAATATAATTTGGGAGCTGTGATGTCACTCTCCACCCCATGCCATCCAAATCACTCCAAACCAGTGCCATTCGTTTGTGCTCGATTTTTGCCTTTAAAATGGACACTGTATCTATTTCCCCTCCTTAGAAATAAAGGAGAAACTTTTTTAGAAACAGTTACTTCACTCTCCGCATCACTGTTAATTGCAACAGCACAAACTGGCAAAAATCGAGCACAAAGGATACGATCTAACGGGCACCGGTAACGATTTAGACCACATAAGGTGAGGAGTTCTGTAACTGTTTCTTGACATGGGGTGGAGAGTGTTTTTTTTTTTCTTCTTCTTTTTTTTCTTTTTGTTCTATTTAAGAAGAGGTCATCACTTACATTGTTTCTTTTAATGGCTCAAATCGAGCACAAAGGAAAAGCACCGATAATGATTTAGACCAAAAGAGGGTTGTTTTGGGGATTATTTAGTTTAATGGGGTACCAACTTCACAGAGATTATTCACATCCATTGGTGTCGGCCATAGCATGAAAATAATTATTGGCTTGTTGGTATGAGCCAGAATTTCAGTATCAGTGCATTCCTAATTTTGTTCATTATTACTTACCACATTTACACTTCAGACAAAGAGAAGCAGAATAATTATTCAATTTACTTGACTAAATCCTGCATCCATATTCATGAATGAAACAATGGAAATAATTATATTTCATAATTTGCAAAAATTACATTATATTACCTAGTCACAAATATACATGCTATCAGATTCAGAACACATATGTCATCAGCAGCCAACACAGTTCCTTAGAGGTAATTCCAGCAGTTATACCTTCTAATTTGTAGAATTCCACACCTCACTCTGTCTCTATTTCTGTCCCTGTGTTGGGAACTGAATACAGATTTCCCATGAGGATGGGCAATGAAAGAGAGAACAAAATCTAGCAGAGCTCGGCCAGATGGCAGCTCTAATGGCCACTTGGCAAGTGCCTGACTCTGCCTTGCTTCCTCACTTCTTCCTTCCTTATGAGTCGGCACCTCTCGAAACAACCGCTCAACTGCTTAAATCAGATGTGTACTTTGACATAGCCTCAGGTACAGCTTACACAAACGTGTCTAATGACGGTGACGTGAATCACAAATTTCCACTGCTTGCTTTTGTGGCCTCTCCGTGGAGTCCTTTGTGAGCAAACAAACTCATAACACATTCATAGAGAAAAATATTATATTCAACATTATTCATTTCATTATAATAAAAATAGGAAAACTGAACTGAGCAGATAAAAACTGGCCTTGGAGAATAACAAGGTGCAAATATGTGTAGACAAGGCTTATATCATTGATGTATTTACTCATATTCTCCAAAAACCAAGCAGAGGATTGAGCCCACTGATTTAAGCGCTAATGTAGCATAGAAAGACACACAAACAGGCAGATGGGCTGGGCTGTACGGAGGAATGTGAATGCGGATGTGTGTTTGTCTGTGCGCGACACTGGCAAAGCATTGCGGCCGCAGCCCTGTCTCTGACTCAGCCTCCTCCCTAGAGACCCCTGTACTGACGTCACTTCAGCTCAGCGCCAGGCCAGGCAAAGCTCTTGCCACCCAGAGAAAAACAGGTAGACTAGTGGAAGATTTATCTTAGGATCTGAGCAGATCACATCCACACCCCAGATAATACAGCATATATGTTTGCAGTGTGTGTTCCGTGCCGTGGTTAAAACAAACAACTCACCAACACAACATAGACCGCAGGTTTATGACGCCAACAGAAGCTTTAATAACGAGCATTTATTTATTAATTTACTTTTCATAACAGACTGAGGGCCTTGCTCACGAGACTCAGCCTGACATATCATGACAAGCCTATGTTTAAATGAGATGGAATCCATGCAAAAACACTTCGGTGCTCTTTAAAGAGATATACAGCCAGACCTGGTGCTACTGACTCATGTTGTGTCTCAATATCTGGCCTGAGTGATAATGAAGCTGATTCACGGACGTGATATCACAGAACGAAATAGCTTGTCTCCATCCACCCAGGGGTATTAATACTCCTACAAAAATAATGCCTTATGCTAGCAAGAGGATAAAACAGAAGAAACTTAAAGGCAGTGTTTATACTGTGCAATAATAACAGTGCAATAACAGTGGTCATCATTATTAGCAAAAGCTAACTACGCCCACCACAGCGCAGACAATTTACCCTTAGTACAAATAGCGTATCACTTCTATTTACACTTCAGAATGACATCTACAGTATCACTATTTTTACCAATCTGAAATAATATGCCAAACTTTACATAGTCTTGAATTATTATAGCCTGATCATGTATGCAAGAAATAATTGATGAGGGACCATTGAATTATTAGAAAATAATGCTCGGGTGTTCATTATTTTCTAATAATTCAACGGCCTGTCATCAATTGTTTTTTTTTTGTTTTTGTTTTTTGTCCTTAAAACGCTCTTGTGTGTAGGGCTAATTTCTTATGCATCTCATCCCACGCCTCCTTTGCTAATTCTAAAACGTAATTTTAGGGCTAGTAACAAAGACTTTGGTAACACTTTACAATTAGGTTCATTAGTTAAACATTAGTTAATGTATTAACTACATGAACATGAGCAATACATTTGTTACTGTATTTACTAATCTTTGTTAACATTAGTTAATGAAAATACAGTTGTTCATTGTTTGTTCATGTTAGTTCACAGTGCATTAACTAATGTTAACAAGATTTTAATAATGTATTATTAAATGTTGAAATTAACATTAACAAAGATTAATAAATGCTGTATGAGTGCAGTTAATTATTAGTTCATGTTAACTAATGTAGTGAACTAATGTTAACTAATGAACCTTATTGTAATTTGTTACCAAGACTTTATATTTAGAAAGACAGTAGGTGCATCCCAATTTGCGTACTTGTGCACTATTCTATGACATTTTTAAGTATAAATAGTGTGAGTGGTGTGTTCACACTGAAAATTCCACAAAAAAAGTGCACTTTAAATACCCGGATGATGTACTAAATTAAGTGTGAAATGTTGGACACTTCATGTACTCAACTGTTGCAGCTTTTATTACGTAGCGGAGGGGGAGGGGCTATCAGACTACGATACTGAATGATCAAATAACCTTATAAAATTCACACACTACACAGATGAGTACATAGTGCATAAGTACATAGTGGTGTTTCAGCCAGTGATAGCAGGCTAATAAAGTTATTAGAGAGAGAGAGAGTGCGTGTGTGTGTATGCGTCTCTCAAAGGGGTGCAAACGGGAAGAAGTTTTAGAAAAAAAAGATCAAAAACGCAAAGGCAAAAACAGACATAATCCTCACATTACTCCCCCCTCCCGAAAGGAACGACCTTGCACCAAAAAGTGTCCAACCGGGGAGGGGGAGGCGGGCACCGTGGAATCCTGGGCAGGTGAGAAGGGTGGTGCTGGCAGGTTAGGAAGCCTCCAGAGTGGTGCCGAATGTGCAGGTGACCAGGGTGGAGCCAGCATTTCGGGTGACCAGGGCAGATCAGGCAATTTGGATGACCAGGGCGGAGCCGACAGTTCAGGGGGCCAGAGCGGATTCGTGGGCTGAAGCGGACTGTGGCCATAATGGCCAGCGCTGCAATCTCTGAGGGTTCATGCGTGATGGCCAACTTAGCTGAGGGCTCAGGCATGGCCGCCATCTTGGCTGAGTGCTCAGGCATGGCGGCCATGATGGGAAGAGACTCAGGGATGGAGGCCATGACAGAACAAGACTCTGGAAGGGCGGCCATGACGGGACTAGACTCTGGAACGGCGGCTATGACAGGACGAGACTCTGGAAGGGCGGCCATGATGGGACGAGACTCTGGAAGGGCAGCCATGATGGGACAAGACTCTGGAATGTCTCTCACTGGAGCGGATTCAGAAGTTTTCGGAGATGAATATAGTAGGTACCAAAAGAGCTGGAGTGGGCTGGGGTGGCTGTGACAGAGTATATTTACCTCACCGACCATGTTCGATGAGCCTCACCATCTCAGAACCAAGTCCAGATACCACTCAAGGGTCATATTGGAATTTCCAGGTGGTATCCACAGGGTCTAAACCATTTCAAAATAAATCCATTAGCTGTTGATCAATCCATGCAGTCAGATGACAGTGCTATATGAACTCCTCTACATATAACTCTATATCACGGCCTCTTGAAAAATGGAGCACAAGATCTCACCCGCAGAGTCCATCATTACTGCTGCTGTCGTTGGGTCTGGAGACACTGTGACCACTTTAATTGGCAGTGCTATGGGATCCAACCTTCTGTAAAGGTCTAGTATACATGGAAAGTCTTTTAATCTATTAATAATAACAATACACAGGAGAATAGCAAGGAAAATACAACCACAATCAAATTGACGTAAAAAAATACTAGACAAAGACCAGACAGAAACAGAGGGCTAAAATATATGGCAAACAGAGGACAAAATAAAAAGACACACCTGAAACGAGGACTCTAATCAAATCAGTAACCATGGATACAAACAGGGAGAGAACGAAGGAGAACTAAACTAAATAATTAGGAGATAACAATGAACTGAACAAAAAAACAAATCAAAAACACAAAGGCAAAACAGACATAATCCTGACACCTGTCAGCTGGTATTATATTATTAAAGGTTAAAACTGCAAGCACAAACTATCAAAAAGCGGTAGCCCTTCCGTCGCACTCAGTGTCTGAATTCACTCATTCGTTTTCATTCACTCTTTCAAGTGAACTATATTAGTTGAGTAATGTAGGGAATAGTGAATGAGGGTATGGGGTCAATTTCGAAAACAGCCCCTGAAAATAACTGCACACCTTAGAATGTTTGTCAACCAGACATCAGACATCCAAAAACTTAAAGGGGACCTATTATGCCCCTTTTTACAATATGTAATATCTGTATATGTAAGTCTCAGGTGTCCACAGAATGTGTCTGTGAAGTTTCAGCTCAAAATACCCCACAGATAATTTATTATACCATGTTGTAAATGCCCATTTTTGATTGGAAGGAAAAACAAATTTTTTATGCTTTCCAGAAGAGGGCGGAGCCTACACAAAACATCTAACAAAACTTCTGTTTGGTTTTGATTTAGATTTTTATCATGGTCATGCTCACGTGACATTGTAGTTATTCATCATCATCAAAGTTTATTTGCATGCGTTTTAAAGCCATATCAGTCTAAACATCTGATATATGTTTTCTGAGTGCACACATCTGAAGCATGCGCACAGAAAGCTGGATGTCAGACAGCGCATCATGTGAATATTAAACTAAGTTCTCTTTCACATGTTATTGTGCTTAAACAGTCAAATACACACAAGGTTATGTCACTAACACACAAGTTCACATAAACACAGTCAGTTATGTCTGTGAACGTAAACAGCAAGTGAAGAAAACTCATGTGTATATTAGATCTGTGTATTAAAATAAAAGCAGCATAATATACAGTACCTACTGCTATATATGCTGTTAATATGAATCAAACAACAAAAGAAAAACAGAAAATCACTCACTGTTCTTGATTGAATAACTTAGTAACTTTAATAAGAATACATTTCTTACTTGAATGCTACTGTTAAATGCTTTGGTGAAGAGATAAACATGGTGGACTGTGTACAGCTCACTCAGGGCGGGGTCTATGCTAATACAGCAGCTGTGGGCGGGTCCTAAGCATTTGTGATGTCACAAAAGCTACAATCTGCAAACGACTTGTTCTGAGACACTGCTTATGATTTATGGCGATGGATTTTTACTATTATAGGGTGGTTGTGTACACACTGCCGGCACACATTTATGTTCAAACACCATCTAAATGTGAATTTTGCATAATAGGTCCCTTTTAAATTAATGAAATCATTTAGCGTATTACAGCATTTTATCCATTGACAACTATTGAAAAGTGTATTCAGAGTCATACTACATAAATGTTTATGGAAGCAACATAAATCGTAAATGTTTCATAGTATTTTATTAAACACTATATCAGTTTGTCGTTGTAAGGCTGTTAAAAATCTGAATCTCTGAAATTGATATTTTACCCTGTCTACTGTCATGATAGCCACTAGTGAAGGGATTGATATTTTTCTGATGCCATCAGCCAATCAGCATTAATGATGTGATTTTTTCCCCTGTGGTTCTGAAGCATTTACATCTCAGTTGGTCGGTTCAAAAAGCGTTCATGCCCAGAACTGAGTGCCCAT
Organism: Anabarilius grahami; assembly: GCA_003731715.1. Classification (NCBI taxonomy): domain Eukaryota; kingdom Metazoa; phylum Chordata; class Actinopteri; order Cypriniformes; family Xenocyprididae; genus Anabarilius; species Anabarilius grahami. The sequence goes on along the minus strand of RJVU01061675.1, from coordinate 5,464,731 downwards.
GAGCAAACATAGCAAATTTCATATAGTGTACTTTTGAGGGGTCAGGTGCCAGTCAAGCAACTTCCATTGAGATAAATGTGAACACTAATGGATTGTTCTCTCCAAATATATTTCTCATCAAGTGTAGTAAATGAATTCTTAATCTATTGCTGTTTGCATTAAGGGGGGAAGATCAGCATTGTTCACAGATTATGTAGACTATCCAACAGTGTGGACCCATTCAGCATTTGTTAACTGGACAAACCCATTCAATATGACAGAGGAATGGTCAGAGACCATTAGTAGCCAATTGAGCCAAGTAGACATGGACAGATGGACAGAATCATTATGGCATTTAAATTTAATAATCTAAGTAGCTCTTTCTCTTTCAGAGTGGGGCTTTTGGTGAAATAAGATGATTTAATAACATTATAATTACAATCACTTAGCTTTAGTCATCATAACCATGCAGAATACAGGTAGATGTTGATAAATGAATATAGCACAATCAGCAGTCATTACTGAAAAATAAACCCTGAAAGGCTTTATTTTGCAATAATGACCGGATAACTTGGCATTATCTTGCTTATTATACAGCTACATAAACAGGTAAGTTTTATTTTAGATGTCTCCCTAATCAAATACACCTGATTCAACTCATCAGACATAATGCTATCCAATCATTGCACTCAAACACAGAGAATATGACTTGTTTACTCAAACCAGTTATTTTTGAATAATCATCTATTGGCTTGATATATTCCTTTATTTAAATGACTTCAATTTGTTCAATCTAATTATTGATGATTGCATCATAAAGTATAGTGCATGAAAAAAACAGACAAACAAACAAACATTAAACCTTTAATTTAATCCCCCAAAACACCTTAAATAACAAAATATTTCGGAATATCATATGACACCATTTTTCTTTGTTTCATAAGACTCAATTAAGGATTGTAAACTGAGGTTGGTGTCTTTAGAAGAAGCATCTGTGCTAAATTTTAAATAAATCTATCTCGTGCTATGAGCACAGCCATTGATACAGGCTGCAGTGAAAGTTTTTTATTTTTTATGGTATTATTTGAAGCTTCCGCTTTTCGAACTCGGAAGTGTGATAAAGGCCTTTAGCCCCTGCAAGCCATAGTGCAAGCCCTAGCGCCCTAGTGCCGTAAACTTCACTTCCTGTCTCCTGAGATAACTTCATCTGATTGATATTTTGAAGGCAATGTATCCCTTGCAGCCTTTGATATCCCACAATCCTGTGTTTTCCATTCTGTGACAGTTAAGCTAATGGTGTTTGAAAGTTGCGGTTGGTGGTCAGTTTGTGTGTAAATGTACATTTTTGACCAACGTTTATCACTTTTGATGTCATTTCTAACATGAAATTACTATTGTAGTAATTAAATATTCGCTTAGTTTTCACCAAAGCTCTCTCTGTTTTGCCACAGATCATTAAACCGTTACGCTGCCTCAAAAGTCCAAAATCTGTCTCGTAAGGTACCGCAAATTCTACCCGCAAAGTCATTGCTTTATAGTTTTAGGACGCAGTCTATGTTCCCTTAACGGAAGTTCTGAAGTGCAAACTTAAATCACATGAGCCAACTCACTACACATTATGACACGCGGTAGATGTTTTTTAAAGAACAAACCATTATTTAATTATATTTCAGCATAAACATATATCGCTGGACAGGTAATGAACATAATCCAGCTAACGTTTATAATTTATTTACAGCTGAAATGTTGCATATATATATATATATGTAACAAACAAACTATTTATCATAATGTACTTTAAATAACATTAATAATGTCAGAAAGATATCAGTTCTGCTGTTGTTCATAAAATCAAGTTGTGATGTTGTACAATGAGGATGTTGTCATCTTGACGGAAATAGAGTCATAAGTGTCCCAATGTGTAGTGAGCCATGGGTCCTTACTGTCCTTAGCAGCCCCAAATTTGTGTACACGATATACTGATTCACAACCTAGGAAGCTAGGGAACTGATTGAGACGCACCCACAGTTAAACTTATAGGTCCGTTAACAGCTGCAGTGCACTTTCTCTTTTTTATTGATTGTTTTAACTGCAATAACATGCAAGTGAAATATTTGAATAAAATTTGCATTTGCATTCTAAATAGATTTCTTCATATTTTTTTTTTACACATTTTTTTTTTACTAACTTTTGTTGCATATCT
>RJVU01061675.1:5449568-5462483 GCA_003731715.1 Anabarilius grahami | reverse complement strand
ATACTGTATATAATGTACAGTGTGTGTGTATATATATATATACACTATATATTGTGATAATATGATGTTTAAAAAACAATAAAATATAAAATCCGTTTATCTTTATTGTCTGGGCTGTTTTACCCATATTGAATTGATGTCCCTGGGATAAACCATACATTTATACATTTGTGTTGTATTTTTAAAACAAAACATTACATTTTTAACATTCTTCAACAGTTATTCTCAAATGGTAATCATATCATTGTAAGAATCTCATATGCTTAATCAAGTACACAAAGATCTAATGCACTTCAGAATAAAACATGCTGATATGGTATGCTTTGTTCCTAATGTATGGACTGGACTGGACGAGTATATTTGTGCATGGGAAATCTTACTAAAAGCATTTACAAACATGCTCCATTAACACTGCACTACAGGGGGAGGGTAGAGGGTGCCTTTTCAGTAGCAGTATTATTATCAAATTCAATAAGTGAGCCCCTTCAGACATAAAAATTGTATATAATTATCTTGCCTATGCAATTACCCATTGGATATAATTGGAATGGCACTTGCAACTAGATGCACAAGGAAACGCTTTGATATGACAGTAGCTTGTGATACTATATAGTTGCAGTTGTTAATATGAATGTATTTCAAGAAACAAGCCTGAAAACATGAGATGAGAGATATGGTTTCACTCAGTTAGCTAATTACATGTTAAAAGGCTTATTACAAAACAAATATGCCTAAGGTTTAGCTGGCTGCTAAAGGTTTCAAATAACATAAAGTCCCAAGTCAGTAAGACAAACTGATTCAATATTAACTAATTCTTTAAAAAAAAAGGCAGTATTTCAGTTCGCTGAGAATCAATAAGCCGATGGCGAGTAATTGACTTTCTTTCAGAATGGCCAGTCTTAAATTTAAATATGCAATGAAAAAAATGATTGTAAATCCTTTAAGATTTCAGTGTTGACCTGAGCTACATTTTGTGAAGCAGGCTGACTTGTTTTCTGATGCATTGCGGTGAAACCAAACAGTGGGGATGTTTGGGGGGGTAGTCAGGTACACCCCATTCACCCTAATGGCACTCCTACACTCTGACTCACCCCATGCAATTTCCCCTCGCATACCTACAATCCCCATCCCCCATCCCTCACTGCCCCGTCTTTGGCACTCTCCCTGTTTCGAAATGTCAACCATGAGGTAAAATAACTGACTGGCTGACTGGATGGTAATTGTATTGCTTAATAATTGATAGGCTGAGTGTTGATGCTGCTGCTGGGCTGGCGGAAGGAGAGAAAGAGCACCTTGCTGGCCTTTCACTGTTCACAGTCAAATTTCTATACAACACTACTATGACCTCCATTTCACTACACTATCCCTGATGATACTGATGTTGATATAATTAAAAATGGCTTGAGGCATTAAACGTGAGTTAAATGTCTTTACTTCACTTTTCATAAAAACAACCCAAGGCTTTAGGCTTTATTTGAGGAGCTTGTTGGAAGGCTTGCATTTATGTAATCTTAACTGCTGGGAAACTGCAATGGAACACACTGGACATGTTAGACCAAATGGAAACCCACATGACACATTTGTCACAATGCTTTATGTTTCAAGAAATGGACCAGTGGAACCGCATGGTGCTCCACAGAATTGATCATTCTCGAGAGCACAATTAGTCTATTAAATTACACACTGAAAAATGCTCCATAATTAAAACATTTTAATTATGTCTGCTTAATCAAAAAAAAAAATTACAAAATTAAAAAAAAAGAATTATTCAATGCTAGAAATGTAACTCTTAGACTGATGTAGAAACTATCCACAAAAAGTATTTATAGGAACAGATCCATCATTTACTCTAAGAAGCTCTCTGCATCTAAATTCAAGGACTTCTCCTGATGACAGTCCCTCTGAAACTCACAAAGAGAGACTAGAAATTTAAATGAGTTTCCCATTAAATGAATTATTCATTTACAGCATTATATTTGAATGAGAATTGACCCATGAATTTATATCTAGCACATGATTGGCCAGAGCCCGGGTAGCTGACTAACTATAGGGATGACAAGCAACACAACATCCAAAGGGCTTAAATACCACAGTAAAGAAGTATGCATAAAGAATGAAGAGGGGATAGGAGAGATAGAGAGCAAGAGAGAAAGCAAGAGAGACAGGGCTGGGAATAACCAAGTGACAAAAATTCCTCTGGGTCCCTCTAGGTGAGTGTGTGACTTCCGGTTGGGCAGCTGTTTAATTGTGAAATGACTCAAACCTCTGATGATCTGAGGTCGGTTGGCCATCTGTCCAAGCAAACATGGTAAACAACAGGGAAATGCTGGCCACAGTTTATGTCATTTCTCAACCTGACTGTCCACACTATCTGTCAGACCTTTGAGGCAGCCTAGTCTTTTCTTTTAGTAGTTAAAGGATCTTTAGTTAGTTATTCTTTATTTTGTCTGTATATAACAATTCATTTATCTGTCCATCCGTTCTCCTGGTTCGTCACCTTATCATTTAGAAATCTGCCAAAAGGCACTAAGTTTCCAATACAGATCAGGCCCGTTGATTGGTCACTGTCATTACCCAGCTTAATATACAGAGGGAAGCAGACAATTGTACACCTATTAAGAGCAATTGATTGGATGTACTTGCACAGCTGCCAAGAGCACCATAGCTCTTTGAACAACGCAGGGTGGGTATAGAGAGGGGGGTCAGGGGTTTAACAGCCGATAATGGGAGCCAGGTCAGCCATTAAAAACCCCTCTGGCCGTCAGCCAGGAGGAATCTGCCTGTTTCCGCTATTGCCCTCCAGTTCTGTCCCTGTCTGCAAAGCTTTAATGTGCTAATGCACAAACGCACAAATGGGCCTCAGGGTGGCACAGAGCGGTTTACCGGATCTAGGAGGTGGGTGGATGTGTACTGGAATACCACAGCAGACTGGGAAAGTATGGGATCCAGATTAGTGGAAAAGAGAGCCATAGTCAATACCCGGAAAGGTAAGCTTGACAACTTTACCATAAGCATAGCATAATCATCTTTACTGAAAGGGAAGTCTTAGCTTTGACAGCATAAGAGGAAGAACCAAGGACATAGGATGAATGATGTCCGATTTGTGAACAAACAGGTGATTTGAGTTGGATCTTTTCAATGATTTGGCTGAACTGGTTTACATGAAGTGGACAGCCCACGTAGAAGTTCTCGTGACCTTGCGCAACGTTCCCTGAAAGTTCTTTAAAGGTGACGAAAATTCAGAGCCTTTACAGAACATCAGTTCAGTTAATGTTCCAAATGTCCTCATTGTAACATTCTTATGTGACCATAAAATTAACCAAATTGGAATGTCCTTCTAAAATCATATAAGGAACCTTGAACTGCAGCACTTTCATTACCAAAAGAGGACGTTTTATGTCCCAAATATTCTGTAAAATTTCAGAATTTTTGTCACTTTTAGAGAACTTTTAGGCAAAGTTGGGCAAGGTCACGAGAACGTCGCCTTCTGCGTGGGTGTTTTATAGAAAATAATAACGTTTGAAGTCACCGTTATTGAGGTGAGCGTTTGCTTTAGATGGACTCTTGATTTTTGACATTTAACATTAGATTTTCTCTGGCTGCTTTAACTGTGTTGTCAAGATACGTTAGTTATAACAAAAAATGCAAGAGAAATTCTGATCAGATGAGTCGGGTTATTTAGTGATGATAATTCAATCATCATGCAGTGTCCTGATTCACTGATCATCACCAAAGTCTAAACTATGAGTGCGTTAACTGATAGTTTTGCATTATTTAAAGGTTAGTTTTTGTTTTGTTTTTTATTCATAATACAGACAGAGTCTTGAGCAGTGTCTATTAGACTCACATGGACATCATGAATCAGCATATGATCCTCAACAATGGTGACACTAAACAAAAATCTTTTTTGTGACTTTAGTAGCTTGTTTTGTGATGCGTGTGATGAGTTAATCTGTTTATCTGAAAATTTTGTCACCATTGTTGAGGATCATACGCAGAATCTTGATGTCTGTGTGAATCTACATGTTCCTGTTTAAATAACTTTTGCACAATGATAAAAACTTTCAAAATATCAAAGCAGGACAGATTTCTTGCATTACCATAGAACATGAAAGAAAAGAAAATATTCAGAGATCAGTGAATAAGGCCACTGCATGATGATAAAATCATAAACAATGAGCAATCAAATCCATTTGATCAGATTTTTTTTTTTTGTAACAAATGCTTTAGAAACACAGTTACAACAATTAGAAAAAAAATAAAATCAAAACATCAAGGGTCAGGAGCCCAACTAATAACGGTGACATTAATAAATTTTGATAAAACATCAACACCTCATTAAGAAGTTTTGTATTGTAAAGTTCCACCCACTAGCCCAACGACGGCGTCTAGTAGTCTGGTTAAAGGTATTGCACGTGTTCGTCCTCTGGCACTCCTGTTCAAATCATTTTAATTTAATACAAGTTTTGTGTTTAATTCAAATCTGACTCCATTAATAATCTTAGTCTGACTCCAATTATAAGCTATTCTTAGTTTCCCAATGTAGCTGATCATATGATTAGTTGTGTTTTAATTTGCGTTTCAGATTCTTCTGATTATCTTATACTATCAATTGTTTCGTTCACCGCAGACCCGGTATCGCTTTAGAAGAGTCACTTCGGCCGATTAAAGGCTCTTCCCGGACACAAACTCGTCAGTTCTGATCTTAAACATTGGATGCAGGGTAAATATCTACCTTTAAGTCGGTCGCGCTCTGCTTACTCGTAACAAAAAGCATAGTTATCATATATTTACGAAAACTGCAACTTATTTAAGACAGTGATTGTCAGAAATCGAAATGGACTCAATTGATGTGCCCTTATGCTCCATCTATTAAACCTTTCGTATGAACAATCCTGAACACAGATTTGAGGTAATATCTTCGCTTTGATCTACTAGAAATAATGAATTTAAGAATAATGCAGAATAAATCAAGAATAACATTTATTAATTTGCCAGGCAGGATAAAATATCAATTAAAGCGATCCAAAAGAATACATTACACAACAGATCAGCATAAAATATAAAATACAATTCAAAACAAGATATTAAAAGGAATTTCAAAGAGTCAGCATACCTGGCAAATAGAGATACACACAGCAGTTGTGCGGGAAGTTCTGACTACAGATTCTTCCCTGAGTGGTTTGCCACGTCCCTTTAAATACCCAAGTCTTAACAAAAGGACAGTAAACATTTAGCACCCAAATATTCATGCAGCTTTTGTTGGACTCTTTCTCGTGCCCCAAAAGGTCACACGCCCGGTTTTGGGGAACAACCAAATGGTTATTGGGACGTCTCCCACACCAGGAGAACAAGTCTTGTTCTTTGATGTGGGAGTGAAACCATCTTACGAGTCACACCAGAAGTATTTACATTGATATCAAACAACTAAGTTAGGTTTGCATAGAAAGTGAGGGTGTGCGGAGTCAGGAACTCAGCATGGGGGGGAAGAGAGGAGGTCGAGCCAGGCATTGTCTTGCGCTTTTTCTCGCATATCCTCTTTTCAGATTAGAGTTTTTATTGCTTTATTACAGGATAGGAATCTTGAATTCAGCCTTGGTGAAATCCATCCTTACAGTATGAAAGAAACAAAGTCAGACTGGTTTGTAATAGGTGAAGATGCTGAGATCTAGAGAGATCTGTTAGTGTTTAATGTTTCTGTTATCTGAGTTTTGTGAGGTCACCATTGTGCTGGAGAGTAGCGCCTGTGCTTCAGTCAGTGATGATCCAGAAACACTGATGTTCTGCTGCATGTTACTTTATTTAAAGGCTGCAGTAACTGTGTAGTTGCTGATGCAGTGATACAGCAGTTACATTAGCTCGTGTGTGTGCTGTTGTTTTTTTGTCTTTTGTAAGACATTCAAGAAAAATTAATTTTTGTTTGAACAGCCACTTTTGTTAGTCAGTTTAGCTATAATTTTCAATTACATTTTTTGACAAGGGCAGCAAGGACGTTCTGAGAACATTTCCAAATAAAATATGGTTCCCTAAACATTCAGAGAACGTCCTGAGTGTTCTGTGAAGGTCCGCCAAATAATGTCCCCCAAACCTTAAAAGAACTCCATATCGTGACCATCTCTGAACATTCTGGGAACGTTACTAGGCAACGTCCTTAACACCAGTGGGGACGTTCTGAGAATGTTCTGGGAACGTAAAATTTCTAGCGGGGAGAGCAATTGATTTTATGACAGTTTTATCAACAAAAAGTACAGATTTGCATTTAATTGGACACATGGGACACATTAAATTACAATAAGCACCTTTGCAAATATAACTTGCAATAAGCAAAATAATACACACAATAAAACATATTCCTTTATTTTGTTGTTTTAGAGCATGTACACTGGGATGTTAGGAACCTTTATTGCATCCTGACTTAAATGAATCACTGAACCAATTTATTGAACTTTAGAATTCAGTTCATCAAATGAAATCCCATCACTGCTGAGCAAAAACAGGACGAGGGGGAGTAATGACATTTGCAATTAATGTTTCACTTTTTAACTATTGATTTAACCACTTGGTAAATGTTCTTAATAGTTATTATAAAGTTTCACCAAGGAAATTAATGATATTGAGGGTTACACTGGGGGTCCCTGGCTACACTGATCTGCAAACTGCTGAAATATAGTAAAATGAGGTCTGCAGAAAATTAATAAATCGGCAGCTCGGTGATGTATCTCCAAATCTGAGTTCTAAAGTGTTGAAACAATACTTAACCCAAACAGTCCTAATTTTGTCCATATAGTCTCATCTGCAGTCATCTCATCTAATGGTGAGGTTCATCTGCCGCTGCCCTGGCTGCGTTTCAAATAGAGCTGTTACTACCCCCTCCTTCTCCCAAATTGCATTAGTGCTTAACCAGGCAAACCCTGAGAGGCAGCAGCGATAACCATTACAGACAGTCGACAGGCCCCTGCCTCAGCTCTGCCACACAAGCTGCCTGATAAAACAGACACGGCTGCCATCCCCCCCGCTCTGGCGATGTGAAATACAGCGAGCGACGAAACAGCTTCATTCCGGCGGCCTGTTCTCATCCTCGGTTGAGTGAGCACAGCAATAGGAGGGGTAATTTACACCCCAGCCAAACCTGTCATTACCCGAGGGCACTTGTTATGGCTGCACCCGATGTTTTTCCAATTCACCTCCAACCCCTGTGACTGTCAATCTCCTGAGTGGATTGGGGGGGGGGGATATTCCAGGCTCATGTGGACAGCGGGCAATTTTCCTCAGAGGGGATAATGGGAGTGGAGTGGCAAGAGGCAGGACTGTCGCCGTAAGCAAAACAATTCTGATTGTCTAACAGTAGCGCGCCACAGTCCGCCAAACACTCCAGTGGTTGGTGGCCGGTGCTGTTTAAAGTCTTACCAACTGCTTTTCAAGTGTGCTTCCCCTACTAACACACACACACAAGCTCTCAACAGGACACTTTTTTATTCTTTTACCACGAGTAATCCACTTTATTCATGTTTTTGCACAGTTTATACAGAAGTGTCTCTAAAAGTGCAAGATCCAAAACTGTGCAGTCAATATCTGAGGTGATTTGGCTGCTCGTTATATATTTACCATTTTATGGAGAGATAAACATGAGGTAAACACACTTTCTTTTCCCTGCATTACACCTGCTGAATCTCCACCTGGGAAGTGCAGATGGTTGTGAAAATCGCTGTGCGCTGTGCTCTATAGATCCTGAGACAAAAGCAGCACACACAGAGAAAGCTCAACACAGGTCTTTCTCTGACGTCGCTCTGGGACTCCCTGAGGTCCCGTCCTCCAGAGGTGGGTCCAGGCTGTATGCATGTCTCTACACAAATGTCTGAGTGTATGCGTGTCTCTCTCGCTGGCTGCTCTGCAAAGGAGTTGCAGCAGCCATCAAAACACACACACAAAGCTTATACTATCATTAGCCATCTATCTATCTATCTATCTATCTACATATACATAAACATATGTATTTCTTTGTTGTAAGATAGCCCCGCCTCCCTGAGGTTTGAAATCAGACATCTAGCAGAGACATTGCTACGTGCTGATGTCAACGTGAGGCTTGTCTGGTTTGAGAAAACCTGAAAACAACTATTTTATCCACTCTATAACAAGAGTGATAATGATCTTGCTGAGTTATTTGGTTTAAGTAATGAAAAACAACATCAGTTGGTTGACTTCATCTTATTATTTTATTAATCTATGATAATCTATGACAACATTTCAACAATCTATTATTACTTAACACATTTACAAAGGAGATATTGATGTTTATTGACTATCCACTGCAACTATAGAAGTGTCATAGTCATTTTTGCATCAGCAAATTTAATTTCCAAGAAAGGATAAATCTCAGACCTGAGTCAATTTCTGCTATTTGTAGATGTATATTAGCTAAAACAATCTATGCATCCATATAGTTTGTACTTAATATACCATTTACAGTTTAAAAATTAGGCATGTACGGGCTGATATGTTATGGTCGATAACCAATAAATGGTCGATATTAAAAAAAAACTATACTATTTTTTCTAAATACATTAGAAATAAAAAAAACACTAACATTTCTTTAAATGCTAAGTGAACTTAGGCATTTCAACAAATTTTGTACAGTATGAAACATTAATACTTACATTTGTTAAAGATTACATTTACATTTTACAGTCTTGTCAAATTATTTGTTTTTAAAGATGAAGCAAGTGACTTAGTAAAAATAGAGGAAATGAGCATCCAAAATTAAATATAAATATCCAATATTGATCTATAAGGAAAAACAGTATCAGCTCATAACCAACATAGTTCTGATTTATTCTGCATCCCTACTTAAAATTCGTAGATTGTGATGTGCTACGATGCAGAATAATTCTTTAGAATAATTCTCTGCACTGAGAATTTAGTTCTCAGTGCAGCAGTGGCTTCAGGATGAGCTAGTTCTAATGCTCATTACCTACTAGAGAAAAATGAGCATTAGAACAGGATGTATGTGCATATTAATATTTATAAAGAGCTCAGGACATTCTGTTCTGTTCTATGAATGAGTCTGAGAGGAGGTTATCTCGGTTTGTTCTTTAAAATATCAGCAGCATACAGAGTGAGTCGGATATGTGCCAAGTCTTTTAAAGCCTGTGTTTTGAGATTTATTTAGCTTGATTTTCCCCTCTTCATATATTTCCTCTCTTTGTTATCAAAGTTTTAATTGAAAGTCAGTGAAAGGTGGCAGAGCACCCAGCTGAGCTCTCAACATAGCTGTCTTCTCCTCTGGGTTAGATCTTCCTCCCATGAGGCTACGAGCCCCTGCGTCATTCACAAAAATCATTCAAATAGCTTTGACCTCAAAGCTTCGTCTTCATTCAGAAATCTTTTTATAGCACAGGCTGTGCCGGAGAAGCGGTGGATGATGAGAACAGTTGGCCGGAGGGGGAAGAGAGGTGGGTATGAGACTGTGTGTGTGTGTGTGTGTGTGTGTGTGCTGGGCTGTTTTGGGCGGAGGCTGCTTACATAGCACCTGACGCCAGCCCCTCTTCGCTGCCTCACCTGTCTGTCTCCTCTCCGACACGTGTGTGATTGGAGGACGTGGGAGTCAGCGCTGTGACGGACTGCTGTGAATGTGTGATCCAGCAGCATGAAGGTTCATTGGCTGAGGGTAAAGACGTCACAGCGCCTTGTTAGTGAGATGCTGCAAACAGAGCAGCATTGCTGAGGAAACAGAACTCGTCACTGAGAGAAACCTTATTCACAGCTATGACACACCCACCAACAGCTCGAGCTGTAAATAACTTCAAATTATGCATGGAAAAAGCTGCAAAAAAACATTATGAACTGATCGAAAAGATCAAATCCTGAAACTATGCTAAAAAAGGCTACATGCAAGCAGTAAATATAACCTTTATATTCAAGGCTGTAACCAAATATCCAAATGTAGCCAAATATAAAATGTATGGCAGTTATGACTATATTCTTATATATTTTAATAGCTCAATAGAATATATTTTAAAGGGTTAGTTCACCCCAAAATGAAAATTCTGTCATCATTTAGTCACCCTCACGTTGTTCCAAGCCTGTATGACTCTTCTTTTTAAGAAATCTCTCAATGTCTTTATTCATACAATGAAAGTCAGTGGGGTCCGATGTTGTTTTCTTCTTCAAAATATCTTATTTTGTGTTACACAGGAGAAAGAAAGAATTCACATGAGAATACATATTATTACGGTGTCTCCTACAATTCCCTGCTCTGGTTAGTCCAAAGCTGTCTGCAGACATAAGAAACAAAGGCAAGTATTTTCAAAACTGAGTTAGGCATGAAATCAGGTCTCTTAGACTATGATCTGTCTTGTGACAGACAAGTTTGACTAACCATTGCTCAGATTCAGATCTATCAAAATCCAATCAAAGAACTTTGAAGCCATTTTACTCAATTTCAGTGTTGCTATAGTTACTGTGTTTTGCTTTTTTTAGGACAGAACACCCCATGAGGCACTCAGACTACCATCCATACTACTCTCCATCCATAAAACCTTCTGTGCTATCCCGGTACATACTAGTTGATAAGCATGGAAATCAATTGTTATCCGTTAGTGTACAGACCTGAGTGGATGGGAGCAAGCACTAGGATGGGGATATGAACATATTCCTGACATATTCCCACAGAGGAGACTGCTGGGAAATTAGTGAGGTGGCACTAATCAGCCCCCGTGTGTTTATTGGGGGCTGGGGGGCAACTGGAGTGCATTAAAAGCCATTAGTTGCCTCTAACATGGCCATGCTCACTTATTTTGACAGGTTCATACAGCAGGCTGGTTCTCTGCACAGAGGGTGTATCTGTATGCACGCACACACACGCCTCCCGATCCTTCACATCCTCTTCAGCGTGCGGCCCATCCAGCCGTGACTGCACACAGTCAAATTGGTTTGGGGTGGGAGGGGGATCTGTGAATAGAAGCTGTTTGTAGTCAAAAGCAGCTGGGCAAGTGAGTGATGGGGAGAAAAAAACAGAGGAGAGATGGCGGTGTGTGTAATACCCTTGATAAACAAGCTGATAACAGTACTTAATATACTTAGAAAGATTTTCATGTTCTTGTACAAAGAAATTGTAATGCTTTTATAAAAACATAAGCATATTAATAAAAAATATATTATATGTACAGTCAAACCAAAATGTATTGACACCTTGAACATTTCATTCATTAATACAGTTTACTCACTATAGTTAAAAAAAAAATGGTAATAAAATATGACAAGATCTCAGAGTTAAACTGTGTCAGAAAAATTTATCTTAATTATGTCAGATAACACTTAAGCAAAACATGGTCAGGTCAAAGTGTCTGAATAATTTTTGGTTCCAAATGTTTATCAGTTTTACTGGTAGTCCACTGTATGAAGAATGTTTGGGTATAATGTCACAGTTTACTTTATTTTGCTATCCTCACTTACATAAATGAACTTTAGTGTCCTGCACCCACTGTTAAAAATATATAAAAAATATCACAAATCTTTTTTGAATGCATGCATGTGTCTGTGTATATAGATTTTTTATTTTAATTATGAATCAAATTTTATACGCTAAAAGATTAGAATACAATTATATATATGTATATAATTGTATTATACAATATTATTTATAATTTAATTTTTAGATAATTTTGTATCTATCTATCTATATAAATATCTATCAGACTATCTTTGTGCTTTAAAATGTTATAATTAAGCTATAAAAACTAAGATTGAGAGTAAAATATATAGTAAAATAAATGTCACTTAAAACTTAAGTATATATATGTTTAATACAACCTTTCCAAATTTGTAAGGTAGCTTTCAGATAATGGACAAAAAAGGCTTCTAATAAAAGTTGCCAGGAGTGCCGTGCCATAATTCTGTTGACTTTTGTAGAATTTTTAAAATAAAGTACATGAAGAAGCCAAAATGTGGCTGCGTGAGGTATCCCTGCATTAAAAAGTCTTTATTCCCATCATGCACAGTATTTTTGTAGTCCTTTTCTTGCAGTACACGCTTCCGAACGTAATGTTGTGGTGATGCTATACTGCTTGAGTGGCAGAAGTCAACATCTACTTGTGTGTTCCCTGAATATCCGTAGAGTTCCCCCTCTTAGAGATAAAAAGTGAAGTCACTGATGGTTCTGAGATCTGAAAGAAAAGTTTTGTGAAGTGAATGATGGTGCATGTTCATGTGACTGTATCAGTGCTGCCAACGCACACCACAGCCAGAAGGGTCAGCCTGAAATAAACTTACACCAGAGCCAAGAAATCTTCTTTAGCTCTCGCTCTCTCTCAGCAAGAGCTCCATCACAGTTCACAAACTGCTTGCTTTTGTTTTTGCAAAACTCTATGGGTGAAAAATGCTAATGTATGTGACCGCAGTGTGATACAATCATAGCTGTTGATATTAACTTAGTTCACTTACTTTCAGGCACCATTTTTACAATTTACACCTATGGTTATTCCATTTTTCTAGAGACTGACAGTACATTTATTGCGTTTTCACAAATGCAATGTCATATCTGAGAATTTGTCAATGTAGTTTGATTCAACGGCAAAAAAAAATAAAAAATGTAGATACGAGTAATTACAATTATTGTGCTGCTATCTTAAATCTCACTCTCTCGATCATCACATAACATCTTTCCAACTCTCATTTCACAGCAGGATCAAGGCTTCACAGTTGACACATATTAGTATGCAGGCAGCTTGTGAGAGTGGCTGTGACGTCAGCAGGAGTAGAGAGGGTGGAAAAGGTGTCCGAGGGAGAGCAGAGGCTCTGGCTGATCACACCATTATTAGAACAGCAAACACGCTTAAACACCATTAAGTTCTATGTTACATGTGCCGTTTAGTTTCCACGGTAACGACAGGGAGGTGTATATTTAGAGCTGACGGAATA
>RJVU01061675.1:5434655-5448696 GCA_003731715.1 Anabarilius grahami | reverse complement strand
TTATCTTATTACGAATAAAACAAGTAATATCAATACTTTTATTATTTATAGTAATTATATAATCTGTAATATAATGATTTACAAAATGAAAATATATATATTTATTTATTTTTAAATTTACAATTCATTCTTATTTAGGACCGAAGAGCTGCATACATACTCATTCAGAGTGAAAGGATATAATGAGGTGTTAAAAAAATATTTTGATCCTATGTCACACTGCTGGTGAGGTGTTGGGGTATGTGCATGTGAATCAGATGTGAAGCGACTCAGCGGCTGGAGTACAGTACACAAGGCGCTGAGTATTACCATGGCAGCTGAATCCCACCCGAGTCCTGCAGGTGTGTGACTCACCCCCACTAGCTCAACAAAGGGAGAGAGGCCGCCGCATAGAGACGCAATCTCTCCGTGTATCTCTCTCTCTCTCTCGCTATGTCACATGCTGCATTGCCAACTTGCATGTGGGCTCTATGCATGCCCATGATTGTAACCCAACACTTTTACATACTGTAATCATGCGAATACATCGATTGTGGCAAACTTTTTACGTACATTACATTCGATATTAAATGTCTCTCTATTTCGCACATAATTCTCTTTTCATGGTGGAGATTGTTCTGGAGGAAGAGTATGTAATGGCTGATGATTCTCTTATTCTAGCTGTTAATAGAAACTACACAGGAGGCAGCTGGACTTTAGCAGAACTATAGTCATGAATGCAGCAGAAATGAGTCAGGAAAAAGTGAGAGTTGGGTTGAATCCATGTGTGAAGTGATCCTGATTTTGGCTATGAGCTGAAGTAACAGAGCCAGTAATGTTGTAAGGTCTATTATTTATTGGTCCAATGGGAAGTGGCGGCTCAGCAGGTATGAGATAGATGCAAATTTGAGTGCCTCCATACAGTTAGCTTTAACGATAACTATAATAAAATAAAAATGGCCTCAAGTTGTGATGAAAAGTAAGTAGCGACAGCTATTTTCTTCCATTTGTGATACACATACAGGTACAAGTAAGACTAATTATTGGACTTGGTTTAGTTCATCAGTTGTTGACTGGATGGAGACAGAGCTCTGAAAGCTTTTGATTGTAAGAAAGGGGTTTGATTTAAGTGGATTAATTGATTGGAGAAGTCCAGCATACGTCACCAGGGACACTTCACTGGTAGTTTGAGTTACAGCAGTTTGATAAAGAATTTAAAAGAAAAGTTGGTAACACTTTACAATAAGGTTCATTAGTTAACTACATTAGTTAACATGAACTAATAATGAACTGCACTTATACAGCATTTATTAATCTCTGTTAATGTTAATTTCAACATTTATCTTGGTATCATTAGTTAATGCACTGTGAACTAACATGAACAAACAATGAACAACTGTATTTTCATTAACTAACGTTAACGAAGATTGGTTAATACAGTAACAAATGTATTGTTCATGGTTAGTTTATGTTAGTTAATACATTAACTAATGAACCTTATTATAAAGTGTTACCGAAAAGTTAATAAATGAAATGTGCATGTTCTCAATAAGATGAACAACATGCATTTAGAAGAGATGTGAATTTTCATTTAGTGCTGACTTTCATTTTGGTTTTAGTGTTTATGTTACAAAACTTGAAACCTTTACAACCCATCTGTATTATCCATTAAAATGTCATTAGATAGCAATAACACTACACTGTGCTGGGAAATTTTACGCCGTTAAATAATTTAAAAATTACCAGTTAGCAAATTAACTTTGGCAGCCCTTAACCAGTAACCTAAATAATTAAATACATCTGAACAAAAACTAACAATGATAGAGTAAAAACTGAAAAAACAAACTGAAAACAAAATAGAACAAAACATGGAAAATAAAAAAATAAATACAAATATCTAACATACCTACCCTCAGCCAGATATGCAAAGTGTTCATGAACAAAACACGGAGTACATTAAATCTATCCAGAATTTATGCCCATGCCACCAACATTTTCAACAACAAATTACAAAAACAAATTCTGGAGTGCTATTGTTTATTTTGTTCTGAAACTACATATGAAAAGTTAAATTAGCAATCTAGTAAAAAGCATCAGTTTCAGTTACTGTGGTTGAATTTTCACCATCGTCTATCGTCTTACTGCTGTTCTGAGTTTAGCTGATCGAGCTCTTGGGTTCTCCTGCACCTCCTCTTCAGCTGGCTTTATCACTTTCTTCAGACTGACCCAATGTGCGCTCTCTCGCCCCCTCTCCCCTTCTTTGTTTTCTTCCTCCTCCTCCTCGTGCTCCTCTTTTTCTAATCCATGCTGGGCTTTGGCTCGCTGGCGAATGCTGCGGTGTGGTGGGGCAGCCAGGTCCTCTCCACGCAGGAAACGCTTGGTCAGCCGGTCCTCCAAGGAATGGAAGGTGAGAACACAGAGTCGCCCCTTGGGACGGAGCAGAGTTTGTGCCACATTCAGGCCAGCGTGTAACTCGTTGAGCTCGTCGTTAACAAATATCCGTAAGGCCTGGAAGGTTTTGGTGGCAACGTGTGAAGGACGCTGCAGGCGGTCACGCCGGGCGTACAGCGCACCAGCAGGAAATGCTCCTAAAATAAGAGAGGCAGAAGTTGAGTTATTAAGTTAACAGAGTGTTGGAAGGTTCATTTAAAAATCCATATTTTGAACTGTTTACTTGTACTAGTCTTATGTTTTAGTTTTGTCAGTTATTACTCCAACTAAAAGATATGAATTGATTCACATATATTTTCCAAATTGGTGCCTATTTAGTTCAAATATCTGTCAGAGCAGTGTTTCTTCACCTTACAGTTTTTTTCAACTGCTTACACACATTTTCAAAACTTTGCCTCTTCTTTTTCAAAATTTTACACACAAATCCAAGAATTGCACACAAAAAATGTGTGATGCAAAATGAAGCACTGCATTCAAAATATCACGAACACATCTCAAAAGCAAACATTTGTCTTACGTTGCAAACACCTTTGCCATAATATTCTATTTTTGGATCTATCATATACACACAGTTATTCAAAACCTAAAGCTCTTCTTTCATGAGCTCCTATGTGCATTTCTGTACAAGATTGAAAGTAATTGGCAGAGAGATGTTGAAAAATTCACAGTAAACACAAAAGAAAGATTGGAACCAAACTATTTATTTTTTTACTGTAGGTATTTGTGGTTGTGAATACAGTATTACACAGTATGCAAGAAAAGAAATACATCAACCATGTGTAGTTGGACAGAAACAATGGTTGTGTTTGAAAAGATTAGATTAGATTTTTGTGTTACATAGAGAATTGTGTGTTGTGTCTTGCAAAAAGTGTTTTATGAAATTGAAAACTGAGTCGAAGGCCGAGAATTAGTGTATGGTTTTGCAGGTTTGGTGTGTGGCTCTGGTGTTTGAGTGTCAGGTTTCAGAAATTGTGTGACAAGTAAGGATTTTGTGTGTAAGCAGTTGACCAATTGACACCAAACTCATTTTATTAATTATCAGTTAGATCAGAGGTTCTACACTTTGGCCCTCAAGATCCACTTTCCTGTAGAGTTTAGCTCCAACCTTTATCAAACTCACCTGCCAGTAACTTTCTAGTAATTAACCCATTTCACATTTCCGGGGTTCTCAGAAGCAGAAGTCGTCATAGTTGGGTATGACAGCTAATGTAATTTTTGTATTTCCACTTGCTCCGATAGCAAAAGAAAATTCTGTGATAGAGTTTCCACGACTTTCCAAAAGAGGGAGAAAATATAGAGAGACTGATTATGCTGGTCAGAAGAGAGAAAGATATCAAATTTGCCTTCACTCCCTCAGCCATTGTATTAGAAACACCCTCGCAGCTGTTAATTCAGGTTTTTTTTTACATTTACTGCCAAGGTAATATAACACAATATATAGCGTTATAAAGGTGTATTAATAAAAAAAAAAAAAATGAAAATATGAAAAACTTTACTAGATTTGCAATGTTGATAACTGTGGAAACACATCATCACAGTCTGTGAAAAGCATCCTTGATTAGCTTGTTCAGGCGTGTTTGATTGGGGTTGGAGCTAAACTCTGCAGGAAAGTGGACCTCGAGGGCCAGAATTTAGAACCCCTGAATTAGATGATGTACCGTTAAATATCTTTAATATTATTTGTTACTTTAAATGTTTAATTTCACTCACTTTTAACCAGTTGCTAATTAGCTTGTTAATTGGCTGTTTATCAGTACTTATAAAGCACATATTAATGGCTTATTCTGCATGACCATATTCTACATCCCTAAATCCTCATCCCTAAACTTAAACACTAGAAAAACTACCTTACTAACTATTAATAAGCAGTAAATTAAAAGTTTATTGAGGCAAAAGTCGTAGTTGATAGTGAATATGTGTTCCACATACCAAAGTGTTACCGATATATTATAATCATAATTAAGTTAAACATGTCAAAATACTTCAAACTGTTTTTTAAGTAAATAAATTGTAATTCACTAAAGCCGCGCACACACTTAACGATTGTAAGGCCGACTATGAATGTAAATTGATACTTATGACTGATCGCGCTCAAACGCGTCCAGTCGCGTTCAGTCTGCGATTACAGTCGGTGTTCAAATTCCATGTGTAAGTATTTAAATCTGCTTCAGTCGCAGGAAACAATCGGTATGTGTGTTCAGTTCAGTCTTAGAATGTTTCAGCTAATCGTTAGGTGTGTCCCCGGCTTAAATTGCAGTCTGTTGCATTATTCTATGTTTACAGTTTCCATGGTAATAAATTCCTAGTTTCTAAAGTATAGTACATTATTCATTATGAGGGATGGAAGTGCAAGGGGTGCTTTTCACAAAAACAATCAAGAAGCAAATTCCTCATCAAGAACAAAAAGGTGCTGTACACTTTAAGATCATATAAACAAAGAGACAAACACACAGCTGGGGACACACAGGGGCTTATTCCAGATCAGTATGTGTGATGACACAGTGGTTTTGAAAATAAACAGGCTGTTCTACAAAGCTCCCAAAGCTCATGGAGAGATAGGTCCATGTTGTATATTGTGCTGAGATGAATTGGCTCAGAATGAGCAAGGGGAGGTGACGTTGTTCCCTGAACTGACAACATGCAGAGCTTAAAGTTGCAGATAGAAAGAACACAGAGATTCTGCTCATGCTATACACAAGTTGTCTTATTAGAGGGTACAGAATGTAAAAATATGAGCATAGACTATACAGTATATATCCACTGTAAATACAGCCATGACAATCGATCATAAAGTATGTTTATGATAATGCTTTAATGGTTATTTCTGATTTCTGAATGGCAGCAACATCCAGATAATTATATGGAATTTGTTTTAAATTATTTGAGCTAAAAAGTGGTCAAAATTATATTTTTTCAAGCATTGGGAACATTGTAGACGAATTAAATACTGGTTATGCTGTACATTGCAACAATACAGTTCACCTAGGTTAGACAAGTGTATTATTAGATATGTTTGATACGTTCTGAGCTATTACCTAACATGCATAAAAATAGCAATAGGTAACTAAAAATAGCAGTCACATCTACAGCACTTACTGTGATTCACAGTTTATGCTAAATGTTAGCGTGTCGGTGATTAACAATGTTTTTTTCATCCTTCATGGCTTCTGATAAACCTTTTATGATAAAATCTCTGCTTGCGTGCATGAAATAAAAGAATGACTCACTTCTAATTTTCTGAAACTAAACATGGACAAAACTGAGATCATTATTATTGGAACATTACTCATTAGCAATATTCCTACCGTTTTTTTTCCTGTGAGATTGCTGGTACTCTCATCAAACCATCAAGTACTGTCTCCTCTGTCTCCATTCAGGCTCATATCAACTCTATTACCAAATCAGCATTCTTTCAATTACGTCGCATTGCCCAGCTCTATTCCTTCATCAGTGACAAAGATGCCAAAACTGTCATCCATGCATTTGTCTCATTCTGTCTCGTTTATTGTAATGCCCTTTTCATTGGTTTACCTGCCAGCTCCATTGTTAGATTACAATATATTCAAAACTCTGCTGCTAGAATACTTACCCACACCAAAAGTTCTGCCTACATCACCCCAATTTTGAATGATCCAGTGGTATAAAGTATTAAAGGGTTAGTTCACCCAAAAATGAAATTTCTGACATTAATTACTCACCTTCCAAACCCGTAAAACCTTCCATCATCTTCGAAACACAAATTAAGATATTTTTGATGAAATCTGAGAGATGAAACTCCTCCATAGACAGCAATTTAACTACCACTGTCAAGGCCCCGAAAAGTACTAAAGACATCGTTAAAGTAGTTAATGTGACTGCAGTGGTTCAACCTTAATTTTATGAAGTGACGAGAATACTAAGCTCTGCACTGCATTCACCACGTCAACTGTGTAGGAGACTGACATGGAAGAGAAGAGATTGTTAAATAAAGTCGTTATTAGGGCCTGAGCACCGATGGTGAGAGGACCCTATTGTAATTGCTTGGTCTGTTATTCTTCTTCTCTAAAATCAATTGCATTTTTGAGGGCCTAAACATGCTCAAAAACTCAAGAAACTTTGCACACGTGTCAGAAGTGGTGAAAAATTACGTCTGATATGGGTTTCAGAAAAATGGCTCAATAGTACCACCTACAAAATTTCAATTAATTACCTTCGCACTACATTTCACATACAAGTATGAAATTCGGTACACGCATGTAATAGCCCAATACCTACAAAAAAGTCCCTGGGAGCAAAATCTGAAAACCCAACAAGTAGTAAGATATTTTTAATTTAACGAACTCCTCCAAAAGCTTTAATCAGATCAACATCATATTTGGTCAGTCTAAACTAAAGGCCTTTGCGACGTTAAATTGCGAAGATCTTGAGTTTTCGTTGAGTCCGTGGCGGACTGACAAATTCTGATGTTTCGCCATGAAACAGGAAGCTGTTATAAGTCACATTCAATGTCCGACCTTCACATGTGTGATAAGAATCCTGGCCTGAAGAAATCTACATGCCAATATTCAGTTAGTCATAGCACCACCTGTTGGTAACAGGAAATGGCATGCTGTACACTGCAATTCACTCCATGAAACACATTTCAATATGCCATGAGGTACCAAACATGCTAGAAACACGTTAAATCATGCAACACTTGGCTAAGTGCTAATGTATGCGATTAAAGCCACGAAATAGGAAGTTGTTGTAACTCAGGCATACAATGTCCAATCTGCCCCAAACTTCACATGTTTGAGAAGAGTCCTGCCCTGAACACATCTACATGACAATATTCAGTTATAGTAATAGCGCCACCCACTGGCAACAGGAAGTGACGTGTTTAACACTGTGATGCACTACTAGCAATATGCTAAAATATGCAATTGAGTACTAAACATGCTACAAAAATTCTAAAACATGCTAGCAACACTTAGCTGAGTGCTAAAGCATGCTATTATCATCATGAAACAGGAAGTTGTTGTAACTCAAGCATACAATGTCCAATCTGCCTCAAACTTCACATGTTTGATAAGTGCCCTGGCCTGAACACATCTACATGCCAAAATGTTGTTATAGTCATAGCGCCACCAGCTGGTAGCAGGAAGTGTGGCAAATACAAATGACTGACGTTGTCCTCCTATATTTATAGGCTTAAATGCATATTGCCCACTGTGCTCTGTTTTCCGAAAGCCACCGTGTGGCGGTGGCACAGGTGCAAGGGGCCTTCCATCGCTGCTAGCAGCTTTAATTTTTGTTTTGTTTTTGCGCAAAAGTACAAAAAGTATTAACAATGTCTTTAGTACCTTTCTGGGCCTTGACAGTGGTAATTAAATTGGTGTTTATGGAGGAGTCAGA
The DNA here is from genome assembly GCA_003731715.1 of Anabarilius grahami. NCBI lineage: Eukaryota > Metazoa > Chordata > Actinopteri > Cypriniformes > Xenocyprididae > Anabarilius > Anabarilius grahami. Next base: position 5,440,893 of record RJVU01061675.1, on the reverse strand, counting down.
GAGCTCTTGAATTTAATCAAAAATATTTTAATTTGTGTTCCAAAGATGAACGAAGGTCTTAGGGGTTTGTGTAATGACTGAGACAAATCAGACACAATTATTTGTCATATTGAACAAATAATCTTTAAACTCACTCTGTCCCCATCCCCAGAGAAGACCAGTCTGGGCAAGGGCCTCTTGGACACAATCAGATAAGACTTTTATGATTCGAAACTATGCAGCTATGCAGAACTCTGCATCCAAAAGTCATTTTGAGTCAGGCCCATAGAAAAGGGACACAAATGAACCGATCTATAAATGAACATGCATCCCATGACATTATTATAACTGTCTTGCAAACTGTTGTGTGTATGATATCTGTTTTATGCATATTTAAGAACCAATGGTTAGCGTAAACCAACCTATACCAAGTTTGGTGTCTACGAGTTTGTGTTTTGAAGATTTAAATGATTGGGTATATGATATATTGATACCTGTGCAACTTATCAGTATTACAAGAATCTTTAATAGTTTCTTCAAAACAACTCAGCCAGTTTAATCACGCTCAAAGACAAGAGCCATAAACTCCCCCACAAAGGAAGTTCCCGCTACAGACATTCCACTTTGCTCATTGGTCCACTTTGCTCACCCGAAGAGGTGTGGCTCCTCCCAGACCTTAAGAGGTCTCCGCCTCTCTCTCTTGCTTCTTTGGATGGACTCAAGAGACCCCCTTTGCTGCAGGCCTCTTCAGGCCAAGGCCTGTAGTCCTAAACCTGCACCCCAGCCATGTGCTCATCTTTCCTACTACAAGAGTCAAATTAACAGCTTAAGTTGTTTCATATTTCTTCATTCAACGCAGAAGATATTGATTACGACTTCGGACCAAACCATCAAGGATTTCTCCTCAGCCTGCAGACCCGATGCTCCTGAACAAAGTAAAGGCATTTTGCAAGTATCATACATTTGAACACTAAACATGGATTTAGTACTAATTTGCTAACCAACTTTGTTAGCAAAGGTGCTTTATTTCTGAGAAAACTGATGGTCTTTTCCAGATTGTTTTTGACTTTTTCCTATAGCTCCATTTCCTGTTCCCACTTCCGGTTCAACTCTATCATTGCTCATTTTTACCTATGTATGTGTGTGATTTGCGTGTATGTTATGTGTTTGTTAGTTTAGTTATGTGTTTGTGATTTAGTTAATAAAACTTATGCATAATACATATTTGGTTCTGACTCTCCGTCTGCAATAGATTGCCTCTTAAATGATCAGATCTTATTACCTGCTCTGTAAATGCTTATTACAAAGCACTGGAAATGCTAAGAAAGAATAATTTTTCTGTGGCCATGAAAAATACCATTCTCTTAGAATTAATTAATAATCAATATTGAGTGTTCACAGGATTAACAGATTTACTGATTGTAATTTTAATGTAGCTACATCAAGTTAATCTGATTAACTGATTCAAATATTCATAATTGACCATAATGAATAATCATAATGAGTTATGGATAATTATTAATATTCCCCCTTTGAGTTAATTCGCTACATTTGGAACGACATGAGGGTGAGTAAATAATTACAGAATTTTCATTTTTGGGTGAACTAACCCTTTAATTACAAAATTCTCCTGCTCACTTTAAAAACTTTGCACAGCTTGGTTCCTCCCTATCTCTGTAATCTGCTCCTCTGACTCACTCACTACGATCATCTGACTCTGGCCTTCTCTCTGTCTCTCAGTATCGCCTCTCTTCCATAGGCGGTAGATCATTCAGCGTTGTTGCACCCAAACTATGGAATTCTCTCCCCAATCTCTCTGTTGTGTTAATAATATCTCTGAATTCATATCACTGCTCAAAACTTGCTTGTTTTCTGAATGTTATAAGTCTTAAGTTGTGTTCTGTATTTCATCGTGCTTGATTCTATGTTGCTGTATGCTGGCCTGTTCCTGTAAAGCTCTTTTACTGTTCTGTATTCTCTTTACTCTAACCTACTATTTTGTATTATTCTACTTTTTCTCTTTTCTATTGTTTGTCATTATTGTCTTGTGTTATCCTGTTATCCTGGTGTTATCTTTTCTTATTGCATGTACGCTGCAGCCTTAAGTACTGGAAAGGTGCTATATAAATAAAACTTATTATTATTATTATTATTATTAGGGATACACAATATTATTGGCACGTCATTGGAATTGGCCCGATATAGGCTTAAAATGTAAGCATCGGCTCGATGTGATAATTATGCCAATATGTCTTGCTATCGATATGATCAATTCTGCAGTGTGGTCATTCTTGAAGCGAACTTCTGCCTGAATGGTGATTCGATTCACTGTTTTGGATCGCCGCGCTGAATTTGAGAATGCGAGTGCAGAATGACGCATCCGGTGTGCAATACAGTCACTAGCACATGCAGCAGCAACAACAACCTCCCCTGGGTCCTAATGCCTGCCCGGTAAGGAGTTTTATTTATTTAGAGGGCACTGTAGGCCTATTTGTTAGACTAATAAAATGAAAAGTAAAATACACAAATAGCATTAGGATACTTCTGTTTCTGAATAAATAAAGCAGAATTTGATGTCATAAAAATCACAAATCTGATTTTATTTAAAGGTCAGAAGCTATAGTTTACATGATGAATACAAATCACAAACATGACACTCGAAAATTACATTTATTCATTCATGTGTAATATATTTTTTCAAATGGATTATGAAAATAACTTGAATCCAAGAAGCTCTAAATGATTTTTTGAATTTTAACAGCTCTTTTGCTGTAGACCATCTATGAATGTTAAATCCACAAATAAAATGCAAAGGTTACAACTGGATNTGGATCCGTCTGAAAAAAACAACCCCCCAAAAAAAAAAAACAGCAGTGATTGATTTTATTATTGTTAGTTTCAAAGCTTTCAATATACTCTCATTATAAAAAGAACTTTAATAATGATTTAGTTCTAACAAGGAAGTTTTTGCTCAAAACTAACCAAAATGAAAAATAATTTGTTTATAATCCCTGCACAGAAGAGACTTGGGTACCTATTTTAATGATCTAAGCGCATGGTCTGAAGTGCATGGCGCAGGTGCACTTAGGGCGTGTCCGAATCCACTTTTGCTAGTTTAACGACAGAAAAAAAAGTGCACGGTCCAAAAGGGTTGTGCCTAGTCTCTTAATGAGTCATGGGTGTGTTTTGGGAATAACGTGCAATAAACCAATCAGAGTGTCATCTCCCATTTCCTTTAAAAGCCAGGTCCGCTTGCACCATGGCGGATTCGCTATTTACATGGCGGAATATAGACAACCTCAACCTAATGAGTCAGTTTAAATATATGCGTGTATTGCCACAATTGGTCAAATAATTAGCCAATTTCATTCATCATTACTGCAAATATGTAATTCATGCAATGACTATCCATTATGACAAGTAGGCATTTTTATAATTATATACACAATAATAATCATTACATTGTTTACATTGTAATCCTTTTATTTTTAATATTTGGCATGTTTGTGTGCTGCTGCGCATCCCTGTGTGTGTAACAAGCAGAGTGTACGCACATTGTGCACCCGCACACTAACGCTCCCTTTAAATAAAAAAATAAAAATAAAAAAGAGCTATTTAAACGACACTGGACATGAAAATGATAACTGCGTCGGGCTAAAACTAGCAAAAAACACTTGCGTCGTGGTTGGCGTCACATTGTATGATAGGGCCCTTGGTGTTGTTTCAAAACAAAAGGAAAATATATCGGTATCGGTATCGGCATCGGCTATAGACCAAAATGTGTTGAAAAATATCTGCATATCGGATATCGGCAAAAATCCAATATCGTGCATCTATAATTATTATTTATCTAGAGATGCACAAACACAACATTTCTTTGCCGATACTGATTTATTCAAGCACACATGTATAATTAACAGTAAATAAGCTTTTCTCTAGTGTGTTTTTTTATAGCTAGCTAACCGACAGTGAACATTAGATAACTTTTCTGAGCTAAATACAACGATAAGTAACAAAGCTTTTTGCAATTATTGGATGGGAGGCATGCTACAAATAATGTTTGGTGTAGGGAAAAACTGTGGAACTGGCAACCCTGGCTTGAACTATGGGTGAGTCATAGGGTCAAATAGAGCCTGCATTAATGTCACTATTTTTTTATCTGTTAATGCATTATTGTTGCAGTAACTTCTCTAAATTCAACACAAGAGAGATTTTATTTGCACAGTATGGGTTTGTGTCTGAACATGTTTTTTTCGCCCCCTTTTGACTGACAGGATATAATCAGCCATGATCATTGGCTGTTTCACTTTTAATGGCCGATGGTAAAAATAATTGCTTTTATCGGCCGTTACCGATTATTGGCCGATACATCGGTGCATCTCTACTTTTTTTTTTCCAAACATTTTTTAATAGTTAACCAAAAAATTATATTTCTGTCATCATTTACTCACATTCATGTCACCTCAAAACAAAGACTTGCTTTTTTTCAGTAGAACAAGATATTTTGCCCACAGAATGAATTTAATAGACTGACTTTCATGAGACTTTTGAAGAAAACTGTAATACAGGTTTGTAACAAAGTAAATGTTGACAGAATTTTCATTTTGGGGTGAACTTGAATTATCCCTTTAAAGGGAGTCTTAACTACTGTATGCAAAAAAAGGTATATATGAGAAATACACAGACAAATCTGAAATTATACAGAAGAAAAAGATTGTTACACACAGCAGTTTTTTCACCTTGCCCATCAGGGATTTAATATGAACATGTTTTACGTAGTTTAAATAAAAAGGTTTACGATTTATACAATTATTTAAAGAAAAATGTACCCATTAATGTTAGTGCCATATAGCTTCATGCTGATGAATGAGTGGAGAAGATGGAGAGAAACACAACTAAAGAAAAAGAGAGGTGTTGCATCTCTCAAGTCTTGCACTTCTAGCCTTGGAGGAGAGAGACACTGGCCAATCAATAAGACCACATGCCTCTGCTCAGCCTTTCCCCCCCTTTTTTTATTTTAAAATAATGTCATAAGGGAGCAAGTGAGAAAGAGGAAAAATGTGAAACAGAAAAGTTTTTTAAAAAGAATAAAAAAGAGCAGAGAATAAATAGATGTGTACATAGACAGACATGCCTGGAAACAGGCAGTTAAAAAACTGTTTAAAAGAAGGCTAGTTTGTGATTTGGATTGTTTGGGAAAAGAATAATGCACAAACAAATAAAATTAAGTTCAGGAGTCCATTTTTCATACCTCGCTTAATACATCTGAGATGATTTGACAGGTACCAGATCTTCTAATCATGATAACTGATCTCTAGATAATTTGGTTTTTCAAACGAATTTGTGGATTTGATTAAAATATGTGGATTAAGTTGTCTGAGATTACTGCGCGTTCTTGCGTTCATTGGAAGGGGCAAATATATCAATACTGGAAACCACAATCAGCAATGCAGCGATTGGCTGACAGCAAGAAAGCAATGTAAAGACATCATATTAAAAAAGAACATCACACACCTGATAAAAAAATATATAACCTTTATAAGGAAAAATTACATAAAAGTTATAACTGATAAATGAAATGTGTACCATTACATGATTCTAAATTATTTCCATTATTTCTCGATTTCAAGTATTTGGACAGGCTTTACATTTTTATTTAAATGTTTTAATTAGCAATTCATTTAATTTTACATGTGAAGCAGATACGTGACATTATTAATTAAAATTTCTTAAGGGTCAAGAATATTTTACTAATGGCACAGCACACAGCATTTTTTACTGAATTATCTGCATCTCCTGCGCTGCACAAAGCGACTCCCATAATAGCTGTCACTGTTGTGGAAGAAATTTTATTTCAAATTCATGCATGGCTTAGACTAAGGCCCTGTCCCAAATGGCACACTTCATAGCACTTTCGGTCTTGTGAACTTACAATGGGTGCCGTGTGTGAGTGTCCGTTAAGTCCAAGAGACCGTAGGGTGTCCCATTTGTCAATTTTAGGTTTCAGAAGGGTGCTCGCGAGCACCCCCTTTGCGGTCGATATGCGCCCTCGATGCACACTTTTGCCGAGCCCGCACTGGTGCCAGCTCCACAGCAGATACAGGTCCTTCTCAAAAAATTAGCATATTGTGATAAAGTTCATTATTTTCCATAATGTAATGATAAAAATTAAACTTTCATATATTTTAGATTCATTGCACACCAACTGAAATATTTCAGGTCTTTTATTGTTTTAATACTGATGATTTTGGCATACAGC
>RJVU01061675.1:5411614-5433956 GCA_003731715.1 Anabarilius grahami | reverse complement strand
TCCATAACACCTCAGCAGTGCCACAGGCTGATTGCCTCCATGCCACGCCGCATTGAAGCATTCATTTCTGCAAAAGGATTCCCGACCAAGTATTGAGTGCATAACTGAACATAATCATTTGAAGGTTGACTTTTTTTTGTATTAAAAACACTTTTCTTTTATTGGTCGGATGAAATATGCAAATTTTTTGAGATAGGAATTTTGGGTTTTCATGAGCTGTATGCCAAAATCATCAGTATTAAAACAATAAAAGACCTGAAATATTTCAGTTGGTGTGCAATGAATCTAAAATATATGAAAGTTTAATTTTTATCATTACATTATGGAAAATAATGAACTTTATCACAATATGCAAATTTTTTGAGAAGGACCTGTATCTTCCTGACAGTCAAAGCGGCATTACGTCACGAAAGTGCGGACTCGTAGGAAGGCCGCGAGTGTTAAGCCGAGTTCAGACTGCACGATTTTCAAAGTAGTCAGGTCACTGTTCTTTTCACACTGCATGACTATCTTGGCCAGCATTCAGTCGCTGCTGTGTTCACACTCTACGATGGATCGGCGACAGAAGGTTTCACAATGCATGACTTTACAATAGGAAGAATCGCCGACAACTCTGTCTGGCACGCAAACTACGTTTCACAACCAAACACACGCGAGATGTGACAAGGAAACAACGCGATATCACACGTGCAAGACCGGAGTTCTCACGTGAGACTGGGATTATTATTAAAAATGGTAACCCGCAAGAAGCTTGCAATGCGAATTGCCTGTGCGCTGATTTGCAGCGAAAACAAGAAAAAGAAAAGAAGAATATGGAGGAGAAAATGGTTGGGGAGACGCGAGGAACTATGTATATGGTCTATAACTCCTCCCCGAACTCCCCGCTGCTCTGTATCTTGCTCTCTCATTGGCTGTCGTCATCGCCGATGTAGTTTTCAGTCAGAACACTTTTCACACAGCAGGATTTTGAATCGCCGACAGGTCCAGATATTTAGCATGCCAAATATCTCACGAGCGTTGGCGATTCTCTCAGATCGCGTCTTTGCTCATTCACACTGCGTGATTGTCACTCGCGTGAACGAACACCGGTTTGCCTGTGATTTCGGGCATTTGTCAGCGATTTCTCAAAACCTGCCGGCGAGCCAAAATCGGGGCTAAAATCGTGCAGTCTGAACTCGGCTTTAAGGGTGCCATTTGGGAAAGGGCCTAACTGTACATCATGTGTGTAAGACTCCAATAAAATTATTAGGTAATCCTTCCTCACGAATAAATCTGTTAATGAGTAAAACTGGCTGTGTCTATATTATAATAGACTACACAACATTATAATATTATTTTCAAATTATTATTATTTTAAATTATTATTGTCCCTGGTTCAATAGGGTACTCTTGTAAGAAAGTAGCAGTGGCTGGGACAGACTTTAAGTATCACCTCCACTTGAAAAGATGCAATCTAATCCTGTTTACATGAAATAAGCCTGCCCCCTATCAGGTTTGAGTTTACGGACCTGTTGCTATGACAGCAACTTCAGGATGAGCTTCGAAGAACCTACAATCCTGGATCATGTCAAATTGTCAAAGGTAAAATAAAGATAATTTGGTTGTTAAGTCTGACGTCACACGGCAGCGCTTCCGAGTCCAAACGCTCTATCTCATACTACAAGAAATCAACAAACGGTGCTAATATACACACACGATGTGGTGTAATACTACCAAAAAATTATAATCATAACCTTTATCTTCATACCAAAATCCCAGATGGCCAGACAGTGATTCATCTTTTATAAATCGTTAAAATATTAATGTCTATAACGCTGTGAGCATGGAGACTGTTGTGTAGACTGTAAGTATTTTAAATGTTTAACTTTAAAATGTTAAATGTTTATTATGAATAAATAGCGCTTATAAACAGCCGTCGAGATGGCATTCTCAAGTGAAACGGCATTCCTTACGTCACGACTTAACAAGCGGATGGAGTAATCCATGTTCAAGCCCCAGGTTTAGCAGGCAGTAAACATTAATCATAAAATACAATGTGCATTGCAGCAACAAAACAAAACAAAACAAAAAAATCCTCATTTTGGAATGAAAGCATCAAATAATCAAATTTCAATAGCCTAACAGATACAAAGTGAATAAATACACCAATCAGTCTGTTCCTGTTACCTCAATGGGTGCTCTCCTCACATTCTTAGCAGAAATCGCTATTGATTCTCCATAATTGGCCATGAATCCTGATGGGTGTGACAATGAAAACAGCCTCTGCCTAATTACCTCTACATTTAAAATGAACTCACTTTATTCAAAACAATGTTTACACAGAAGCCTAATGGGCTGTACATTGTAAACAGGCAAAGATTTGTGTCAAGTTTCTGCCGCAAGTTTTTTCCCCTCTACTACTAAATTTCATTTCAAGATAAAATTAAAACATTAAATCATTTAAAAAATTTAACCATGGAAACATTTTAATAATTCCCTTAATAGGTCATATTTATATTGTACTTAATTATATATTATAGAACCCTGGCTACTAGAAAGTCAAGTTAAATGCAGTGAAAATGACACTTTGTTAAATGGAAATGTAATTGGTTGCCAATCTTTTATGAGAGTGCCGGGGATTAGAGGGTAACACCCAGCTGCTCATGGTTCTGATAATTGGCAGTGTGTCTTTATTTGGGTCAAACTGATTACAGCATGACATCCTTCTGTAATGAAGGAAGGAAAATATCTCTCTTGAATGGGGCTCTACACAAGCACATTTTAGCTTGAATAGAGGGCTCATTCTTTGCCTGCCCGTGAATTGAATTACAGATTTCCTTTTGTAATTCCTCTCTATTAATCACAAGCTCGCGTTGCTTTAAGCAATGAACAAGGGGCAGAACTATCATTCTGAAATTCAAGGCTGTGTTATTCCAAACATCATTTGACTGATTTATCAAAGAATAAAAACAAAGGACAATTCTTAAAAGACGGTATTTAGAGATTTGTTCTGATGAAATGAGAGTAACTGGAATTTTCCATTTTAATATAACTTGTGTCTACTGTACATATATATATACACACACACACACACATATATATATATATATATGATTTTTCATATTATAATTTGTTTGAATTTTAATAAAAAATCTATTACATATTAACCTTTTAAACAAATATATAATTTAAATCAGTACAAGAGAGATGCAGAGGAAGTGAACTGCCATGCTGTGTAGGCCTGATCCTGTTAAAATGCATATGTCCATATGTCATCAAACTACTAAAGAAGAATTTATTAAAACGTGCCTTAAGTTTGACTCATCCACCACTTCTCGTTTGAGAAAGGAACAGAGAAATAACATAGGTCAGGTATACACAAAAATCGGGCCAAGAGACACTTAGCATTTAAATGTTAGGTTCTACACCCAAGCTCTTGATTGATTCTCTATAAGCCATGATTGAAAATGGCGTGAGACGGAGTAAATGGTTTATTTCTCATTTATTCCTCATTTATCATGGCACACAGATATGGCTAAAGGGTGAATATGTTCGTTGAAAAGACTCAATCCCGCATATGCTATGACAACACACGGATGACTCATTTCCAGTAAATGTGTCTCACGGACACTTACATATTTCTCCTTGTTCACCTCTGGGAAAGAAAATAGCAATAAGTGAAAGAGAGAGACAGAACTGAAATTAAAGCCTTCCATCTTCCTGTTTACCCTGAAGAGTTAACTAAAATTTGCACAACATTTCCCAATCTATGCTGATCACATCATGTTTCCAGTAAGAACGGAGATGAAGGGTCCTATATTATTCTGTAGTGCCAATTTACGCTGCTTTTTTGAAAGCTCAGGAAGGGCCATTACAAGTGCCTTGTTCCTGGTGAGGCTGGCAGTAGCTGTTATGCACAAGACTTTCAAAGAGTAATGCTTCATTATTACCTAGTAAATCCCCCTCTATATAGGCAACAGGCTGCATAGGGACACAGAATCTCATGAATGTTATTTGAGGCTGAAAGGGCAGCAATGCTATTGGCTGCTAGAGAACTCTCTAGAGACAATGGTTTGATTTTGTTGACTGTCCATAAAAATGACTGTTCATATAAAGTTATCAAGAGGACCATCACAATTATTAGGCTGCAGGTTCAAATCTGACCATAGAGCTGAAGATTCACATGAGAGCTTTTGCGTGTCAACCTAGGTCTGATTAAGTATAAAGTTTGGTTTATATTATATATTCTGTACATTTCTTTGCAGCAACGCTACAGATTTATAAAAAAATATACAGTGAGGTCCAAAAGTCAAGTGGATGTATTATTTTTTTATTACAAATTATATTATCAGTATAACAATTTGAAAATTTTAATTGAAAAAAAAAAAAAAAAAAGATGATTTTCAGAATTGTCCTTTAAATGGAAGAACAATCTGACCTTTTGTACAAAAAAGCTCACAATCCTAAAACATGCTGTTTATATCCAGGTTTAAAGGTGTCCTCGAATGAAAAATTTAATTTATCTTGGCATAGTTAAATAACAAGAGTTTAGGTCATGGAAATGACATACAGTGAGTCTCAAACTCCATTGTTTCCTCCTTCTTATATAAATCTCATTTGTTTAAAAGACCTCCGAAGAACAGGCGAATCTCAACATAACACCGACTGTTACGTAACAGTCGGGGTGTACGCCCCCAATATTTGCATATGCCAGCCCATGTTCCCAGCATTATGAAAGGCATTAGACAAGGGCAGCCAGTAACGTCTGGATCTGCACAGCCGAATCAACAGACTAGGTAAGCAAGCAAGGACAACAGCGAAAAATGGCAGATGGAGCAATAATAACTGACATGATCCATGAAAATCATGATATTTTTAGTGATATTTGTAAACTGTCTTTCTAAATGTTTCCTTGGCATGTTGCTAATGTACTGTTAAATGAGGTTAAAGTTACCATCGTTTCTTACTGTATTCACGGAGACAAGAGCCGTCGCTATTTTCATTTTTAAACACTTGCAGTCTGTATAATTCAAAAACACAACTTCATTCTTTATAAATCTCTCCAACAGTGTAGCATTAGCCGTTACGGAGCACAGCCTCAAATTCACTCAGAATCAGATGTAAACAATATAACAGTATACAATACTCACATAATCCGACGCATGCATGCCACATGCATGACGAACACTTTGTAAAGATCCATTTGAGGGTTATATTAGCTGTGAAAACTTTGTTAAGGCACTGTTTAAGGCAAGCGCGAGCTCTGTGGGCGGAGAGCACGCGATTTAAAGGGGCCGCACAGAATAAATCGGCGCGTTTATAATGATGCCCCAAAATAGGCAGTTAAAAAATAAATAAATAAATAAATCTATGGGGTATTTTGAGCTTAAACTTCACAGACACATTCAGGGGACACCTTAGACTTATATTACATCTTTTAAAAACATTTTCTAGGGCACCTTTAAATTAGATTTTGAATCCCAGATTTTCAATGTGTTCTCAGAGACTTTTGAACCCCAGTGTATTTGTCCTTATGACACAAATAAGTTAGTTATTTTCTATTACCTATTTGTGGCAAACAGTGCAGCCATTTGTGTTCGTTGTTTACAGCGCTGTATACTAGGCAGTCTCTTGCGACACGTCGAGATGCATCGTGATATTGTTCCTTGTTTTTTCATCTCGCTGTCTCACTGACAGAAATATCTGAAGTTGAATGAGACACTAAATCCCAAGTTACTCAAAGACAACAACTGACTGCTTTCAATAAAAAAAGATTCCGCAAAATAATAATTAAATAGCTAGATGCTAAGCTACACCAGGAAGCGTTATCCACATTCTGAATTCAAAGGAGATAGCAGTCTTCGCATATTAGGGATCGTTCAGCCAAATATGAAAATTCTGTCATTATTTACACCCTTATGCCTTTCCAAACTGAACACAAATGAAAATATTTTGTAATTAAAAAAATTTTTATTTTGTCCATACAAAGAATGTGAATGGTTTTTTGGTTTTAATTGTGTTTAACACAGACATTTTTCAAAATGCACTTTTTTGTGTGTGTTCCACAGAAAATAGAAAGTTCAGGTTTGAAATGACATGAGAGTAAATGATGACAGAAATTTCATTTTAGGGTGAACTATTCCTTTAGGTTGAAATAAAAATAAGGGTTAGATCACCCAAAAATGAGATTTCTGTCATTAATTACTCACCCTCATGTCGTCCCAAACCCGTAAGACCTTTGTTTATCTTCGGAACACAAATTAAGATATATTTGATAAAATCCAAGGGTATCTGAACCACACATAGGCAGCAACGTTATTGCACCTTTTGAGGTCCAGAAAGGTAGTAAAGACATCGTTAAAATAGTCCATGTGACTACAGTGGTTCAACCTTAATGTTACGAAGCAACAAGAATACTTTTCTGTGCAAAAACAAAACAAAAATAATGACTTTATTCAAGAATTTCTTCTCTTCCCTGTCATTCTCCTATGCTGTTCACAAAGTAAACACAGTGCAGCGCTTCCGGGTTCTACATCAGAACACCAGCTAAAGTATTGACCAGCTCCTGCATCAGCATCACACGCATACGTTGTGGTGATCTTGTGAACAGCGTCGGCCAATAATGAGCCGGCGTTCAGACATAGAACCGCATAGGAGACTGACAAAGAAAAGAAGAAATTGTTTAATAAAGTTTTTATTTTTGTTTGTTTTTTGTGCACAAAAAGTAATCTCAGCATTTCATAACATTAAGGTTGAACCACTGTAGTCACATGGACTATTTTAATCATGTCTTTAGCACCTTTCTGGGCCTTGAAAGTGGTAATAACGTTGCAGTCTATTGAAGGTCAGAAACCTCTTGGATTTCATCAAAAATATCTTAATTTGTGTGCCAAAGATGAATGAAGGTCTTACGGGTTTGGAATGACATGAGGGTGAATAATTAATGTCAGAATTTTAATTTTTGGGTAAACTAACACTTTAATGAAAAAATATCCAGTTTTAAGTTAAGGCTGATTTATACTTCTGCGTCGGACCTACGTCGGAGCCTCTGCGCCGTAGGCTATGCGTCTGTTTTCATTTGTACTTTTGCGTCGTTGTCCGCGTCAACGTGCATGCAGACCACTAGTAGGCAGTATCCGCGGTAATGTTGAGTATCAAGGCAAAAGCCGAAGAAGAAGCAGCTTGTCATGTACATTGTCAGAGAAGCTTACAAATAGAAATGGCAGAGAAGCGTCAAATAGGTAGTATTTGGGGCAGTCGTGGCCTAATGGATAGAGAGTCGGACTTGTAACCCAAAGGTCATGGGTTCGAGTCTCAGGTCCAGCAGGGATTGTCGGTGAGGGGAGTGAATGTCCAGCGCTCTCTCCACCCTCAATAACACAACTGATGTGAGACCCTTGAGAAAGGCACTGTACCCCCAACTGCTCCCTGGGCGCCGCAGCATTGGTTGCCCACTGCTCCGTGTGTGTGTTCACTGCTGTGTGTGTGCAATTGGATGGGTTAAATGCAGAGCACAAATTCCGAGTATGGGTCACCATACTTGGCCACATGTCACTTCACTTCACAAGGTAATGACTTTTGTTGCAGTTTGACTGCATGTGTCCCCTGAAACAGAGCGTTTTTCATTCCTATAGAAATAGAAAACGCTCGCTCTTCTCCTATTGCTCCGCGCCATTTTTTTGGTTGCGGTCCATGTAGAATTGATGCGTAGTTACATTTTTGAAGAGGTGCACGTCAGGCTACGCGTGGTATAAACAGCCTACGCCGTAGCTACGGTGTACCCTCTACGGAGAAGTATAAATCAGCCTTTAGAGTAGCATCATAGAGAGCGAACTCCAGCTAACATGAGTATAGACATAAAGGACTGCCTTAATTCCAAAACTGTGATGTGGACCTCAGGAAACTCTAGAGAAAGCAGAAGATCAATTTTCATCAGCGCTCCAACAAGTCTGCTCCTCAACCATTGATCAATAGTGGGCTGATTAGTGTATCTTACAGTGATATTAAAGCATGACCAGCAGCTTAGACAACTGTTTAGCCATGCTGTCAAAACCTGCGAGCTGCTCCAAATGAATCAGAACATTTTATGGTAAAACTGGATTGATGGCTTCAAGGTGTATGAGAGGGGACAGTGAGCCTGCCTGGGGTCAGTGAGGGTGTGCGTTACTGGCTCTAAGCCAGTTTTGTGCTGATGCTCATTATGATTCAAAGTGGTCTGATATGTAGAAAGCTGATCTGTGCATTGGGATTGAGGGACACTTTCCTTAGGGAATCTGGATAATCTTCTGTCACGGCAGCTGGGTTCATACTGATGAGAATATTAGACCACCGTGACCTCGTCTCTTCTCTAATGTTTTTCACTAAATAGAGCGGATTCCCCATTTTAACATGGAATAAACACTTCCAAACAGTAACTACTTTACACTGAAGAAAAAATATTGTCTAGGATTTACGTTGAAACAATTTTCACTTAGAAATTGCAACCAAATTTCACAAATAATTACAAAGAAACGGGAAGGTAGAAAGGCTAAAATGGTATTTCATTGTAAAAACAATCTTTGTTATATTTTGTTTCTTTTGTTATCATTTTTACAGTGTAAAATCAAAGAAATAAATGATGCTAAACAAAGGAAATGTGTTTATCAAAAGGACTGTGACTGGTGACCATTACGATACACCGAAACCAAGGTGGAGACAGGTTCAGGAACTCGCCTCCAAAAGCAAGGGCAGAGAGGTGCTTTTGTGGTGCTTTTGTTGCTCACATAAGGAAACAAAGAGCTCATAAGAGGGAGAACTCCCATGATGCCCATTGTTATGGTGTCAAAACCCCTCCCATTCCCCCATTATCAGCACTGATAAATACACACGTAAACAAATGCACACATATCATCCATCCTCCTGCTCCATCAATCGCTTCCCTTGGCAACAGTAATGCCAGCAGCCCACTGCTGACCCCCAGGGACCCTCAGGAGTCAGAAGCTTCCAGATTGATTGGAATAAACATTGTTGTTGACTCGCTCTACTCTTCAAAGAAGATCAAACAACTGCTCTTAGTCACACCTGTTCTCCCGGCGTGACGCACGTGCTTGCCTCGTGCTACCGTCATCTTCTGAAGCGACTATCTATCTCGTCGCTAGCATCGGGCTATGGAAACAGCACCGGCAAAAATAAAGCAGCCGATAAATATAATATCAAAAAGCATTGAGCTGCCGCAATGTGGTGTGTATGACGCGTGCATTTGGAGAAGTGTGTTGGTGGGGGTGCAGTGAAGGGCACGAAAAGGGAGGGAGCGAGTGTGAGAAACAAATCAAAGGATACAAGGAGGGGGGGAGTCAGGGGGAGGAGAGGATGGGAGTGCGAGTCAAAATAGGAATTAAGGAAAGGGGCTAAAAAAACGCATTGAACCCCACCTGCAGGTTTTGGCTACTGCTCCCTCAATCGCTTCGGTTTTTATTAATAAGAGACTTGTCAATCGCAAGGGATGTGTTGCTGATGGATACTCAGACAGTGAGAAATGGGCAGCTGAGTGTGGGGAAGGAGAACGGCAGAGATTTCGGATTAGAAAATGCCATCTTTTCTCCCCTTCTCCTTTTCCAGGACAAATAGGTCCCATAGGGAGAGTTTGCATTAATATCGCTCTCTCTCCTCGCCTCCCTCTAGTGTAGGGAATTAATGAGGGGGGGTACCTGCTACGATGCTGGCCAGTTGCAGGGTCCGGCCGATGGGGTAGACGCTGCGTGCCTGTGCGATGGCCGCCGCAATTTTCCTGGTGTGCCGCTCCTCCCCGTACACGGCCAGCACGGACGCAAGCGCCTGTTGATCTAAGGCGTTGACCACGTCAGCCGCGCAGGGCATGTTGGGGTACCTACGCACAAAGAGGAGCCCAATTAAGCAGCTTGACGTCACAAGTTCCTGGCTGACAGAAGCCAAGCCTGACAGCTCTAAGACACCAGTGAAAACCCCTCCCACTGTTCCCACTCTGAGAGATGTGGGCTTGAGATCTATAAAAAGAGAGAGAGCGTGTGTGTACATGAGAGAGAATGTGACAAATATAAAAATATCAAATCATGAACTGAATTATGCATTCACTTTTGCTTTCTTTAGGAAAATATGTACGCACACTCGGGGAATAACAAAGAAACCAGGGTAAATGAGACAAAGTTACACCTACTTAAAGGGGAAATATATTAGCTTACTACTACGAATAAAACTTAATATTTCATCTAGTCAGTTTCAGTCGGCAGCTGTTTGGCACACTTGTACATACATCCTGTGATTCATATACACCCAGTAATTCATATATTCCCTAAACATCTTGACTCAGATGTTCAAGTCTTATTTGTATTTATGTAATTATTTCCTGAGATTTGGTACCTTTATTCAGTACCTTGGATTATGAATGGCACATCTCTTTGTCTCTGTACTGATTATGAGGGAAACAAAGAAAAACTGAGGACTTTAAATTATTGTAGAATATAATTTGAATCAATTTTCACTCAGAAATTGTTGGTAAATTTCACAAATAATCAGACAACTAACAAAATGAATTAAACGTGACATTTTGAAGTAGAAAGACTGAAATAGTATTTTCTTGTAAAACGTACTCCAATCTCAAATTTTTGTTTTATTTACAACTTTAAAATCATTTTTTACAGTGTACTCTCACTGACACTGGAAAGTAAGCATGCGCAAATGCAGTTTCACTCATTCGTCATTTGGAGTCAACTTAATCCATGAAAGGCATGCAACACACAGAGACATATGATGAACCTTTTATCATAACCTTTCTTTTGGAATCAACATATTTCTGGATCTCACATTATCCTCGAATGTTTTCTCTCCTATTTAGTTTGTCATTCATGTGGGCACAACTAAGAGCACAGAATGAGTAACTCAAACTGAGAGACATGCTGATTAATGCAAAGTATGCTCTGTTCTTCTAGAAGGCCAGCTAGAGTTGGCTGACAGCGTCATGCTGTCGTAAAGTTTAATTCTCACATTGGTTTTTGTGATGAAATGAGGATAAAGCGTATTCAGATACCGTGGGCAGGACCTGGATCAACATGCACAAAATCTTGCCCTTTCTCTTTTTCCTTTGGGTGTCTCTCTCCCTCCATCTCTTTTTTCAACGATTTTATCTCACCCCCAGAAAAAAGTTCAGAGTCAGTTACGGTGAGTGGGATTTCCACCTCATTACCACAGTCAAAACTTTGACAAAACTTCCTAATAAGAGAGGAAGGTCTCTTGCTCTTCTTCAAATCAAAGGGAAACAGTGGTTTGCATGTAAGAAATTGAGAGATGATGGCGATGATAAAACAGGGCTGTGTCCCAAATCGCCCCCATACCCTTAAATATGGCAGCATTTGAGGGGAAATCCATTTGTAGTGGTGTCCGAAACCATAGTGGACTTTATCGAGTGCACTCATTCAATCCCACAATGCACCGCAATAACAAGTATACAACCGATGTACGCTCAGCCGCAAGAGAATACCGATAATGCACTGTGAGAGTCGAGCGCCAAATGAATAAGGGCCGATTTCGGACACAGCCTAGGTCAGTGTTTCCCAACCCTGGTCCTGGAGTGCCTGCGACAGTCTGTGGGTCTCCCTAATCAAACACACCTGATTCAACTGCTCTGCTCATTAGCAGAGACTCCTTGACCTGAAATGCGTGTCAGATAAGGAAGACATCCAAAAATGTGTATGCTGTTGGCAGTACTCCAGACACAAAGTTAGGAAACACTACTCTAGGAGATTGGTTTATTTGTAGGTGAAAGGGTGGGAAGGTTTTATTAAAGATAGCAATCAGATCAAACTGTTGACATGTGGTTCCCCTGTCTAAATAGTGCACATCTAAGTACCGTAACACAGATAATAATACAAGAGTAATATTTGTTTAAAAATAATTGCCAAGTCTATTTATATTCCAATGATGCATTATCTATATATAAATTGATATTTCACACTAAAATTATGTGATTATTTACTCACACGCCATTTCAAACCCTTATACTGTTATTTTTATTCTGTAAAAATACAAAATGACAATTTTTATCTTCATTCAGCACACATTATAATTCTTAGAGCTGATATCCATCTTTACTATTTTATTATATTATGTTATATTTTTCATATGGGTATACTTTGAGTTAAATGGGATTGTTCATGTTTTTAGTTCCTGTTTCAACAGACTTCAGCAAGACACCCGCGTCAGAAACAATTTTTTTTTTCTCAGATCTGTAAATCTGCTTTGTCTGTAAATTATGGTTTTATATGGATAATGTTTTCAAAACATGTACTACTGTGCAATAGCAAGGGGTCATTATGCAATTAGCCAGTCATAACAGTGGCCATTTACTTACATGCCTTAAAGGAGCCTCCCCTTAAAAATGTATCATTTCATTACAGAGGGTCAGAATGAGAGTTGAAAATAATATTTTTTATGAAACTCATGGGCCTTTTTACACCTGGCCACTACATGCATTTTCTCCGAATGGATAGCTATCCGTTCGTGAAAAGACCAGGTAAATCCGATAACACAAACCACTTCAGGAGGTGGTCTGGAACGCATTCCAAACAAAACTGTAAATGCATCTGGTTGTTGAAACCACATATGTAAATTTTACACCTCCCAAAATGGTAAAAAAATTAATGTGTGAGAGCGTGTGATATGACAGCACTACTGCATAACGCATCGCTGCAGATGAGTGGAGTATCTCTTCAACAAGCCAATGCGCAAACTGCCATAAATGAAACTGAATGTTGCAGACACTAAAAACACAATCATCTTCATTAAAAGTGGTGAGACTAAATGATCTTACCAGTGCTGATGCCACTCTCCCTTTGCTGTCTTTGATCTTGAAATTAGCTGACGATAAATAAAATGCAGCTCATATCTGTTTCTTTCATTGACGTGAATTCCATTAAATTTGCATATAGCGCGGGAATTGAAGACTGGATATATATTTGTTTTGGGGAGACACATTTAAGCGACAAAGTGTAAATGGAATCGTTTGAACAAATCAAATAGCTATCCGATCAGTAAAAACGTATGAAGTGACCAGATGTAAACAGGCCATGTGACACCCTGACAATGTCTGATGTCTAATGTCTAGATGTGAACTTTTTAACCTAAGAAAACTTTTTGGGGGGAATCACAGCACTGCACATTCTTGTATGTCTTCCTGATTTAAAATATTAGTTCACTTTCAAATGAAAACTACCCCAAGCTTTACTCACCCTCAAGCCATCCTAGGTGTATATGACTTTCTTGTTTCTGATGAAGACAATCAGAGAAATATTAATAAATATCCTGACGCATCCGAGCTTTATAATGGCAGTAAGCGTTACCAAACAACTATGAGCTGAAGAAAGTGTCTCCATCCACATCCATCCATCATAAACATATTCTACATGGCTCCGGGTGGTTAATAAAATCCTTCTGAAGCAAAGCAATGCATTGGTTTAGAAAAATATATCCATATTTAACAAGTTATGAAGTAAAATATGTAGCTTCTGAAAGACCGATTTCCGTATTCTACTTATGAAGAAAGTGTAAAACTTTAGCAGTTCAAAAAGCTTACGCTACGTCCTACGTCCCTATTCAATTTACAAAACTGCCGTGAAGCCAGTTCCGTTTTTTCCGTAGTTTGGTACGGAAGGCGGTCTGGGGGAAGCTAGATATTTTACTTCATAACTTGTGAAATATGACTTCTTTTTTTTTGACACAAACACATCGCTTCGCTTCAGAAGGCCTTTATTAACCCCCCAGAGCCGTGTGGAGTACGTTTATGATGGATGGATATGGATGGAGACACTTTCTTCAGTTCATACTCATTTAGTAATGCTTACTGCCCTTATAATGCTCGGATGCGTCAGGATATTTATTAATATTTCTCCGATTATGTTCATCAGAAAGTCATATGGCTTGAGGGTGAGTAAAGCTTGCGGTAATTTTCATTTGAAAGTGAACTAATCCTTTAACACCTGATTCAGATCATCAGCTCATGAACTGAGCATGTCTGAAAGAAGAAACAATGTGCTGTGGGTCCTCAAAACAGGGGCCCATACCAGTTGACAAAACCAAACCAACCCAATCAGGCTTTGTTGGTACCATGATGCTGCTGTTGGCACATGAAAGTGCTGTCATGTTCAGTTCAGTTTAGTTTTAGTTTTCATGGACTTTCAGTTTGTTTTCATTTGTCACGTGTCTTTGTTCTGATTCCCACCACTCATTTGTCTCCTTGGTTACCGTGATTATTAGTTCATTCGTTTCAGCTGTTTTCTATCCATCACCATCTATATTTATGTCTTTTCATTTAAGTTCTCAGTTGTCCGGTCTCGTTTCAGTTAGATGTGTGTATCCCTGCCTGTTTGGACTCTGTTATTAAACCTTGTATTGGAACTTTACTCATCTTCGTCTGCCTGCCTACACACCCATTGTTACAGAAGACTGGACCAAGATGGATTTTGCAGCGAAGATTGCTGCATTGGCCAGAAGCAGTCATACCATCTTGGAATTTACCGTGGAGTTTTGCCGTCTTGCCGTTTGTTCCCCGACGACAAGATGCAGAAATCACTGTAATGGATCGGGGCCAACTTTCAACATCCCGTGGACCTCCCAGACACCCAAGGACTTTGCTGGAAGGAGGCCGTCATCAGGTGTCTGGAGAATGTCTACCCCTGATCCATACAGCTGCCACAGCCCGACCCAGAGCCTAGCCCGTCACCCACCACTGAGAGTGAGTACCACTCACTGAGAGTGTGGAGAGTTGGATACCTTTTACCCCATGAACTTACCTGTATGTCAATAATCTTCTTCAGTCATGTTAACCCCTCCCAGCCTCCCTCACCCACCTCTCCCACCACCTCTCCTACCACCTCTCCTACCACCTCTCCTGACTGCTGTTGGTAGTACTTTGTTTTTTATTGGCTTCTATTCATCTCTCTATGCCCATACCCTGAGGGATCATCTCCCATTGATCCCTCAGTGTCACCTCCTCTCAGTGGCTTGGTTCGACCTTGGACCTGCAAGGAGCCAATCCCTCCTGTGCGGTATGAGCCTGTGACTCCACCTCCAGTCTCGGAGTGCTCAGACCCACCTCAACCTGTTGCCCTGGCTCCTGACCTTCAGCCGTTTGACCTCGCTGGGCTCCCTCGGACCATCAGCTCCACCTGGGTCAGACCTGGCCACACCTCCGCTGTGGACTTGAAAGCCGTTCACTGCTCTCCAGCCCTCCACCCGATCAGCTCCAGCTAGCTCAGCCTTTCCTCAGTCGTCACCTCCGCCCTCAGTCACACCGGCTCGTCCTCAGCCCTCAGGATCCCGCTTCCTTCACGGGGGGTTGTCGCTGCGGCTGGGTCACGGTTGCCTAAGTCACTGGCGTTTCGTCGCTTCCTCGCCTCTACGTCTGCGCGTGGGGCTCTTCTTCAGCCGCTGGCTGCCTGTCCGTTGATCGTCACCAGGATGATGCCCTTCAAATCCCCATCATGGCACCTTCCTCAATCCACTCCGCCATGGGCTATCGTCCTGGTCATGCTCTGGGTCGGCAACATCTTGCGACGTCCATCTTTTTTCCTCTACAGTCCCATCTGCCTGCTTCTGCCATCCCTTCGCCTTCCCTTATCTCCAGCTCTTCGCCACATCCTCGTCCTCCTCCTAAACCTCCGCCATCTATCCATGATGTCATCACTCTTCTACGGCGCGAGAATGCACCTTGCCGGGAGGGGTGTTATGTCACATTCAGTTCAGTTTAGTTTCAGTTTTCATGAACTTTCAGTTTGTTTTCATTTGTCACGTGTATTTGTTTTTCATCCCGCCACTTGTTTTGTCTCCTTGGTTACCGTGATTATTAGTTAATTCATTTCAGCTGTTTTCTACCCATCACCATCTGTATTTATGTCACTCTGTTTTAGTTCTCAGTTGTCCGGTCTCATTTCAGTTAGATGTGTGTGTATCCCTGCCTGTCTGGACTCTGTTATTAAACCCTGTATTGGAACGTTACTCGTCATCATCTTTGTCTGCCTGCCTACACCCCCATTGTTACATGTGTGACATTATCCAGTTACGATGGCGCCGCGCATGGCAGCCGCATGGCAGCCACAGTGCTTAGCTCTACAGTGTTTATACTGTTTTTGTTAGTTTTTCCTGTTTTTTGTTTTACCAGGGATGAACTGCTGAACATTCGGCAGTACACACCACAAAATCTTTTACCGGATTTCGATTATTCAGACGTTTTGTTGAATGTTGTAGTCGGCAGAGCGGCAGCGCTGTTTAGACACTTCAGGACGCGCAGACGGGGGAAGCGCGCCGGCGCCCTCGTGAAGCTCAGACAGCGTGGATTAAGAACGCCGCTGCCTAGCATCCATCTGGCAAATCTCCGCTCTCTACCTAACAAAACGGACAAATTCCTTCTGCTCTCCCGGACAAATAAGGACTTTTCGAACTCGGCTGCTCTGTGCTTCACGGAAACCTGGCTGAACGACGCCATACCAGACAGCGTGTTAAGTCTGCCAGGTTTTCAGCTGTTTAGATCAGATCGCGAAGCAGAATCAACGGAGAAATCGCACGGTGGGACGTGCTTTTACATCAACGAAAGGTGGTGTTAAGATGTAACTGTGTTAAAGAAGATGTGATGTCCCGATCTTGAAACACTCTTCATTAACTGCAAACCGTTCTATTCGCCTATTTGTTCGTTCATTCTGGTGAGTGTCTTCATTCCTCCGCAAGCGCACGCGAGCTCGGCTTTACAGATACTCGCTGATATGATCACAGAGAGTGAGCAACAACACCCGGACTCTGTTCTAATCATTCTCGGGGACTTTAATAAAGCGATTCTCTCATGTGAACTTCCAAAATACAGACAGCATGTTACTTGTCCCACCAGAGGCAGTAATACACTGGATCACTGTTACACAGCAATAAAGGATGCATATCACTCTGTCCCACGGGCAGCTTTGGGGCTCTCTGATCACTGTTTAGTTCATCTCATACCGACCTACAGGCAGAAACTGAAATCAGCTTAACCTGTAGCAAAGACTGTAAAGAGAGGGACCACCGAAACAGAGTGGGCTTTACAAGCCTGTTTCAAATGGACTGATTGGAGTGTTTTTGAAGCTGCTGCCACCGATCTGGATGAGCTCACAGAGACTGTTACATCATATATCAGTTTCTGTGAGGATTTGTGTATTCCTACAAAGACTCATTTAACTTACAACAATGACAAACCGTGGTTCACTGCAAAACTCAGCCAGCTCCGTCAAGCCAAAGAAAATGCTCGCAGAAATGGGGACAGAGTCTTGTAAAAACAGGCCAAATACACACTGGAAAAGAAGATTAGAGTGGCAAAGAGGAATTATTCCGATAAGCTTCGGAATCAGTTCTCTTCTAATGACACGGCTTCAGTGTGGAAAGGTCTGAAAGTCATCACCAATTACAAGACACCATCCCCCAGCTCTGTGGAGAATCAACAACTAGCAGACGATCTGAACGAGTTTTATTGCAGGTTTGAAAAAACACCATTCACACCTCCTGTAACCCCCGTCTCCCCCACACCTGCAACTGAAGATGACGTGCGGCAGGTCTTCAGAAAGAACAAGAGAAGAAAGGCACCAGGCCCAGACAGCGTTTCACCAGCCTGTCTGAAAACCTGCACTGGCCAGCTGGCCCCCATCTTCACACAGATCTTCAACAGATCACTGGAGCTGTGCAAAGTCCCCTCATGCTTCAAACGCTTCACCATCATCCCCGTCCCAAAGAAACCCAAAATTACTGGACTTAATGACTACAGACCTGTGGCTCTAACGTCTGTGGCCATGAAATAATTTGAAAGACTGGTTTTGGCTTATCTGAAGGACATCACTGGACCCTTACTGGACCCCCTGCAGTTTGCTTACTGAGCAAACAGGTCTGTGAATGATGCAGTCAATATGGGACTGCATTATGTTCTGCAGCATCTGGACAGACCAGGGACTTATGTGAGGATCCTGTTTGTGGACTTCAGCTCTGCTTTGAACACCATCATCCCATCACTCCTCCAGCCCAAATTAACTCAGCTCTCAGTGCCCACCTCTGTCTGTCAGTGGATCACCAGCTTCCTGACAGACAGGCAGCAGCTAGTGAGGCTGGGAAAATTCTCATCCAGCACCTGCACCATCAGCACCGGTGCCCCTCAGGGCTGTGTTCTCTCCCCACTGCTCTTCTCCCTGTACACCAATGACTGCATCTCTAAAGACTCCTCTGTCAAGCTCCTGAAGTTTGCAGATGACACCACACTGATCGGCCTTATCCAGGACGGTGACGAGTCTGCTTACAGACTGGAGGTTGAACAGCTGGCTGTCTGGTGCAGTCTTAACAACCTGGAGCTCAACACGCTCAAGACAGTGGAGATGATCGTGGACTTCAGGAGACATTTAAACAATTTAAACATTTTATTTTAAACTTAAACTTCCTCTGATCATAATCCCCTCAGTTATTAAGACAGAAATGTCAACAACCATGGAAAACTCAAATAATCGGCTGTGCTTCAAAGGGTGAGTGCGGCTAAGGTGGTACATCAAGTTCGTGGTATTACCAGTCTTTGCGCGGACGACGGTCTTGCATGATTTGCAGACGACATTGGTCTGACTACGGTCAGACTTATAATATCCAAAAAACTGCCATACTGGCGAGCTGACTTTTCCTCTTTTATTTACAATTTCCTCGCTCGTTGCGGCACTCATTTTCTGCTTATCAGTCGCCGGCTACTGAAGAGGAATCCAGCAGACCAGCACGAGACAACGATATGGCGCAACCAAACATGATACTGTTACATGATTGGCTGTTAGCGTGTCACTCCCTACGTTGCTAGGTTACCAGAACGTTTTATCGAACACATTTTTTATTGATATCGATCACGTGTCTATCGCGATACATATCGTTATCGTTTTATCGCCCAGCCCTACTCTCCCCCACTCACCATCATGAACAGCACTGTGACTGCAGTGGAGTCATTCATGTTCCTGGGCACCACAATCTCCCAAGACCTGAAGTGGGACAACCACATTGAGTCCACTGTGAAAAAGGCCCAGTAGAGGTTGTACTTCCTTCGCCAGCTGAGGAAGTTCAAACTACCACAGGAGCTGCTGAAACAGTTTTACTCTGCCATCATTGAATCCATCCTCTGCACTTCTATATCTGTCTGGTTCAGCTCAGCTACCAAATCTGACTTCAGAAGACTACAGAGGGTAGTCCGGTCTGCTGAGCAAATCATTGGTACAACCT
Organism: Anabarilius grahami; assembly: GCA_003731715.1. NCBI lineage: Eukaryota > Metazoa > Chordata > Actinopteri > Cypriniformes > Xenocyprididae > Anabarilius > Anabarilius grahami. The sequence continues at coordinate 5,414,717 of RJVU01061675.1, read as the reverse complement.
TCCCCACTCTCCAAGAACTGTACTTATCCAGAGTGAGAAAAAGGGCAAAGAAAATCACTCTGGACCCCTCACATCCAGCACACTCCCTCTTTGAACTGTTGCCATCTGGTCGACGCTACAGAGCTCTGAGCACCAGAACGACCAGACACAGGAACTGTTTCTTCCCTCAGGGAATCCATCGCAATTCCTAGTATGTGTAAACATACCTGGCAATAAAGCTCTTTCTGATTCTGATTAGTAGCGAACAGCCAATCGCATGCCTTGAATCACAGATAAACTGCGATTCACTTTTTATGAGAGAGTCAGCGCAATTCAATTTTCTCTTCTGACGAAGATTAAGAGATCAAAAATATGAAGAATTTAAATGCATTTACAAAGCAAGAAAAGAGCTGTCCATGAGAGAGGTCAACAAAAAGAAAACATTTTGCTATATAAGTGCAAGTGAAAGTTGTGAAATTAGTTTATATAGTTGATAATTTATATAGGTATACAGAGACTCACATGTAGCCTTTTCTATTGGTTCTAAAGCTTACTCATTTAACCTGTATAGTATATGTATATTCATTTAAACTAAAAACTTAGTAATTGTTAAACTAAAATTGCTCATGTGTATTTAATTAAGGGTAATAAGTATATATATAGTATATAAATCATAAAACAATTATAATCATTAATAAAGGCCAGACGATTTTTTATTTAAAATCTTTTACTATGTAGTGATCTTTATTTTTAAGCAAGAGAAACTGGGGAATTAACTTTATTGCATCAGAGACGTGTCACTTTGCTCACAGCTGATTGATCTAATTTTGGTTTGAGATCTTTTACCCGGAACATAACCTGTCCCGGTCGGAGCAGGTTAGCCATTGAGTTACTATGGTGATGAACAACGCTATAAGACGAGCCACTTTCATGAAGCCATTTTCATCAAAAATGTGATTGAAAACCACTGTCCTAAGAAATACCTGATCTTTGGGGGTCCTTCTCGCTACCTAAATTAGTTCTCATCATTCACCCACAATCTTAAAGCTAACATTCCATGTGTCCAACAAAGCTCTGTCTGTGAATCACCAGGCTCTGCAGTGCTTAGTCATCTTTTTATTATATTAAGCTGTAATTAGGTTATGTCTTACACCTGTTCAGAATTAGATTTGAATAGCTATAATAGAGAAGCATGGAGACTTTGTAAATGTAATCAATAACCGTGTGAGCAAAGAATAATAACTGTGGCCAACAGTGTATATCGAGAGCAAATCAGGCATTACTAATAGCATAAATGACTCTTGGAACAACAGTGACAATGAGTCCGTCTACTGAAAAGAATTGAGCCAAGGCAGTAGTCGAACCTGTCTCCGTCCATCCTCATGTCTAGCGGTCCATCCTTGCTGAGGGAGAAGCCCCTTTCTGCTGAATCCATCTGCATGGAGGAGCAACCAGCATCCAGAAGAGCAGCATCCACACTTCCTGGACCCAAACCCAACACTGGGAGCAGGTTATTCAGCTCACTGAACCTCCCTAGTACTGGCTTCACCTGGCCCCTTAACAAAAGAGAGAATAGAAAATAAGATATAAGAAAATAAGACAAGGAGTCACAATTGCTCCTTTTATATGCTATTATGCTCACAAGGCTGCATTTATTTGATCAAAAATACAATTAAAAAAATATTGTGAAAAAAGTAAAATAACTTTATTTCAATATATTTTACTCCAGTCTCCAGTGTCACACGATCCTTCAGAAATAATATGCTGATAATAATATGCTAATCTAATGCAAGTCTATATGCTGATTTGGTGCTTAACAAACATTTCTTATTACTATACATGTTAAAAACAGTTGTGCTGATTTATATAGAAAGTTATATAGATATATAGAAAGTTACAAAGTTACAAAAACAACATTTTAAATAGAAAAAAACACCCCAAATTTTTGAAAAAGGTAGTGTATATATATATTGAGGTCCAATTATAATTTTACTCAAGGTTTCCTACACAAGAACTGTCATAATTTAGTTTCCATGATCATTTTTCACTCTCTCTCTGTGCTAAACATTCTGATTTCTGCTTTAGTACCTTCAAGACTAACAGGCGGAATTTATGTCAGATCTAACATAAATCGTGGTGCTGCATCTTTCAGTAACACTGTTCGCAAAGCCTGCATTCATTGTGACACTGAAATATGCCTCATAAACTGTTAAGGTCAGACTAACATGGGGCCTGATCAGAGACATTGTTAAAAATAAACATCAGCCACTCATTTCTAATGCTGGAAGCCAGAAACAACAAAACCTTTGGTGAACTTTCTCCATATCTGACTCTTATCATTAGTTACAAAATAGAAAAACAGCTTCTGAATAACAGTTTAGAATAACAATATCTGTTCTGCTTCCTCCTTATAACTTCACAGTGGGCCAGGCTGTTGAATACCAACTCAATGGCATACCGCAAATGCTTCAGTGATTGTATTGGGAATTAATCAGTCTTACACCTTGTCTACACCAGATGCGACAGTTTTCGCATCGTGTCACGCAGACACAGGATGGGACAAAGCAACCATTGCAAATTCATTTGTCCTTCGTTTCAGAAGTAGTGCAAGTGCTTGAAATACGTCAGAAATAGAACGGGGCATCAGTTTGCTGTTGGGAATTTGTTGTGGCACGCATCCACTGTAGACAGCATCACTGATTATAATGGGTTCTATTTGCTTTTGTTGTGTCTGGTGTAGACACAGTGTTACTGATTGATATATGGTAACTGAAACTAAAACTAACAAAATGTTTTTTAATAACAGATAGAATAAAAGATTAGAATATTACAATTTTTTAAATATTACAAAATTTAGAATATGTTGCCTTGGCAACTAACTGAAATAAAAAAAAATTAAGTTGATATAATAAAATTACTAAACTAAAAAACTAAAACAAAAATTAAAAAAAACTAAAGCTAAATATAAAAAAAAAAAATCTAATAAAAAGTGACAAAAGCACAAAATTGTTGAAAGTAACATTAAAATAAAAGCTAATTCAAAATATAAATAAATACTGTAATAAATAATACTAAATGCTAATAATACTAATAACAAATACTAAACACTAATAACCCTGATATG
>RJVU01061675.1:5382916-5411534 GCA_003731715.1 Anabarilius grahami | reverse complement strand
AAAAAAAAAAAAAAAAAACTTTTTTAAATTTAAATTCCTAAATGGAATTCCTAAAATTTTATAATAGGCAAAATGTATAAAACAAATGAAACTAAACCGATCAGAAGTGATATCTATCATATATTACTGTTCATTTTCTTATGTGTAAACTTTATGGGTAAAATGTGAATAATTTTTTTATATGTCTTATTTAAAGCTAAATAGGACTGTAATTTAATGTTAACACTTTCTTTGTACATGGTCCTTTCTTCTTTTATATATTTAGCTTCCACACAGAAGCGAGCATCACATTTTACAGAGCTGAACAAACTGTGGCAGGTGTTCTGCCTCTGTAAGGCTGGTTACCTAGGCACTAAGTTCTTAGTGGGTGTCCAAAGACTACTGCAGCTCATAAGCTGTACAGGGAGGGAAAGAGAGATAGACCAAATAATATGTATCCCACAGGGAAGGTAACAAAATATCATTTATTTATCACCTTGGAGACCAGAAGATGAGAGTTGTGAGAAAGCACTGTCGCAGCTTAAACTTAATTGAAAAACAGACACACACACACACACACACACACACACACACAAACCAGTGAATACACAGGAACGTACAAAAACACAAGCGGGTGAAGGCCACACGATTATTCTGTGACCATGGACGCACACATTTGTAGGGGAGTATGAATGTTAGAGATATGTGTGTGTGACGTTTCATTCGACTTGAAGTGGAGGTGTTGGTTTGACGTGAATATTGACGATGCCTCTTTAATCCTCAGTCATTCAGATAGAATCGTGGGTGTTTTTTTCTTTTTCACTATTGCTTTAATTTACTTTCTTTGCTTTATCTGAAGAGACTTCACAGTTATGAGTAACACAGGCACAGTGTCGTCTCAGACCACACACACACACACACACAGAGCAACAAATACATAAATACAGTTTAAAAAGATCATGATGAAGCTGAAACATAAGACATAAGCATTCAGGCATCATCTAAGTCCCTCCTGACTCTATTTCTCCCTGCATCTCCTCCTGAGTTCCTTCCCTAGCACTGAAGAGCCATTCATTTTTCATGTGACCTTTAGACAGCCTGTGTGCAGAGAACAGCCCAGGTAGGCAACTATAAATCAGACAGCAGAGAAGCAAATGAGCCGGAGAACACTAGGGGTCCCATGCAGAGGCAGAGGTGGTTAATTTGGTCGTGTTGGCTTTGCAGTCATGCTAAATACGCGGATTCCCCTCCCTGACTCGTGCTAAACTCTTTACATATTAACAAAAAAAGTCCAGAAGATGGGGGAGAAAAATCGCCTCCTCCACCTCAGAGGTCATCAAAGGTCTTCTTCACCCACTCAAGCGGCCAGCCGAGGGCTTTACCCGTAGGACTCTGGGGCGCCTATGTCCAAACACCCACGGCCAGCTGAAAGATCAAGGGTGAGGGAGCTGCTTGGCTCTCACCCCCGCTGCAAGGGCTTCCCTCAGTTCTCTGTGCCGCGGAAGGGGCTTTCTATCTATCTCTCTCTCTCTCGCTCCTTCCCTCCCCCTCGTTCGCTCAGTACCTTCATTAATTTGCTGGAAAATCTATAGTGAGGCATTCTCTTGCCCGCCCACACAAACACATAGACTCAGCAAGTGCAGTAAGACCCCGTCCTCCCTCCCGGGCCATGGATCGGTGAGTTCGGAGGGAGAAAGAGAGAGGCTGTGACAGACAGAACGCTGCCTCTGCTGTTGCTTCCCGCGTCAATACGCAGTCAATTTAGGGCCTCAAAGGAGACAGACTTCACTGCAGTAGTTTATTTTCATTGTTAAGTGGTTTTTCTAATATGTATGAAGTTCAGGTGTCTATATTGATACCAAAATAGACATGCCACATCAAACAACATAGCCTGAAACCACAGGCAATATGATTCTGAGCATAAAGTACAACCATTCTGAGTGACCACTCAAACTAATTAGGCATCGGTACAGCAAGATTGTGACATGAAATATACAAAATGCTTCTCAGATACTCACTTTGAGCAACAAAATGTATTCTCTGAATACATAAACCAGTAGCGGTGCCTCTGCAAGCAAGATTTTCATTACTGAATTTTCACAATATACTCAGGATTTCCATTGCTGTATCTTTCTTGAGAGGGCTTATGCATGTTCGGTTTGGGTTCGATGAAAGATTCTTATTTCTTATGAAAGATCACAATATTTTGTGGGCTATTATTACTTTATTTGCTGTTGGCATGTACACTGTAATTTATTAGATGCTTTATATTTACTCTATACAAGATCTATTTTTCAAAAGCGAAAAAAACAAACAAACAAATGTAACTTAATCCATGGATAAGATGGAGAAGGCAGAGTCAATAAACAATGTTTTTATTTTTATTGTTCATTTCACATGCAGAGTGAAAATGCAACAACATGGCTTGACACTGCCTAATCAATAGCTGAGCAAAAACACTGATTAAAATCCCTCAGCCCATTCTCTATCCCCGCTGTCTTCAAATGCCAACATTTTCCCTAAGCTACACAACTAAATGAAACAGCAAAAAAAGTTACATCTCAAGAAAATGGTGCAAAACAAAAGATCTAACAAAAATTACTATACAACTCAAACATAAATCACAAAAAAAAAAACAATTCAAAGTGCAATAAAATAAGAAAAATAATAATGCCACATAACACAACATGACAGAACAATAATGCAAGGCAATCTATCAGTTAATCCTAATATATCAGATAACACTATAAAACTGGGCAGAATAATTTTTTATCATCTTAAGAGCGTTTAAACATATTTCTCTAGTTGAAAGTATTGATTTGTTAAATATTCACAATAGACAATGGAATTCTAACTGAGGACAGATTGTTGTGACACAGACTGCATTGGCTGGTGTCGTTAATGACACATTAGCAGGCATTATGTCAAATGTTATTGTATGAAATGACAGATAAATGATCGGATGTGTTGACAACTGGAGAGCCCGTTCTCTCTCTCTCTCTCACACACACACTTATATCCACATGTCAATGGCACGTGTGAACAATCACCTGTCAACCATCTCCCAGATCACCAGCGTTCCAGTCACCATGACAACCTGATGCTTGACAGTATAACCAGCTTCCCCAAAGACCAAAAGTCTTTACTAAAGACTCAAAAATGACTTTTAGTTTTAGAGTTTTTCGACTTTTTATGAAGCAGAAATAAGAAATAAAAAGACCGGTCAGTTTGAAAACAATGTTAGACCACAAATTATTACAAATCCTTTTCAATTATTCATCAAATATTGTGCAATAGGAAAGTTTCCTAAGTAACAACAACAAGTAAGTAAAGTTTCATACTTGGGCCTTGCTTCCATATAAAAAGCTGATGGTGCAACTGAGAGAAACTTTGCCGAACTGAAGGAGATATATCTCTGTGCATGACAATATGACAATAATGCCTAGCAACCTAGCCTGAGTGGGAGGTGCTATCTCAGAGTGTCATTAGGTGTGGAAGAGCCAGACGCTTCTTGGGGGCTGATTTGTCAAGTAATGCATGAGAATAAGATTCAAACCTAATGAGTGACAAACCACAGGTGCTGAAGATGGGGAAGACCCACCCTACTAGGTTCAAAAGAATAATTTTCAAGATATAGTTATAAAATGTTGGCAGAGTTAAAGCCTTGTGCAACTACAGTATTGTGAACTCATTCACTGAGGTAAAGTCATTATAACACAGAATGCCGTTCTAGCTCTAAAATCTGATTGGATGAACCATGTTTAAAGCTATGGTAATATGACCAATATGCACACATCAGTCAAGTTGATTGTGGGAAGTTGTTACAAACCATTAAAACTAATGAACTACATTACTTGTTGGAATCACTGTTTATTGATTGTTTAATTGATTATTAATAATTGAAGCAAACCATACTGCATTTCATCTGACTTATTTCTGCTTCATTGCACTTGTGCCATACATCGTATGGGGTCGCCATCAGGGAACCACTACATATGGAGCACTAACCAGATTACTAGGGCTTACCTGAAAGGGGCATACTACGAATAATGGGCCTGGTAGTGAGTTCCTCCGCCGAACTCATCTACTGCAATAGTGCTTAAGTGATGGAGAAGGATGACCCAGGTTTCACCATTCAAAGGAAACTCTAACTGGACCTAAAATGCACACGTTATCACCTCAGAGAGGGGAAAGGCACTAATGCAAGCATTACATCCAACCAGTTTGTCCAAGCTTTACCTGTTATTAACTAAGACTCGAGACAAAACTGTGTGTAGATTATAAAATCTCGCAAAAGTGTTGGGTGTAGCCCAGCCCCCAGCTCTATATATGGCTGCTAATGAAGCACCATTCACTAGAGCTGACGTGGCTGCGATATCTCTGGTAGAGTGAGCCCTCACTCCCACTAGGCCCGGTACATCCTGGGCCTGATAATCCTGGAGAATGGCATCGACAATCCAGTGGGCCATTCTTTGTTTGGAGACAGCTTACCCTTTCTGTTGACCTCCGAAGCAAACAATGAACTGCTCAGCTCATCTGAAGCACTGTGTGTGGTACAGATATATGCGCAGAGCGGGCTGGGTCTCCCTCATCAGGAGGGATTGCTTGCAAGTTCACCACTTGGTCCCTGAAGGGAGTAGTGGGAACCTTGGGCACATATCCAGGCCGGGGTCTCACAACAACGTGAGAGTGGACCATCCCTATTTCCAGGCATGATTCTCTAATGGAGAAGGCTTGTAGGTCCCCCACCCTCTTGACAGAGGTGAGCGCAATCTTCATAGAGTGGGCACTAAGCTCGATTTACTGCAAGGGCTCAAACGGATCTCTCTGAAAGGGCCTGAAGGACCAGAGAGAGATCCCAAGAGGGGATGAGGAGAGGTCTAGGAGGGTTTAGCCTCCGTGCATTTGCTAGTGCTAACTATCAGGTCGTGCTTTCCAAAGGACCTACCACCTGCTGTCGTATTTAGAAGTAATCACATTCACTTTAAGAATGGAGGCGACAGGTGCCTCTCTAGGCCCTGTTGATGAAAGGACAGTACAGACTCGTTGCCACAACTCTGTGGGTCTTCACCTCGCGAAGCAAACCATGTAGTGAAAAGGTGCCACTTCAAGGCATAGAGCTGCCTGGTGGAGGGGGCTCTGGCCTGAGTGATGGTATCTATCACCGCTGGTGATAGTCCTTTGAATTCCTCCTCGTCCCATCCAGGGAACAGAAGTGGAGGTTCCAGAGGTCTGGGCGCAGGTGCCAGATTGTGCCCTGCCCCTGAGAAAGAAGGTTCTTCCTCAGGGGAATCCACCATTGAGGGGCTGATGCCATCAGCATGAGCTCTGAGAACCAAGTCTGGTTGGGCCAGTGTAGTATGATCATTAGGACTTGTTCTTCCCCCTGACTTTCCACAGAGTCTGTGCAATCAGGCTCACTGAGGGAAATGCATACTTGCACAGGCCTCGGGGCCAGCTGTGTCAGAGAATACCACTGTGGACAGTGAGAGGATTTCTGGGAAACAAACAGGTCTACCTGTGCTTCGACGAATTGACTCCATATCAGCCATATCAAGAGCGTATTGGCTGTGCGATTGAGGACACCTAGAATGTGAGTGGCACGCGCTGACTTCAGTCGCTGCTGACTCCAGAGGAGCTTATGGCGGGTGAGTTGTGACATGCGACGGGAGTGGATACTGCCCTGGCGATTTAGACATGCCACTGTCGTTGTGTTGTCCGTCCAGACCAACAAGGGCTTGCCCTGAATCAAAGCAAGTAGCATGGCCAGTGCCTGTCCATGGCCCCAAGGCTGCATGCCCGTTGCATATATAGCCCCAGTCAGACTCTGAGGTGTCTGTGGTGACAACAACATGCCTGGACACGCGGACAGAACGTGTCCGCGTGTCCAACAACATGCCTGGACAGAATCTGCCCGTAGAAACGCGGGTTCTGACCAAGGGCTGAATAGACGCGACAAATTGGCGTGATGGCCATGCGATTTGTGCCGCAGTGTCATGACCATCTCGGGACTCGAGTCTGAAGACATTGCTGACACAGTCTCATATACATCAACCCCAGCAGCATGACAGAGGTGGAGGAAGCCATGTGCCACAGGAGCCTCTGATAATACTTCAGTGGAACCGCTGTTTTGAACTGCAGTCTCAAGCAGTTCAGCACTGACAGTGCATGGTCTTGAGAAAGACATGCTGTCGTGGAATCCAACTCCACACCGAGAAAAGAGATGCTCTGCACGGGGGAGAGCATGCTTGACATAAAGTCCCAATTGGACTAGGTGCTTGAGGACCAGGACCCAGTGTGCGCACAGCAACTCTCACGAGTGAGCTATGATTAGCTAGTCATCGAGGTAGTTGAGTATGCGAATGCCCATGTCCCTTAGCGGGGCAAGGGCAGCCTCTGAGACCTTCATGAAGAAATGAGTAGACAGGGACAGCCAAAAGGGGAGGACTTTGTACTGATATGCATGACTTTCAAAGGCGAACCGTAGAAACGGTCTGTGTTGTGGAAGGATTGAGACATGAAAGTACACGTCCTTCAGGTCTATCGCCGTGAACCAATCTTGGTGTTGAACACATGAAGGATGTGTTTCTGTTGTTAGGATTTTGAACGGAAGCTTGTACAGGGCCGATTCAAAACTCACAGGTCTAAGATTTGTCTTAACCCACCTCCTTTCTTTGGTACGGTGAAGGGTTGTAAAACCCCTTCTTTATATTGGCTGGAGTGAGAGGCTATATCCTTCAAGTCCACAGCTTCTCCTTTTATGTGTCACCCATCTCAGGAACACTTTGATGCCTTGCGGGGATTCCTTGTGTCCTGTCGATAGGCAGGGAGTGCCACCTTCCTGCGACTGGACCTCTGGGGTCTGGGTGCCGGTCCAGGCTGTTGCGGGGCTGGTGCAGCCTTTGTAGGCCACCCTCAGCGACGAGCAAGCAGAGCTTGGGCTCTCTGCAGTCTAGAAAAAGACCCGCGCTGAGGCAAGATGTGCTCAATCAACTCTGTCTGCTACTTCACTGCAGAGAACTGCTGCAAGAAGTCCTCGACAGTGTCACCAATCAGGCCACCTTGGGAGAAGGGGGCATCGAGAAAGAGTATTTTCTCCACATGCCACATCTCCGCAAGGTTGAGCCAAAGGTGGAGCTCCTGGACCACTAACATGGACATCGCCCAACCCAGGGCCTGCACCGTCACCTTCAAAGACCAGAGGGCGTAGTCAGTGGCCAATCGCAGTTCCTGCATTACCTCCAGGTCTTTCAACCTGGCAGATCTGCAGGATAGCCAAAGCGTGCAAGGCTGAGGCAGCCTGGCTAGCGGCATTGTAAGCCCTCACCATGAGAGACGGGGTAACCTTACAAGCCGTGGACGGGAGCCTCAGCAGATTCCACCTGGTGGTGGCGTTTTGCAGGCATAAATACACCGCAATCGCACGCTCCACCTGTGGAACGTCCAATTACCCCCGCGCCACCCCACCATCAAGGGTAGTGAGGACGGGCGAGCATGCGAAGCGTGATCTGGCATTGAAAGGTGTCTTCCACGCCTTCGAGATCTTCTCATGCACTTTTGGGAAAAATGCCACTGAGGCAGACCGTGGCGCAAAGTCATGTTCTGGAACCAATCGTCCAGCCATGAGCGCTCAGGCCAGTGTGACCACTCAAGCCCAATGCCCACGGCTGCCCAGGAAAGCACAGCTGCCAACTAAAGCGGCAGCTGCAGACTGCGCTGTCACATTCGAAGGCGGCAGCACAGACGAGTCATCTGCGTCAGAAGGCATAATCTTGCCCTCCGATTTTTCCATGTTCCTCTCAAGCCCTGAATGAGAAATCAAGCACACCCAGGGCCGCATCGTCAAACTCATCCGGAAACTTGACTGAGCGTGCTGAGAAATGAGAAGCGTGTGGGGAATTGACCCGGCGGCAGCTCTCTCATTGCAACCCTCAGATCGCCCTCAGCGCTCACCGCCAAGGCCTCATACCCGAAGATATTGTAGAAGAACTAGGAGGATATTCTCAGCCTTTTGAAGAAGTATGAGAGCCACGACCGCAACATCCCAATGGGCATGCTTTCACAGTGAAAGCATGACGCATCCACGAACGCCTTTTTAGTATGGGCACAGCCCATACAGTGCAGACAGCGATCGGGCCTGTCCGAGGAAGAGAGAAATCGCTTGTATCCAGAAGGACATGGTCGGAACGGCATCTTTAAAAAGATACAATCCTCCGTGCAGTTCTTTTAGAGGAATTCACTCTTTTTAGTAAGGAAATGCCTTTTTCAGAATAACGCTGATGCACCCACTCTCTCTGCACTTATCAGTGCACGCTGGAGAGAGACTGCTGGTTTGTGCTGACGATCCAGCAGCAAGCACTACTCATAAATGTGAATGGAAAATTGCTTCTCTTAGTAGCAAGAGATGCTAGCTTAGGCTCCAAAGAACATAGCTGAAGTGTGTAATGCAGTCGCCTCACCTTGTATACCCATATATCCGGGGGCGTGGCCTGGCACGCAAATTCCACATGCCAACTCCATTGGCCTTTTCTCAATACGTCAGAGGTGTATGGGGCTCTCAAGGGCGACCCCTAGTGTCGGTTTTTCGACACAACTTCGAAAGTAACCTACTTAAAGGGAATGATAGCTTGATGACAAAGTTGTAAAGTCATTGTTAGAATGTTTAAAGTGGATGATCTTTTTAACACAAAGTCCAAACTTGGTAAACAGACAACAGGTAAATTAAGATATTTTTCTCCACTTGTCCAATCTACTTGGATTGGCGCTTATGGCCATATTTAATAAATGTAATTATTTAATGAACAATAAATGTCTTATCAAATTACAGTATTACTGCTGCCATTTTTATAAAAGCTCACTCTGAGCTAAAGCTGGTTCAGCACATTCATTACCCCTGCCTACATACAGTAATCCTCTCTCTTTCACTCTTGTCTTCCTGTTATTCAGCACTCTTACTCAAATCTCTTTTGCCTCCTAAAGCACTGTGGGGGTTCCCTAAGCTTCTCTGTGTCTCTGCAACCCACAGAATGATTTGAGAATATGCAAAACACTTACATAACAATTTTAAATTATTAACGTCTTTATGTGGTTAAAACAGAGCATCAGAGATAGCAATGCCTTATGTAAGATCTTATATTATTAAAAAAAGACACGCTTCATGGGCGTGTAGATATGTGTGAGCGAGTGAGCGTGCTCCAAGTACGGCTTCATAATTGCTAAGAAACCGATCTATTTATAGTTTAGCAACCCACAATACTGACATCATCTAAACTTAAAAGGGTAAAGCAAAAAATATAAGTTAACTGGCACACTCTGTTTCATAACAATAGAGGTGGCCTCAGTTCCTTTAACTTCAGACTAAAAAATTATTTAATGAAAAATGATCTGATGAAACCATCTAATTATATACTAGTTCCAGGGACACTCAGACTCTCAAGGCTCTGTTATTTAAGTAGGACAGGTAAACTGTCTGTTTCTGTGCAAATATGAGTCTCAACATAAAAGGGACTATAAAATTAAGCACAGGCTTCTGATAAACACTTGCCTAGCATTTCATCCCAGAACTAGCTGTAAATGATGGGCAATGATGCTGAACAGCCTGAAATTCCCCATGACGCAGTATGACGTAGACCAATGACAAAGCTGGTGAGCTTTATAACAGTAAAGATGAGCAATACCACTTTCTTTTCGATGCAACACGAAGAACAGTAGAAGACTATATTTTTGTAATTTCTGTTGGTAAAATAGGTAATTATTTGATATTAAGTTTTATTATTTCAATATAATATAACTGTAATACTCATGTAAAATTAAAATTAAAATGTAAAAAAGTTTTGAAAAAAGGCAAAGCGTCAGTTCAATTTTGTATGTCGTTTAATAACTAATTCAAAATTGCTGAATTATTTGAGCTTTTACCTTTTACAAGAATGCTATTTAGCTAAACTTCAAGCATAGGTCACATAAACCTGCTACTTTTACTCTCGATTTTTTTCTGACTGTCTGTGATTTTTGTATTCCATGTTAAAAGAAGTGAAGGGAGAAATTATTTTCATAACAATGTCCCATTTCCTTTTATCACATCTTTTTATCCAAGAATTCTTAGATACACATTTTTTCAAGATATATACATAATAAAAATCACTGGTAAAAATAACCCATATCAATACTGTTACATGAGGATCAATACTCAAAAGGGAAATGCCAAGATCTAAAGTATCTGTATTTTCAGATCAATCTGTCCACTAAACAGTGCCTCTGTATGGATGAGGGAAATTAATAATCAAATAGCAACAATTTCCCACTGGCACAAAGAAGCCTGACATGTGACCTTAAGATATGTATGAGTCCACAATGTCATGTTCAGATTGATTTCTTTTCTTGAACATATGGCATAAGAGGATATTGACAGATTAGTGATATGTGCACAATGTGGATGAGACAGAATATGTGGTGAGGATGTACTTAGACTCTGACTGGATTACTAATCATTAAAAAACAACACATTTGGCTACAAACAGAAGCAGAGACCAAATTTTGGAGATTAAAGCATATAATAAATTTTTAAAACAAAGTCTATAGTAGTAAATGAACAGAAAGAAACAGTCCACTGTGACCTGATGTATCCAAACAGATCAGCCTGAAATATTCCCCAGCACAAAGCTGCCGGACTCCTGTATCCACGTCACTGAGGTCCAAGACAAGATGTTGATCGACTGCATTCAGCAGGGGAGCAAAGATGAAAATGTACAGCAGAAAAAAATGCAGTCAGTCACACAGACACAAACACAGACAAAGTTCCAATGTGGGTTCCTGGCCTTTGTCAAGAGTCAAGGTCTAAAACCTATCAAGTACAACTTCTGTGTTTGGTTTGGTGAATGGATCAAGGCAACCAGGGCAAACTTTTCTGACCTCAAAAGACAGAAGAAAGAGGCAAAAAAAGAGACATTTTTACAACAAGAAATCTGAGATGAAAAAAACAACTGTGTGTCCTCCAAAGTGATTAGTACGTAGTGTAGTGGGAAACAGTTTCTTCAATGGGTAGTCACCCAGAGAAAGACTTTATTAGCAAACTTGGCGAACATAATAAATCAAATAGCTCGTTTAACACATGCTGTAAATTATTGCCAGACAGTTAACATTTGTAAATCCTTTTTTTCTTTCTGTTTCTGTCATCAGTAACCAAAGGAAAAGTGACAATCATACAGCAAATGTGTTCATCAAGTCTTAAAAACAAATATCAAACATCAAGTAAGTGTTAAAGTGAAAAAGAGGTACTGAGGCAACAGAAGGTATTGAAATCATCAATGACGTGGTTCCCTTGGAGCACGACTGTAATTCTGTGTCTGATTAAGACTGTTTAAGGGAACAGATGCCAATGTACTAACACCTTGCCATTTCTATCCTCTAATAAGAACTCAGAAAAGCAAACATTCAACAAAAATGAGAGAGGAGTGAAAAGGATTCAGGGGGACCATAAAGACAGCAAAGTCTGATCTGATACCAGCCCCACTGTTAGCTGTGAAAGACTGTAAGTAGCTGAATTACAAAGGAGAGGATAAGATAAGATAAGAGGCAAGATGAGACAAGAGGAGAAGAGATGAGATGAGATGCGACAACACAAGAGAAGAAGAGAGGAGATATAATGAGAGGTGAGAAGAAAAGAGGAGAGGTGAGAAATGGAGAGGAAACAAGAGAATAGAAGAAAAGAAGAGATGATAAGAGAGGAGAGAAGAAAATATGAAAGAAAAGGTGGAGAAGAGAGGAGATGAGAGGAGACAATGTGAGGTGAGATGAAGAGAAAAGAGGAGAGGAGAAGAGATGTGAGGAGATGGAAAGAGAAAAAAGAAGAACAGGAGAATCAGAAATGAGAATAAAGAAGTGAGAAAAAGTGAGGAGATGAGATATGGGAGGAAAGGATAAGAGAAGAGATGAGATGAGAGGAGAGGTGACAATGCAAGATGAGATAAAGAGATGAGAGGAGAGGAGAAGGGATGCAAGGAGATGACATGAAAAATGAGGAAAGGAGAGATGAAACGGAGCATGAGGAGAATGAGAAATGACAGGAAAGGATACAAAATGAGAAGAGAGGTGAGAAGTGTGGAGACAAGAGGAGGAGAAAGGAGAGAAGACAAGAGTAGAGGAGAGGAAAGAAGAGGAGTGGAGAGAGAGAGAGCAAAGGGGGGAGCGATGGAGAGAGAGAGATGATTACGTGGGCTGCCTGCTCCTCTTACACAGCCATCCAATAATATTGGCTAATTGCATGATTTCTTCAGTTTCTCCAGCCTCTCATCATGAGTGGGAGTCAAAGGCCTCATTGGTGGAGTATATAGCTGCTGACAGAATAGCTTGTCCTGATTCTCTCTCTCTCTCCCTCTCTCATTCCTCTCTCCTACGTTGGTTTCTGTAGCAGCAGTCCCTCTGAGACAGGTTTCCCCGGAATCCACGTAAAGAGGTATCTCTACCCACGCTGCAGAGTCAGGAACATCTCATTTGGAGCTTTCTTCAGTGCTGGCTCATGCACACGCACACACACCACACGCCCGCAAAGCCCTCATGCCTTCTCCTCTAGTTCTCTTTTATTAAACACTAGCTCTATTTCTCCCTCTCTCTCTCCTCATCCTACACTCTCTCACGCAGGAAACAGGGGAACCTGCGTGGGCGGCAGCGTCTCTCCCTGTCATTGAAGCCTTAGGCCCCGTTGACAAATGAGACGCTAGGGCCTTTCGACTGAGCGTGGGTGAGAGCGGGGATTCTGTATCTGCACTGGAGGATCTCTCTCACACACACAAACAAAAACCAAAGAGCCCCGTGACCAGCACCTACTTGATTGCAACAGGGGCAGAGCGGGTCACAAGCAGGTATTAAGACACGTGTCGAGTTCCTCTAGCAGTTTAGCCCCTGCACCGTGTCCAAATTTGATTAAAGAGTAAACTCACAGGTATTCTTCAGCTAAATGCTGAGCCATTTGGAAAGCTGTGGGGTCACGATCTGCCGCCACCACCGTTACACCAGGAACCGACTGCAGGACGGCCGTCGAGTGACCTCCAGCCCCAAAGGTCAAGTCCAGGACAACCTGTTGGAATACAAAAACAGACCAGAAAGAGAAAAGTAAAGTATTTTATTCATGATGAAAACTACTTTCAGCTTGTTAAAAGCTACTTAATGTTCAACCAGACATTGATTTTGCTCTAAGTATGAGGCCGCTGTCCATAAACTTTGTCGCTACTTTTCAAAAAGTACATTTGCGCATTCTCCCTTTTTCTTCCTTACAAACAGGCACACTCACACTAGAGACACTATCCTGTGTTCTCACTCAAAAGTCAATGCATGAGTCATCATCTCTCCTGTTGAAAGCGTCTCAGTGGTTTCACAGTGGAGCCACAGTGGCAGCTACACCTCAGGACCATTTCCCAAAGCCATCCACCCACCCACACATCATACCCTAAACAATAAGAATCCATCCTCAATAGCACTGACACAAAAAAAATTGCTGTTAAAATGGCTGATCTTACAAAAAGAATGATTCATTCACATCTTTAGCTCAGAAACACGTGTGAAGAAGAATCTGTTAGGGTCAGAACGTTCAAGGTTTTTGTTTGTTTTCCACCATTCTTTCACTTTGGTTACTAGTCTGAGAATAGCTGGGGTTCTCAAAGTGGGGTCCGTGCCCCACAGCCTGGGGGTCCGGAAATAAATGGTCAGTATGATTCCCATAATGTGGAAAATGCGGAAGGAATAGTGGAATTCAAATTAAAGCTCAAAAAGACTGCTATTTAAATATGAAAACTACATGTTTTGCGCGTCTCTCTGTATGAATGAGCACCGCAGATGTAACCCCTCTGGTTCTACTTACCATGCTCCAAGTGGGACTAGAACCAGAGTCTCTGGCATGGGAGGTGGGCACACTAAGGACTGCAGCCTCTAGTGTCAGTCGCTAGTGCATCTCTTGAGATCAGAGGAGTGAGGTTTACCTGCACAGCTCTCACTAGCTGACCTCTATTACACTCACCCCCTAAACCTCACTACCATCCGGGTCATGGCACCAATGTAACCCCTCCAGTTCTACTCGGCCCGCACCGAGCGGGACTCAAACCGGCATAGGAGGCAGGCACGCTAACAAGCACGCTAAAAACCGCAGCCTCTATAGTGTCAGTCGCTAGCTAGGGGAGTGATGCACACTGACTCTCACTAGCTGGCCTCCGTTATACAGGCAAGCAGTTTCGTCTATACACATACTTAAGTACGCGAGATGCTCGTGGTGTTTTCAGCGTGTGCCATCTCACTATATAAGGACATTAACTTGATCTCCAGACCTGCACTGAAAGTCACTTCACCAGCATTGATAAAACTATCATCATATCAAATGCACACAGAAACTCAAAGGTCTTCACGACAAAAGTTTGGCTTATAATAAAAAAAGTTGTGCTTTTAAAATAAAAGTTTGGTTTAAATTGAAGAAATTATAACAAATATATTACTAATATATCATAACTTATATATATATATATATATACACAGTACTGTGCAAATGTCTTAGGCCACCATTAGATGTTGTTTTAGCAATGATATAATGACCATATATATNTATATATATATATATATATATATTATACATATTAGGGGTGTGATGAGATCTCGCGAGACTAAATTGTGACGAGATTTCTCGTCGAGGCGAAAAGCAGTCTCGTGATAGTGTGAGGGTGAAATTAGGAAAGAATATGCCACCACTACGTTTGCATTATGCCTTCACTGTCGTTATGCTTTTTATAGGAATAAAAAAAACATTTAATTCAGTTGGATAACGATCGCTGCCGCTCCCTATTCACAGAGTACACACGGTCGCGAAAGTGAAAGTAAACGCGAGCGCATATTTTGAAAGCGGCTCCCTGATGCATGCACATCTCTTCCAATATGAAAGCTATCTTAGGCTGGGCTGTGTAGTTGTAAGCATCTCTCTGCTCTGTATCATGCTTAAAGAAAAATTGGGTCTCTATTTGCACTTTGAATATTGAGAGAGTGCTTTGATTTTGGTTGCACTTATTGATTGCACTTAAGACTAAAAGAAAACTGTTATTTATTTTTATGGTAACGCTTTACAATAAGGATTCATTAGTTAACGTTAGTTAACTTTACATGAACTAAGGAAGAACAATACTTCTACACTATTTTAGTTAATGTTAATTTCAACATTTACTAATACATTGTTAAAATCAAAAGTTGTATTTGTTAACATTACTTAATGCACTATCATGAACTAACCATGAATGACTATTTTTATGTTTAACTAACATTAACAAAGATGAATAAATACTGTAGCAAAGATATTGCTCATTGTTGATGTTGGTTAATACATTTATGTTCATAAATGAGACCTTATTGTAAAGTTTTACCATTTTTATTTATACTCTTTTTATTTCTATAAACAATTTGTGGAAAAGAGTTCAGTTAGGAGGTCAAAAGTTGTAGAAGCTCATAAATCATGTAAGGCCTGAAGAGACCCTGTGAAATCATACAGGAGAGAAGCCAGTCAGTTGAGTTTGCGGCAAAACGTTTTACAGTGCTTGAATATTGTTGTCTTTTACTGCATATGATAATTCATACTCAGAAAGTAGAACTGAAATGACATTAATTACAAGATGATTAGTTAAAACATTCCAAATGCACCTGCAGATTATTTCTCTAATCATCTTTGAGGATTTCTTAAAAATAGTGTGTAAAAATCTTGTCTCGTTCTCGTGAACTCAATCTCGTGTCTCGTCTCGTGAGCTACCTGTCTCGTCACACCCCTAATATATATATATATGTGTATTGTGGCGAGGGGGGCGTGNAAGATGATTAGTTAAAACATTTCAAATGCACCTGCAGATTATTTCTCTAATCATCTTTGAGGATTTCTTAAAAATAGTGTGTAAAAATCTTGTCTCGTTCTCGTGAACTCAATCTCGTGTCTCGTCTCGTGAGCTACCTGTCTCGTCACACCCCTAATATATATATATATGTGTATATATACACACAGTGCTCAGCGTAAATGAGTACACCCCCTTTGAAAAGTAACATTTTAAACAATATCTCAATGAACACAAAAACAATTTCAAAAATGTTGACAAGACTAAGTTTTATATCTGTTTAACTTATAACATGAAAGTAAGGTTAATAATATAACTTAGAGAACAAAATTTTGATGCAAAGCTGAGTACACCCTAAATTTTAGACTACAAATGGCTAATTGAACAAGAATTCAACCACAGGTGAGTCTAATTATCCATTACACAGGTGTCCAGCAGACAGTTGACTATAAAAGGGTGTTAAAACCCCTTCCCATTTCATGCTGTCAGTAATGGCACCACATGGAAGAGAAATGTCACAAGACCTGAGAAAGAAAATAATTTTCTTTACACCAGAAATGTGAAGGCTACAAGAAGATCAGCAAAGCTTTACTTATCAGTCAGAATACTGTAGCAAAAGTGGTAAAAAAATTTTAAAAAGATGGAACTGCAACCATCTCACAGAGACGTCCAGGTCGTCCACGGAAGTTAACACCTCGACAGGAGCGTCTTCTGATGAGAAGGGTTGAAGAAAATGTGCATGCAAGTTCACTGCAGTTAGCTAAAGAAGTTGAAAGCCAAACTGGGGTGACTATTTCCCGTGACACAATACGGCGTACACTGCAAAGGAATGGCATCCATTGGTGCCGTCCACGAAAGAAGTCTCTCCTAAAGCCCAGGCACAAAAAAGCAAAATGTCGCCAACTTGTTCATTCCATGCCTAGAAGTCTTGGTGCTGTCATTAAAAATCATGGAGGCCATACAAAGTACTAGATGTAGTAGTTTTTGTTGTGAGGTGCACTCATTTTTGCATCACCCTAATTTGAGTAAAACTGAAAAATGTGTAATTTAAGTTATATTATTAACCTTACTTTCATGTTATAAGTTAAACAGATGTTATATTAAACTTAGTCTTGTCAACATTTTGGAAATGTATCAACTCATTTATCTCACTGTATATGTATATATATATAACTATTTCTCAGTCCCTTCATTAGAATATAACCAGAAAATACAGGAAATTTGTATACAGTATTAAAAACAGAAAAGATCAGAACAAAATGACTTCTATAGACTAAAGTGGCAAGTATTTAGTGACCTCCCCTTACACTTGAGCTATAGCAGGAACCTGGCTCTCTTAAACCTAAATGGAATGGAAAAGGACTAGAAGGTCAAGAAAAGAAGTTTCTCAGATTTTCTTCTTTGAGAAACTGGAAGAAGTCTAGAAGGTCACACTAAATACTGATTTTTGCTTAAAGAATCCATTTTGTTCTGGTTTTTTTTCTGTTTTTTTTTTCATTTTGTGCATTATTTTCTATTTTTTGTCTTTATGTAAAATATCTTATTCAGGACATTTCTAAATAAAAAATAACATGCATTTTGTCTGATCCCTCTTATTTTGAAATAATTAAAATAATTAACATTTTGCAGATTCTGCAAGGGGTTCACAAACTTTCAAGCAGCACTGTATGTGTATATATATATATATACAAATACATATACAGTGTCAGTGTGTGCGTGCGTGTGTGTGCGTGTGCGTGAGAGAGAGAATTGTCATCATTTACTGTATGCACCCTCAGGTATTTCATAACTTGTGTGGCCAAAATGAAAGTAAATGTTGACCAGAGCTATCAAGTAAGATTTTCAAGGCAAGATTTGTATTGAACAACAAACTTCCAGTCTATTCTAGACACAAAACTGTTGTATGGCTTCAGAAGACTTGGGATATAGCATATTAGTCATATACTGACAGCTCCTAGTTATTGCTGGTTTCTTTTTAATGAAAAATGTTTAGGTACAATATTCCTATTCCTAGTTAAACTCAGATACAGCTACATATGAAACATCTTTAAAAAAAACCACTGTGAATTCCATCAAAAATCTAAAACTACATTCGCTTCATTGCTGGCAAAAACAGGCAGCGTTTGTATTACAGCATATGCGGATCTTCCTTCATTCCACTGCACACTGATTAACTGGTGAGACACAGACAACATGCTCTAAGGCAGACACCATAGGCCAACAGTTCCACTCCATCGCTGGGCAGCACACCACAAAGACAGAGTAATTAGTAGCTTCTAATGGATATGTGTCATTAGAACTAGCTGGGAAAATACATCGGGGAGAGCAAGAGGAAGGGCCGTGTGTCAGAATGTCACAAAGCATGATTTTCAATTTAATCTCATGCTAAGAATGAGAAATTTGATTTCTGTTCACCTCATGGGAGAGACGCCTGTGATAGCGCCTGCGCTCGTATGTGAGTCACTCCCTTTTTCATCTTCAAGTTTGAATGTTCATGTTCCTATTTTATATTCCGCTGCTATTCCACATCAGTTTTTTTTCCATTTTCTTTTTACAGTTTTATAATTTACAAATGAAATAGCTGCAGATCGATACTTTTTGTGCACTCTACCCTCAAGTACACGAGGTCAAAGCCTTTAAATAATGATGCTCTATCAAGCTTTCGCTCTATGTGTCCATAGCAACCACAAAAATCTTCATCCTTCCTAATCTTCTGTCATAAAAAGCCACAAATTAACTTATGGTTCAGAAAGAATTAGATACTGTAAGAAAACTGGATTAAAGAAAGGACTGCATGAGGAAATTGTTGCAACTGTAATTAATAAATCCAGTTTAATGACAGCAACTTGAGCTGATTCAATGTCCAATTTCCCATTATTAAATAATGTGGTTTTGATTATTTTATGCAGACAGACGATTTTAACAAATAGCTGTAAGAGTGAGTGAGACATATTGTTAAAACATTTAATGGTTTAGAGAGGCACTTTGCCCTAGGATATAAAAAATTATTTCCTGTTTTTCTCTGATTCAATTTCTTCCTGTGTTTTAGAGCTAAATCATTATTCCTCAGCTGATGACTCACTTTTAGCCCTCAAATTCAACTGCCCCCTTATGATACTGACAGAAACAACAACATATGCTCCTGTGTGGCTCTAGCATGCCATAATATTGTAGTAGACTTGCCACATTTTATTTCAATCATAAAAACAAACATTTCAGAGGTCTAGCATCTGTGTACTAGAACTACTCGCTCATTTGGTTTACTGAAAGAAGCAGAAAGAAAGCTCCAGTTGGTTAAAATCACCCACATCCACCCTGAAACATCAGTACAGAGATGGGGCTTTTGGGGGGCGACTGGCTTGGAGAGAAAGAGACAGAAGCATGCGGATCGATAGTGACGTTGGTGGAGGGGTGCGAGCGTGCATGAGCAGAAGAGGAGGTCATCAATGGTGGAGGGGCTGCGTCTCCCTCTCCCATCTGAAAAGCAGGCAGAGCTAAAGGGGAGGGAGAACAAGACAACACGATGAGTCACAACAACCAGCTTCAGCATGCCTGGTGTGCCATTCAATACCAGTGAGAGGTAGATACACAGAGAGAATGAAAACATGTAGATAAAGAAAAAAAGATATATTAAAAACAAAACAGAAACCCTGTGTTAGGTTGGCCTTTACTGAAAGGGCTCCTGTTGGAGTAAAGAGGCTTAGTCTTATCTGGCATCTGATGAGTTCAATAGATAATCATTACAACACTTCATCATGCCTATTTCTGTGATTTTCTTGGAAAAACAGAGCAATAAAACTATAGTCATATTGAATATGAGACATCACAGTAAGATTTTATATTTTTAAATCTGAAGTTAAATCTGAATATGTTCTCCAATTCCAGGTAATATGTAATATAAATAAGCCATTGCTCTGTTTGTTTAAAAATCCAAACCGGCTCGATGTAGCAACATAATTTTTTCAATTCTTATCAGTGACGTTAGTCACACAGAAATTACACACTTTGGTTTTAACTACAAAATAGAAAAGTAAAAAAAAAATAATATTCATAAAATAGTTGACAAATGAAATAAATATAATTTTTATTATAATTTATCACTAGATGTTTTGGTGCATTTAGGAGATTATCATACAGTAAACATCATGTATGATTTATAGAAAGGAAATATGCCATCCATTAAGTATACTATATAAAGATCCTTTATAATAAAAAGATGCTTTACCCCTTTTTAGGCTAATAGATTATTACTATCATTATTTTAATTTCTAAAACAATACTATGTCCTCAACCATGTTTCATACTTTTTTAAGAAGCATTAGTCTTCTGACATTTTCAGATGTCAAATTGGATCTATGACGACTGGTTTCTTCCTAATAGAGTACAGATAACATAAACCACGGTCACATACCATAATAGAGCATTTAGAGTATTGAACCCTAGAACTAAACAGGCCATTTAATGTTTACTGGTTTGCCTTTAAAGGGTTAGCTCACACAAAAATGAAAATTCTGTCATTGTTTATTCTTAACCCTTACATCGTTCCAAACCTGTAAGACTTTCGTTCATCTTCATAACAAAATTTAACATATTTTTAATGAAATCCGAGAGATTTCTGTCCCTCCATTGACAGTCTACGCAACTATCACGCAATTCATATGGATTAGTTTTACGATCTCTTTATTAACTTTTTGAAGCGTCAAAGTGGTAGTTTCCAAAGCAAAGAATGTTCTTTTTGTGATTTTATGATTAAGAAGGATACTCATGAACGGCCATGATGCTCCTATGACTTGCCCAACTGAAGTCTGCACAGGTGCAATCTACTATACAATAGTCTATGGAGCATTACGTCGCCACTTTCTTCTTGTCACTGTGACTGAGTTGGCCAAGTTGCTGAACAGCATTTGGACTATGCAAGAAGTTGCAGGATCTTAAACTTACAGTACATGTAAATAGTACATTAAACTCTTATTTCAAAGCAATCAATGAAAACTGAATTGTTCATTAAATGTGACCTCTTTCAAATGATACACATACAGTGCAAATAGATATGGATACTTTAATGAGAATGAAGTGCATTATCTGATCTTTAGTAATGATTCATCTCTTTGTCTGTACATCTTCTATGGTCATGACTCTTCATTTTCCAAATGAAAAAAAAAAATTGCTTTCATTAATTCATTACTTTTTTGATTCTCTTAAAGATTATCTTCTTACTATATGGTATGGCCCTCTAGTATCAATAAAAATGCCTTCTGGAGAGCATGTCTTCTCTTTAATCTTGGCCTAAAGGGAAATAGAGAGGTATAAGCTGAGGAGAGAGCATGGAGAACAAGAAAAAAACAAAAAAAGAAAAGAAAAGAAAAGAAAAGGAAAAGAATACAAAAGAGAAAAAAGATAAAATAAAAATAAACAAAATATAGCATGTATACACCTATAATAAAACAAAAGATAAAATAAAAAACTAAAACAAATTGGCATATATACACATATGTACATAATTAAAAAATAGCATATACACATACGTACATACTGTAAATATGCAAAATAATTGATTTCATAGCTACTTTCCCCACCAATGTGTAGTCACTTGATTAGTAGAAATCCAGCTGGAAGGCCCAACTTATGGTGAGTCAGTATTGTAGCAGAACTTGCATCATGAACAAAAGAGAATACTCCAAAAAACTCTGCGAAAAAGTACTTGAAAAGCACAAGGCAGGGGCTTAAAGAAAAAAGATTTCCAAGTCACTACATATCCTTTGTAGTACTGTACATCAAAAATTGAAAAAGTATAGCACAGTTGTATATCTACAAGAATGTCCTGAAAAAACTGAGTGACCAAAGAAACTGAAGGAGTAAGGTAAGCCACTAAAAGACCAATGACTACTTACAAGCTTCAATGGCTGAGATTGGAAAACATACAACAGCCTTTGGCTGGCATGTGGGAGACTCTGAAGCCAGCTGGAAGAAGGTTCTATAGACTGATGAGACCAAAATTGAGGTTTTGCCACCAGACTAAACTGGCATAAAAATCATCAGAAACACACCCTTCGTATGGTGAAGCATAATGGTGGGAGCCTCACACTCTGGGAACGTTTCCCTCCAACAAACCCTGAAAGTGGGTAAAAAAAAAATTCAGCAATAAACAGGGAAATCTTGAAGGAAAACTTGATGCAAGACTGCAAGACACCTGCGACATGAGAGAAGAGGATCTACCAAAGGTTTAAAAGATTAGGCAGAGTCCACAATCCAACTGTGAATTCATTGGTGGACAAGGTTTGAAAACGACTTCATGAAATCTGACTGAGCTTGAGCAATTCTGCAAAGAAGAATGGAGAAAAATTTCAGTGGTCAGATGTGCAAAGCTGTTCCACATATGCTCAGTGCTGTAACTGCAACCAACTACAAAACAGTAACAAGGAGGAGATGAACACGTATGCATTTTGACCAATTTGTTGTCACTTTGATATGAAATAAGAGATCAATCCTCTCTGGTTCAATAGGGGGTGAACACTTATAGGCACAGTGTGCAGGAAAAAAAGAGAAAAAAGAAATTGGCCTAAAGAATTGACCCTCACCACCACTTCAGAGATTGTAGGGTTTTTTCAAGCCATTGAGCCATTAAGTCATCTCTGCTCTTTGGCTTGGCTAAAGTGCTGGAGTCATGAGTGGATGAGACAAGGGCACAGTGTGCAACAATTGTGGGTTAAGTGCCCTCCTCCAGGGTAGAACCACAGGGACATCAGAACCAGCTGCTGTTCTGCACCCTTAAACAGTGCTCAAATTGAAGGAAAGAGTAGCTCTTAAATCTCATTCACAAACATTCAAACAGGGTGCATAAAGATGGTTGCACCAGGTTTGAAATCAATGATGTCATTGATTCTTGAGTACATTTTAACTGATGGAACTCACCAAGTTTCAATATGTGGAATTTTCTGTTAACATTTCAGTCTGTTCCTCAAACAAAGTGCATGATACTTTCATGGTGCTTTTTGTCAGCTCAACAGCACCAGTCCCCATTCACTTTCACTGTATGGATAAGAGCGGCATTAAAAAAAAATACAATCTACACAATCTCCTTTTGTGTTACACAGAAGAAAGTAATACCGGTTTGGAAGGACATGAGGGTAAGTAAACGATGACCCGAATTTTGCAAAGACTGAATGTCATTTATTCAATGATCATATTTTTTTATTTAATATTTTTTTTGTATTATTATTTAATCCATATATCTACAGTGTTTTCCTGCCTATAGGCTGAGATGCTGGGATAGGCTCCAGAATCCCTGCAACCCTAATATAAATATAAATAAACAATAAACACACATATATATTTCAATCCTGACAACTCTCGAATGAATTTAAACAGCATTTATTAAAATACATGTAATGTACATAGGTTTGGTCTTGGCAGACTAGATCTGCTACGCTGCTGCTGCTGCTGCTGAGTGAGAATACATCTAAAATGCAAATGAAAACATAGAAGTGAATTTAGGAAGGAAAGGAGGCAAGGAAATATAGGGAGAACCCCGAGCAGATCTAGGCAGGTGGTGCTGGGGAAGGTGGAGGGCAAGCAAAATCCCATTGTGCGCTGCAATGAACTGATCCAATTCGAAGTCAGGAATAAATAGGTTACGTAGATAGAACAAAATGGAACGATTGGACGACCCATTGTCTTTAATTGAACCAATCAACTGCTCGGAAGAGTTTCATGACTGAACTATATATATATACAGGTCCTTCTCAAAAAATTAGCATATTGTGATAAAAGTTCATTATTTCCATAATGTAATGATAAAAATTTAACTTTCATATATTTTAGATTCATTGCACACCAACTGAAATATTTCAGGTCTTTTATTGTTTTAATACTGATGATTTTGGCATACAGCTCATGAAAACCCAAAATTCCTATCTCAAAAAATTAGCATATTTCATCCGACCAATAAAAGAAAAGTGTTTTTAATACAAAAAAAGTCAACCTTCAAATAATTATGTTCAGTTATGCACTCAATACTTGGTCGGGAATCCTTTTGCAGAAATGACTGCTTCAATGCGGCGTGGCATGGAGGCAATCAGCCTGTGGCACTGCTGAGGTGTTATGGAGGCCCAGGATGCTTCGATAGCGGCCTTAAGCTCATCCAGAGTGTTGGGTCTTGCGTCTCTCAACTTTCTCTTCACAATATCCCACAGATTCTCTATGGGGTTCAGGTCAGGAGAGTTGGCAGGCCAATTGAGCACAGTAATACCATGGTCAGTAAACCATTTACCAGTGGTTTTGGCACTGTGAGCAGGTGCCAGGTCGTGCTGAAAAACGAAATCTTCATCTCCATAAAGCTTTTCAGCAGATGGAAGCATGAAGTGCTCCAAAATCTCCTGATAGCTAGCTGCATTGACCCTGCCCTTGATAAAACACAGTGGACCAACACCAGCAGCTGACATGGCACCCCAGACCATCACTGACTGTGGGAACTTGACACTGGACTTCAGGCATTTTGGCATTTCCTTCTCCCCAGTCTTCCTCCAGACTCTGGCACCTTGATTTCCGAATGACTTTGGACCACTGAGCAACAGTCCAGTGCTGCTTCTCTGTAGCCCAGGTCAGGCGCTTCTGCCGCTGTTTCTGGTTCAAAAGTGGCTTGACCTGGGGAATGCGGCACCTGTAGCCCATTTCCTGCACACGCCTGTGCACGGTGGCTCTGGATGTTTCTACTCCAGACTCAGTCCACTGCTTCCGCAGGTCCCCCAAGGTCTGGAATCGGTCCTTCTCCACAATCTTCCTCAGGGTCCGGTCACCTCTTCTCGTTGTGCAGCGTTTTTTGCCACACTTTTTCCTTCCCACAGACTTCCCACTGAGGTGCCTTGATACAGCACTCTGGGAACAGCCTATTCGTTCAGAAATTTCTTTCTGTGTCTTACCCTCTCGCTTGAGGGTGTCAATGATGGCCTTCTGGACAGCAGTCAGGTCGGCAGTCTTACCCATGATTGCGGTTTTGAGTAATGAACCAGGCTGGGAGTTTTTAAAAGCCTCAGGAATCTTTTGCAGGTGTTTAGAGTTAATTAGTTGATTCAGATGATTAGGTTAATAGCTCGTTTAGAGAACCTTTTCATGATATGCTAATTTTTTGAGATAGGAATTTTGGGTTTTCATGAGCTGTAGCCAAAATCATCAGTATTAAAACAATAAAAGACCTGAAATATTTCAGTTGGTGTGCAATGAATCTAAAATATATGAAAGTTTAATTTTTATCATTACATTAAGGAAAATAATGAACTTTTATCACAATATGCTAATTTTTTGAGAAGGACCTGTATATACACACACACATATATATATACACATATATATATATATACACTATATTGCCAAAAGTATTGGAACACCCATCCAAATCATTGAATTCAGGTGTTCCAATCACTTCCATGGCCAAAGGTGTATAAAATCAAGCACTATGCAGACTGCTTTTACAAACATTTGTGAAAGAAT
Organism: Anabarilius grahami; assembly: GCA_003731715.1. Classification (NCBI taxonomy): domain Eukaryota; kingdom Metazoa; phylum Chordata; class Actinopteri; order Cypriniformes; family Xenocyprididae; genus Anabarilius; species Anabarilius grahami. Next base: position 5,386,224 of record RJVU01061675.1, on the reverse strand, counting down.
GGGTCGCTCTCAGGAGCTCAGTGAATTCAAGCGTGGTTGCTGTGATAGGTTGCCACCTGTGCAATTCGTGAAATTTCCTCACCACTAAATATTCCTCGGTCAACTGTTAGTGGTATCATAACAAAGTGGAAGCAATTGGGAACAACAGCAGCTCACCACGTAGGCCACGTAAAATCACAGAGCGGGGTCAGCGCATGCTGAGGCGCACAGTGCGCAGAAGTCGCCAACTTTCTGCAGTGTCAATAGCTACAGACCTCCAAACTTCGTGTGGCCTTCAGATTAGCTCAAGAACAGTGCTTAGAGAGCTTCATGGAATGGGTTTCCATGACCGAGCGGCTGCATCCAAGCCTTGACGTCATCTATCGACATATATACAGTTGTGATCAGAATTATTGGCACCCTTGGTAAATATGATCAAAGATGACTGTAAAAATAAATCTGCATTGTTTATCCTTTTGATCTTTAATTCATAAAATTAGCAAAAATCTAACCTTTCATTGAAGGAAAAGAATTGAAAGTGGGGGGAAAATCACATTATGAAATAAATGTTTTTCTCCAAAACACGTTGGCCACAATTATTGGCACCCCTGGAATTTTTTCATCTATATATTTTTCTGTTTTTGTTGTCAGGTAAAATGAAATAGAGACTGAAACGCGGCCCATTAAGACCTCATACAGGGCTCAACATTAGTGTTGCTATGCTATGGTTCTGCTGTGATCTTTGTTTGAAACGATTTTCGCTGCTAAAATAGAACAAAAACAGTCAATGTTCCTTCTAAAATGTAAGTGACAATATTAAATTTTTGTTAACTGAACTGTCACGTTTTTAATCGTGATGGTAGACTATTTAGGAAAACAGCATTCTTGGTTGTGTGATATTGCTTAACTGTATCAAGTTATAAAAACTCCACATTTTGAATTTTTACCACAGTATGTTAAACTGAGATTCTTTTTGTGTGTGCTTCACTCATGTTTTTATTTCTCCTCGAGATGGTGCGCGAGCCTCAACAGCGCAACCTTGTTATCATCACTACATTATACAGCCTATTATCATCCACTATCGATTGCCACTTACTCTAAATGTAATAAATACGTTTTTTAAATTGTTTTTTATTGACGTTTTAATCAGGTCCGTGTTCGGTCGGGCAAGTAAAATTCTCTTTCACTTGCCCCTTCAAAAAATCCACTTATCCCGGACTAATTGAAAAGCGTTAATGTCGAGCCCTGACGTTAAACCAGCGCTAAATCCTGATTTATAATCGAGACGTTGTCTGACAAAAAACACAATACACAAGATAAAGACAGTTGCTGTGATTTTGGCTAACGTTATATGTACACGTAAAATGATCACTCAGGTTAGAAGCAATAGTATCTAATTTATTTGTTCTCTGGCAGAGCACACATCCTCAACTGAATGCGCTGCTCCTCTCAGCCACTCACTTAACAGCAGACGCAGAGTGAGGTACGCCTGCGGCAGCAGGAGGGAAACAAGATCTTGCACTCGTGCGGCAGTACCGGGGGTCTCGGAAGCTAGATCAGGTTAACAAGTATATTCGTCACAACGCGCTTGTGGCGACCAGGGCGGGCGAGAGCCGTGAGGGAACGGCGCGAGGCCGGTGGCGCGAGAGTTAACGAGCTACACCCGGGAGTACCCCCCGGCCTGCGAGGGGCCATGGGGGTATGTGACGAGCAGGGCGGGCGAGAGCCGTGAGGGAACGGCGCGAGGCCGGTGACGCGAGTGTTAATGATCGTCACCTGCGAGGCCCACCGGCCTCGAGTCCCTCACGGAGGAGCTCCGGGAGCATAAAAGAAGGAGGCGGGAACCGGCGAACATTCAACATAAGTTTTAATTCCAAAATAAACAAACACAAAACGAAAGTAACGCCGGCAGACCCTCGCGGACGTCTGCCGGCCACACAAACATAATAAAACATAAAATAAAGTCCAGGCCTGGTCCTCTCTCGTCCTTCACTGTCGTCGCTCCTCCTTTTATGCTCCCGGAGCTCCTCCGTGAGAGACTCGAGGCCGGCGCGCCTCCCAGGTGTAGCTCATTAACTCTCGCGCCACCGGCCTCGCGCCGTTCCCTCACGGCTCTCGCCCGCCCTGGTCGCCACAGCGCTTTTTTGGAAAAAAGTCGCAAAAGGGGTCTGAAAAGTCACTAAGTTGGCAACACTGATTCAACCTTCCGTCTCCAGGTCCCAGCACGCCGCTGTCCAAAACGGCATTACGACAATTTTGCACCGGCCGGAGGCAATTACCAAATTGGTTCTGTGTATCACACCAATGTACATATTTTACAACAGCAAATCAAAGTTATAAATTATGAAGGCTATATTCAATACAAACTGATAGTATTATTTTTCTTCAAAACTATCTAAAAAAATTTAATGCCTGTAGGAATAAAATTGAATGCTTTTTAATGCCATTTAAGGCCTTAATTTTCACAAAATCCATTTAATGACTTTTAATGCTTTTTAATGCCCCGCGGATTCCCTGATTTGGCAATATAGTGTATATATACTGTATATATGTATATATATATATAAATATATGTATGTATGTATATGAAGAGTTTGGTTCCAAAACGCAATAAACGGCATTTAAAAAATGTTTTTAAATAAATTTCCGCCAAAATCAGTATTGTATCTGGTCGGTATTGAAAAGTCAGTTAATTGCATTTTGAAAAAAAAAAAACATGTCATGGATTTATTGCATTTTGCGGAAAAAATTATTTGTTTTTATAATAAACCTTTGAAAATCAAAATCTAGATTTGAATGTTTAATGTTTTTATAACCAAAAGATGCACTGTGAAAGTTTGAAACAGAAAATAGTGGTTTTCATTTTGCCGATTCAGCCTATCCCACCTTCACTAACAGCAAGTTAATCGATAAAGAATTGTGATTGAATTGTAATTTTGTGATACGATGAGCTTGGCAACCTTTCATTTGGCTGTAGGCTGAAATTAGATTCAACCCACCAAAGTGGCTAGTGGGAGTGGCTGTCTTACCCGCCACATCTGAAATCTACCTGCATTTGGCGGGTTGGCGGGTGTTAATGTCAATCCCTGTATATATCAAGCCCTGTATATACAGTGGGTACGGAAAGTATTCAGACCCCCTTAAATTGTTCACTCTTTGTTATATTGCAGCCATTTGCTAAAATCATTTAAGTTCTTTTTTTTTCCTCATTAATGTACACACAGCACCCCATATTGACAGAAAAACACAGAATTGTTGACATTTTTGCAGATTTATTAAAAAAGAAAAACTGAAATATCACATGGTCCTAAGTATTCAGACCCTTTGCT